>CM027466.1:56078688-56678688 GCA_015776775.1 Magallana hongkongensis
GTTTCCTTCTGTACTGAATACGGAATAAGAACAGCTCCAGGATGAACGCAACAACAATTGTCATGACAACCTACAAAAGATAAAGAGCTAGCTGGGATATCAATAACATTGTTAAATTATAAACTTAAAATAATTTTAACTGACAGTTGCTGCTGATATTTATCCAGGTGTATCAAGGTGAGACATAGGAATGCTACATGTAATATTATCAAGGATAATCTTCTTGTCCAGATGGTGATAGTGATAAAGTCTTGTCAACATCACATAATACAGGATGTCTTATAAGAACATAGTAATAGGTACATGTATCTAGTCCTAGTCATAGTCTCTTACCATCATCACAATGTAAAACGTCATAAAGAAGACCCGCGATACTTCTCCTATATGATGTGCAAAGCCATCCTATAAATACAAGGAAAAAGGAACATCATGCTATATTGTCAACATGCATGTCACATTCATTTTTAATTTGCAAAAATAAAAAATATTTACATATGAATTGAAATTTCAGAATATAACTTACGAAAACAAAATTTTTTAACAAATGTTCTTCATTTTTGGCAAAATTTGTAATAACATACAGTTATTAACATGTCTATGTTTCGACTTACACTGTTAGTAACAAAATTCCAACATTCTAAACACTGAATAAAAAAGATCATTTGAAACATCCTGTAAATTCCAATGATACTCTTACCTAGAAAACTATGAAGTGACGTACCATGATGTAATGAAGTGACTACATACCATTATTTAATGAAATGACTACATACCATGATGAAGTGACTATGTACCATGGTGTAATGAAGTGACTACGTACCATAATACAATGAAGCTACAATGTGTAATGACATAATGAAGCGACTACATACCATGATATAATGAAGAGACTATGTACCATGATAAAATGAAGAGACTACATACCATGATGTAATGAAGAGACTATATACCATGATAATAAAGTGACTATGTACCATTAAATAACATGACTGAACCATAATACAATAAAGTGACTATGAACCATGATAATGAAGTGACTATATACCATGATATAATGAAGTTACTTTGTACCATTATATAAATTAAGTGACTACATACCATGATTCAATGAAGTGACCATGTACCATGATAATGAAGTGACTATGTGCATATATCATGATATAATGAAAAGACTATATTATGATAATGAAGTGATTACGTACCATGATAATGAAGTGACTATGTACCATGATAATGAAGTGACTATGTACCATGATGTAATGAAGTGACTATGTACCATGTTAATGAAGTGACTATTTACCATGCTGTAATGAAGTGACTACATACCATGATAATGAAGTGACTACATACCATGATAATGAAGCAACTATTTACCATGATGTAATGAAGCGACTACATACCTTGATATAATGAAGTGACTACGTACCATGATAATGAAATGACTATGTACCATGATAATGAAGTGACTACATACCATGATAATGAAGTGACTATTTACCATGCTGTAATGAAATGACTACATACCATGATAATGAAGTGACTACATACCATGATAATGAACCAGTTGTTAACCACGGTCAGCTCAAAAAGTGTCACTGTCAAAATAAGCACAATCATGAACATGTGTTCAATACAAACCTGTCGATAAAATTATTTCACTCAAATAAAAGTTTCAGGCTTCTAAAATTTGTAAATGTCCCTCATAGTGGGCATCTTAGAAAAGACATGGTCATGTATAAATTTTATATAAATCAAAATTTATATAATTCCATTTTTACTTATTAAGTTTCACTGATTTACATGTATTGCTAATGGATAGCCAAAATTTCAACGTCAGTTGTTGAGGTTGATTATTTTAAGGACTGGTCTATGAATACAGGGACTTTGATACTACCAACCCCGGAGACCATGAAACCTACCCCCAGAGACCATGAGACCTACCCCCGGAGATCATGATGTTGCTGAAGTCGTTCAGATAGTAGTAGCCTTGAGTTCTGCTGTCATTGGTGAAGCGGTAGAAGTCCTCTACACTTGTGTTTCTGCAAAACAAAATCAAAACAAAACAAAACAATGTATGGCATCTATGTGAAACCCTATTTACAATAAATAGATGTTTTTTATACTTGTTCATAAATTCAATTTACAATTATGAACAATCACTATGAAGGGGATTTTTGTCCGAGAAATTCCTCGAACTGAAAATTTGCTTGCTACTTATTGCTAAAGTATGGATGACTTACTTGCAGCAGTTCCTGAGATCTACATAAAGGAAGCACTCCATGCCGACAATGGCAAAGAAATAGTACACCAACATTATGACCACCACCAGGCTGAAAACAAAGGTCAAGGTCAAGTTAAACTAACACACAAACAACTATACAATCCCATTTAATTAATGTTATCTTCAGATTTTTAGAAATCTTTTTAAGAAACTGTTAGTAGATTTATCAGGTACATTTTTATGTTTGTGTGGTTTTTACACTGATTTACATGGATATTGGTAACCAATAGCAACAGTGAGCCGTGAACAGTCGGTAACCTTACCTGATGAGTCTGGAGAAGAGAACAAACAATGTCCCCAACACGTCCCGGTAACTCCGCTTGACCTTGAACAGTCTGTGCATACAATGGATAGAGAATTGGAAACCAGTGAGATTTAGTTACAGGAATGAATTAATCAAAATTTCAAAAATTTGATGTCAGATCAATACATGTACTTGTCAAAAAATCTATATGACACATAGTATTTATTCATGAAAACATGTAACAAAGTTGATGCTATTTATCCAATTGACAATAAACATTTCTAATTGATAAATCCCTAATATCTTGATGCATACATGTGAGAGTGATATCGGTATATATTAGTGTATTTTGATCCTCGAAGTTAAGAGATATCTGCAGTTGATATATCTTGATATTCATAATCTTTAAAATGAAGACAGCAATTACACAATTTTGTGTTGGTAAAGAAGTAATTTATCTGCGTTAATTACCGCAGTAGTCTGAACGGCCGGAGTACAGTGATGTAGAAGAATGAGTCGTTGAAGTACTCGCCCAGTAATCCTACCACGCTGGTCACTGTCACCAGGAAGTCAAACCTACAACAGACAGACAACGTTACTATTAATAACACCATCAGTACTCGCCCAGTAATCCTACCACTGTCACCAGGAAGTCAAACCTACAACAGACAGACAACGTTACTATTAATAACACCATCAGTACTCGCCCAGTAATCCTACCACGCTGGTCACTGTCACCAGGAAGTCAAACCTACAACAGACAGACGTTACTATTAATAACACCATCAGTACTCGCCCAGTAATCCTACCACGCTGGTCACTGTCACCAGAAAGTCAAACCTACAACAGACAGACAACGTTACTATTAATAACACCATCAGTACTCCCCCAGTAATCCTACCACTGTCACCAGAAAGTCAAACCTACAACAGACCGACAACGTTTCTATTAATAACACCATCAGTACTCGCCCAGTAATCCTACCACGCTGGTCACCGTCACCAGGAAGTCAAACCTACAACAGACAGACAACGTTACTATTAATAACACCATCAGTACTCGCCCAGTAATCCTACCATGCTGGTCACCGTCACCAGGAAGTCAAACCTACAACAGACAGACAACGTTACTATTAATAACACCATTACCATCAACAATGGACGTCCAAACAGATATATAGCAGTAGAATCCTACTTCAATGTGAGGAAAAAATATCTGTGTAAGATCAAGTGAAGCCATTGCAGATTTCAAGAAATTTCCTGACAGTGAAAGCTATGTGAAATTATTATAATATTTTGTGTTTGCAATTCTATATTCTTATTATTTATGTAGTAGATTGACCCTGAATTAAGTGCTCACAGAAGCTACTGCTGTAACACATGTAAACCTTTTATCAGAATATCTCAAAACGATACTCACAAATCCCAACCGGTTGTAAAATATTCTACTGGACCCTTGCCAAGAATTTTAATGGAAGCTTCTAAAGTGTATACTGAAAGAATCGTGGATAAGGTATGTTAGATACATCAAAAAAACAAATTACATTCATGTTTTATTAAATATGACCGATCTGTCAACATTTATATTTTCTTTGTATATAATCTACATGAAAATATCATAGGAAAAACAAAGAGACTTACTGCATATAAAAATAATGGAAGCCCAGGTAATTGTAAAGTTGTAGTGCTTAACATCAATATTCTCCCCTTAAAAACAAAAACAGATCATTTTTACTGCACTGCACTGTCCAATGTAACAACTAGATCACCCAAGTCTTTCCTACCTATTCTTACACTACCTACTCTGTCATTAGAACATTTACTTTCCATCGCGTAACTTTCAGATCTTTCTTATTTTATACAGTGAGCTCGCTAATGTTAAATCAAAGGCCTGAAGGGCCATAATGGCTTACGGGTTTGGTATGTCTATATTTACATGGATCGAGTATGATTCCCTCTGTTTCTTACTGAAACTTTAGTTTATTTATAGCTCTGTAGAAAGTAACTAGCTACATGTAATTCATAGATCAATAGAAACTAACAGGACCGATATCAACATGCCCCATTTGTTGATTGGTCGAACGTTAGTGACCGAAACAGACAGGATTGAAATCTAGACGCCTCTTTTATCAATTGGTTGAAACCACCATTGCTTTTAGGAAAATCATAGACTGCATAAAATAATAATGATGATGTCAGACTCAAACTCCAATATGAGGCAATTTTTTTCTTTCTTAAATTATCCAACGACTGAAGTACATTAACTATAAATTCATTCAACTATTTAGGACACAAAAACACTTAAAACCAACATGCTCTCAAATATCAGTATACCTTGTATTCCTACGCACTATGAACTTGCGCGAGAGTTGGTGCACGGTGCGACGTAACAGCGCCACAGCCAGCACGAAATCACTGCGCGTAAAAATAATATAACCAAATGATGAAATGTACTGCATGTTATGTACTATAATTAATGAATTCTCATGAAATCTACACCAACAAGTATTATTCCATTTTATTTGTATTTCATAAATGTATATTTATTCATATATATACATTCATATATATATACATTGGGTTTTTCTACTTTTTTGAGAGGCTGACCTTCACAAGCTTTTATAAGAATTATAGATTCACAAGACAGTTCTAACACCTGTTTTATTTTTTTCCCTTTGTACAGAGATAAACCCTTGGGAGGGGGGAGGGGGCAATTTAAGAAACAGGCAGAAATATGCGATTACAACAAACTTGCTTTGACACCAAATTTAATTAAAATTAAATACTGCACTATAACTTTGCAGTCAGTCTCTTTTTACATGACATGTGTACACAGTCATTTTCAGAGGCATACTATACGATGTCTCTATGTTATAGTAATCTGACATTCCGTATATGACTTGCAATCAAGCTTAACTGCATATTGTTTTCTTATTTGAGTACATTTGGTCTCAAGTTTCCAATATTTTTATGACAAATAAACAATTCAATCATAGCACAACCAAGGTAACTCCATCGAGGGAACATTGTGCTATTTTTAGATCTTGGAAAATCCCCAACATTCGATAATGGCGGAGGTGTCGAAGAAGGCACATTATATTAAAACAAGTAGTAATTGCCCCTCTATTTATGCATTTATTACCGATTTATAATTCCAATTTCAATATATCTCAATCATAAGTTCAGTTCTTTAACAGTTAAACACTTGACCCCTTGCTGAGATCGATGTCGATCGAAGTTAGCGACGCTCTCTGCAAGTGCAAACGTTTTTATGAAGATTGAACGAAATAACGACAACTTTACATTTACTTATCACTGTTAGGATTTGAAATAATTGGGAAAAGATTTTTTGCTTATAATACATGTAAATATGCAGAGCGGAAAGCATGGCGGCACTGTGTGATGCATGGCGGGGGCCTATACCTCTATGCAAAAACGGCTTAGGGAAAACACTGCAGTTAATATTCATTCGCGTTAGATTTCGAGTTTATTTAAATAAAGGCAATTCATATTGGTTACAATAGCATAAGTGATAATAACATATGGAAAATATAATCTTGCTTTAAGATATTTATTATGAACAACAAACAGTTAACTTTGCAACATTCGAATAGAACTATTTTTTGTCGCGCATGTTCAGATAACTGAACTCTTTGCCGTAAAGATTATCCGGCAACTAGATGGCCGTAAGCCATAAAAATCTTCTCTCACAGCCTTCTGCTAACTTTTTTCTTACCCTGACCTCTACTCTTCATGACCTTTTCTTTCCTTGACCTCTACTCTAAATAAACTTTCCTTTCCTTGACCTCTGCTCTCCATCACACATCTTTCCTGGACCTCTACTCTCCATGACCTTTTCTGTCCTTGACCTCTATTTTCCTTGACCTTTACATGCCTCAACTTATCTTAATTTCCTCTATCCTTTACTTACTTGAGAGAGAAATAGTCTCCTCCAAGATCCAAGCGAAATTGACTGCAATTACCAAGTCTGAAAAAATCAGTGAGTACCTGTACATGTAGTTGTCATATGATCTGTATCTAACATCCTCAAATTATCCCATGTACAAAAAATAGTAAAAACTTTATCTCCATATGAACAATTTTGTTGACAGTTAAGAAGCATACACTGGCAACAGACATATCTTTGCTTGGTTTTAGATGATCAGTATTGTTTTTATAATTTTTTAAGGGTTTTGTTAAATTTAAAATTATGTAATTCATATATACAGGTTATAAGGTGCAAAACTTAGTCTATCAATAAGTGTCCAGGAAGCATTTCTGGATCTATGCTGGTCTCAAGAAGAGAAAGACATTTTTTCAACAGAACTTCAGTCCTGGTTAAGCTTCAGAATCATTTTATCTCTCATTAGACCTTCAGTCCAAGTTAATATAAATTATAATCTTATCAAACAATACTTACATATGAATCCTTCAAAACCTCGCCAGTTGACAAATTCATTCAGTTCTACAGATGAAAAATAAAGTTAAAAAGAGTTTAATTAATGTCCATCAGGTAAGAGTACTGTCATTGAAACACTTTAATCATTTTTGGCCAAAACTTTTCAAATTGAAGTTTAAAAGAGAATTTAACTCATTTTTCAATTTCATAAAATGAAAAATGAGTTATTCATCTTTGCAAAACAGAAATAAAATTTATCTGCATGTGGCAGCATTTGGCCTAATGTGACAAAGCCTGAAAAACTAACATTCCATTTTATTGATCTATCTATAATTTGTATTGATCTGAACTGTTTTATCACTTTCCATTGTTCTTATAGAAACTTTCAAAGGTTGATCCCATTTCATATATCAAAAGTTTGCATAATATACAATATATATTACTGAAAATGCCCCTCTCACCCGTTCTCTCAATAATGAACCATATACATGTACTTCAAAGAATACTAATAAGAGAGCCTAACATTGACTGTAAAGTCAACAAGGACAAGTTTAAGTGTTGAATGCTCAACTTTTACTATGAAAAAAGAGCTATGTATGCAGGGAAATATATTGATAGGGTCATTGGCCACCAATTTATGTATCCTTGGAACTGTGATTTTCACTTTATCCACGAAAATTGATACCTTTAAATACATGTATTAATGAAACCACAGTAGGTGTTATGTCATCACTTACTGGTACTCTGTAACCATAAAACTATTTCAATGACACACTAGCATATCACTGACATACCCTTTATTTTGTTTATAATTTTCTAATCACCCAGGGCATTTCATGAGGTTAAATATACTTTAACAATTACTGTCAACTAACTTAAGAAAACACTTACTTTTGAAAATGAAGTTGAATGGATATCTGAAATTTGATGACCAAATCTTGAACTCCTCCTGTTTTGGCTAAAATATCATTACATATAAATAGCATCAATATTTCATTGAGTTTATTTCAGTGCATAGAAATAACACACATAATGTTTGATTAGAAGATATCTGAATGACAGTCAAATCAATTCATTAATGCCAATAAAGCATGATAGAATTACTCCTGGGAGCCTCAATACCCTAAGCTCTACATAAATTCCTGTTAGCATATAAAACCAATAAACTGTTGGATCCTGAGGGTGTTAGAGATTGGAGACTGACCTGCCACTGAAGGTCAAGGACACTGTACACGCCGTAGAACTCCTCCATACTGAGACGACCCGACCGCGACTTGTTCAGCGTCTTAAAGATCAGGTAGGCATCTAACCTCTCTATACATAAAACAAACACCGCTTTATCATCTAACCTCTCTATACATAAAACAAACACCACTTTATCATCTAACCTCTCTATACATAAAACAAACACCACTTTATCATCTAACCTCTCTATACATAAAACAAACACCACTTTATCATCTAACCTCTCTATAGATAAAACAAACACCCCATCTAACCTCTCTATACATAAAACAAACACCACTTTATCATCTAACCTCTCTATACATAAAACAAACACCCCATCTAACCTCTCTATACATAAAACAAACACCACTTTATCATCTAACCTCTCTATACATAAAACAAACACCACTTTATCATCTAACCTCTCTAGACATAAAACAAACACCACATCTAACCTCTCTATACATAAAACAAACACCACTTTATCATCTAACCTCTCTATACATAAAACAAACACCACTTTATCATCTAACCTCTCTATACATAAAACAAACACCGCTTTATCATCTAACCTCTCTATACATAAAACAAACACCACTTTATCATCTCTATACATAAAACAAACACCACTTTATCATCTCTATACATAAAACAAACACCACTTTATCATCTCTATACATAAAACAAACACCACTTTATCATCTAACCTCTCTATACATAAAACAAACGCCACTTTATCATCTAACCTCTCTATACATAAAACAAACACCACTTTATCATCTAACCTCTCTATACATAAAACAAACGCCACTTTATCATCTAACCTCTCTATACATAAAACAAACACCACTTTATCATCTAACCTCTCTATACATAAAACAAACACCACATCTAACCTCTCTATACATAAAACAAACACCACTTTATCATCTAACCTCTCTATACATAAAACAAACACCCCATCTAACCTCTCTATACATAAAACAAACACCACTTTATCATCTAACCTCTCTATACATAAAACAAACACCACTTTATCATCTAACCTCTCTATACATAAAACAAACACCCCATCTAACCTCTCTATACATAAAACAAACACCCCATCTAACCTCTCTATACATAAAACAAACGCCACTTTATCATCATCTAACCTCTCTATACATAAAACAAACACCACTTTATCATCTAACCTCTCTGTACATAAAACAAACACCACTTATCATCTAACCTCTCTATACATAAAACAAACACCCCATCTAACCTCTCTATACATAAAACAAACACCCCATCTAACCTCTCTATACATAAAACAAACACCCCATCTAACCTCTCTATACATAAAACAAACACCACTTTATCATCTAACCTCTCTATACATAAAACAAACACCCCATCTAACCTCTCTATACATAAAACAAACACCCCATCTAACCTCTCTATACATAAAACAAACACCACTTTATCATCTAACCTCTCTATACATAAAACAAACACCACTTTATCATCATCTAACCTCTCTATACATAAAACAAACACCACTTTATCATCTAACCTCTCTATACATAAAACAAACACCCCATCTAACCTCTCTATACATAAAACAAACACCACTTTATCATCTAACCTCTCTATACATAAAACAAACACCACTTTATCATCTAACCTCTCTATACATAAAACAAACACCCCATCTAACCTCTCTATACATAAAACAAACACCACTTTATCATCTAACCTCTCTATACATAAAACAAACACCACTTTATCATCTAACCTCTCTATACATAAAACAAACACCCCATCTAACCTCTCTATACATAAAACAAACACCACTTTATCATCATCTAACCTCTCTATACATAAAACAAACACCACTTTATCATCATCTAACCTCTCTATACATAAAACAAACACCACTTTATCATCTAACCTCTCTATACATAAAACAAACACCACTTTATCATCTAACCTCTCTATACATAAAACAAACACCACTTTATCATCATCTAACCTCTCTATACATAAAACAAACACCACTTTATCATCATCTAACCTCTCTATACATAAAACAAACACCACTTTATCATCATCTAACCTCTCTATACATAAAACAAACACCCCATCTAACCTCTCTATACATAAAACAAACACCACTTTATCATCTAACCTCTCTATACATAAAACAAACACCCCATCTAACCTCTCTATACATAAAACAAACACCACTTTATCATCTAACCTCTCTATACATAAAACAAACACCCCATCTAACCTCTCTATACATAAAACAAACACCCCATCTAACCTCTCTATACATAAAACAAACGCCACTTTATCATCATCTAACCTCTCTATACATAAAACAAACACCACTTTATCATCTAACCTCTCTATACATAAAACAAACACCACTTTATCATCTAACCTCTCTAGACATAAAACAAACACCCCATCTAACCTCTCTATACATAAAACAAACACCACTTTATCATCTAACCTCTCTATACATAAAACAAACACCACTTTATCATCTAACCTCTCTGTACATAAAACAAACACCGCTTTATCATCTAACCTCTCTATACATAAAACAAACACCACATCTAACCTCTCTATACATAAAACAAACACCACTTTATCATCTAACCTCTCTATACATAAAACAAACACCACTTTATCATCTAACCTCTCTATACATAAAACAAACACCACTTTATCATCTAACCTCTCTATACATAAAACAAACACCACTTTATCATCTAACCTCTCTATACATAAAACAAACACCGCTTTATCATCTAACCTCTCTATACATAAAACAAACACCACTTTATCATCTAACCTCTCTATACATAAAACAAACACCACTTTATCATCTAACCTCTCTATACATAAAACAAACACCACTTTATCATCTCTATACATAAAACAAACACCACTTTATCATCTAACCTCTCTATACATAAAACAAACGCCACTTTATCATCTAACCTCTCTATACATAAAACAAACACCACTTTATCATCTAACCTCTCTGTACATAAAACAAACACCACTTTATCATCTAACCTCTCTGTACATAAAACAAACACCACTTTATCATCTAACCTCTCTATACATAAAACAAACACCACTTTATCATCTAACCTCTCTATACATAAAACAAACACCACTTTATCATCTAACCTCTCTATACATAAAACAAACACCACTTTATCATCTAACCTCTCTATACATAAAACAAACACCCCATCTAACCTCTCTATACATAAAACAAACACCACTTTATCATCTAACCTCTCTATACATAAAACAAACACCACTTTATCATCTTACCTCTCTATAGATAAAACAAACACCACTTTATCATCTAACCTCTCTATACATAAAACAAACACCACTTTATCATCTAACCTCTCTATACATAAAACAAACACCACTTTATCATCTCTATACATAAAACAAACACCACTTTATCATCTTACCTCTCTATACATAAAACAAACACCACTTTATCATCTAACCTCTCTATACATAAAACAAACACCACTTTATCATCTAACCTCTCTATACATAAAACAAACACCCCATCTAACCTCTCTATACATAAAACAAACACCACTTTATCATCTAACCTCTCTATACATAAAACAAACACCACTTTATCATCTTACCTCTCTATACATAAAACAAACACCACTTTATCATCTAACCTCTCTATACATAAAACAAACACCCCATCTAACCTCTCTATACATAAAACAAACACCACTTTATCATCTAACCTCTCTATACATAAAACAAACACCCCATCTAACCTCTCTATACATAAAACAAACACCACTTTATCATCATGCTATTAGAAAAAAGTAACTGGAAAATAAAATTGTACATTCACAATTTCATTCATTGTACATTCATCGATTGTATTCATAATTTTATAGATACTAAGGAGTCTGGGCCAGTGAGACTTACTTTTTTTGGGTCGGAGGTACCGCAGCATTCCGATAAAGTTCCTGATATTGACTGTGTTAGAATCCTACAAGATAAAAGCATTCAGTCAGCTTGGTCCTTCAGACACTTGTGTAGAAAAATATTCATATGAGACTAATAATTTTTATGTTCAAGATATTACTGAAATATGAATGAAATATTGTTGTTTCCTATATAAACCCTAGGAATAGTATCCACTATAATGATAAAAATTTAGCGTTCACAATTTTATGTTCTCACAATTTGATACAATACAGCCTGAATAGAAGAACTAAGTAATTGGGTAAAATAAGGAATCTACAGTTAATATTAATGACTGTTTTGTATGAAGACTTCTAAGGATATGTTAGCTGTATGTATATATTTTGTAACAAGATTATGCAGGCATTCTAAAGGTGCATACCTGTTTTGTAACCAGGAGCTTGAAGGCATGTTGACAGCCAGTCCTCTTGTGAAAATATAACGTCTTTAATTTTCTCTTCTCCAGATTTGAAAACGTATCGTACACAACAGCAAGTAGCTACAACAAGGACAATGAATTACTGTGGAGCTTCCTCTTAGGAAAATCATTAACATTTTAATTGTTTAAACTGTACAAAATGGTTTAGCTTTGTCAAATTATGACTTGCATTAAAGCTGCAATCTGCTTGACATTACTTTTTCAGACTTGTAGAATTTAATGTCATTTATTTTGGACATTAAATTGTCCTTTTTTTTTACATAATGATAGAAAATTAAACATTAAAAAATTTCTATAAAATACTTAATGAGGCCGGGTCTAATTTGTTCTGACCTTAATTTTTGATTGATCTTTTTTTACATGAAAAACTAATGATATAATTATAATTTTAAGATAAGAAAAAAAATAAGACATTTACCACACCGTTTGTTTAAGGGGTCATCTCAAAGTTTGTTAATTTTTAACATAGGACCCATTGGGATTTTGCTTGAAATGTATCAATTTTGCACATTTTTTACATTTTTTTTTAAACTTTTGCCCTAAGGATTTCTTTTTCTGTTCTATAATTACAGTTATTGCTAAAACGCATCAAATGGTCAAATAAAAAAAACCTTTCACCTCCTGGTTTTTTCCAGGGGTCTTATCAAAGATTGTTTTTTGTATGCCCAATTTCCCAGATTTGTCAGATTATGGCTATATATTTTATTTGACAAAGGCAGAAATAGTGATCTTTATAGTATTATTAAAACATTCAGACATATTTAAGTAATAAATAAATATATAACATCACATAAGAAGGGTCATTAATATAAAATATATGGTTACTGTCTTGAAATATATGAATTAAGCTATATTTAGGCGGGTTAAGAAAACGTGACAGAGGGCTAGGCTTGCTGAACCCTCTTCACGTTTTCGACCCGAGCCCAAATATAGCTTATACATCAAGACATTAATGTTTATTTCACAATATAATATCAATTTTACCCATCAAATAAGCTATTTTCAACACATTTTGCTGAATATCTGCAGTTGAAACTATCAGGCCATGGCGTCAACAAAGCAAATAGATGACGCCACAATACAAATGAAACGCTGCTGCGAAAGCGTGCATACTCGTTCTGTACTCGGCCTCATAAATATAGAAAAAGGAATACTTCAATTTAAGAGTGGGGTAAAATTGTGATAACAGACTGAGGCATCATAATAATGGTGAGCAACTGTACAGATGGTGGGGGAAAATGGAGAAGGTCCATTAGATGTTAGATAAATGCTCTGCATAATTCTAATTGCATTAAAAGCATCAAAATATTTTTAAGGAAAGTGTAAGCATATTTGTAAATAGATATTCGGTGACATAACTTCCTCTCAGGAAATAGACTCACCAGATTCATAAGGAAATACAGAACTAAGGCCAGATACACAATGAAAAAGGCAGCGTTGAACCGCGAGCTGGCGTAGGCTGGCATCATCACGTCCGGGAAACTGAAGGTCAAGGACAGTCAAGGTTAAAGCACTGGTTATAGCATTGATTTTGAAAAAAAAAATGGACTCTAAAATTAATGAGCTAATTAATGCAAAAGCTTGAGATGTTTTGTTTTAGAAGGGGGGGGGGGGGGGGGGTCAGGACTCTCAAACAGAAATCACACAATCTTCTTACTTTAGTACACATTATGGTTTTTTTTTTAACAAAATCAATTGTTACTGGAAGAGAATTACAAAAAATCATTGTCAGAATGATTTTAAGTCTTTGAATTCTCCAATTTACATTCAAAAGTAACTTAATGATTTCATATCACATTTATTAACAGCATTTATTATAGTTTTCTGAACATGTACAGCAACACAAGTTGTAATTGCACACTGGTAGTCAATGTCATAGAAATAATAAAATTTAAAATGATTGCAAATGCATAAATTACAATGGTAAAATAAGGTATCTAACAGTATTTTTAATATATATTTGCATTTCACGTGAAAAAAACGTCGTTTATGCAAAATCTCCCCCTTAGCCAAGTTGGTAAGGGGGAGATTCTCCCACATAGCAGCTTTGAAAGGTTAACAGGTATGATTATATAGTGAAACACACTTAAAAACAAAGTGGTAGAAATGGGTGATTTCGCTTCATTTTAAGAGTACTTTGTAATATGTGTCAAGTTTACAACATGTTAATAAGTCACTGGGAATGAAAATCACTTCACTGTAGGTGTCAATTCATTATATTTACATTCTACTGTGTTTTTCCATTAAATTCCGTGATGTTTAAATGCCTCTAAATGCAACACCTATTCACTGCGTATGGATTTACGAGTAATTTACATAAGTAGTTCTCAAACAGTGATTTCTATGTTATCAGTTAAAAAATGTATTTCATGAATGTTGTCAAAACATCATGTTTTATAATTATTCAACAAAAAAGGTGACTTTATTGTTAACAGCAACATTTCAAGAGTTATTTATCATGGATTATATTTACATGCTCGTCGATCTCATCTCAACAGTCTATGTGAAAACCAGTTTCAACCGGTTTTACAAAACAGCTGTTCTTGCTGTTACTTATTCACTCCCTCCGTGATCTGCACTTTATATCGATTTATTTAAGTAAACAATTGATTTCTTCAGTAAGGGAATGTAAATATAAGCATTAAATGATTTATTTTTGACGTCGTCGTATCAATAACTGCCGTCAGGTGAGCAGACAAATTATCATAACGCGCTAACGCGCGTTATTCAATTTGTCTGCTCACCTGACGGCAGTTATTGACACGACGACGTCAAAAATAAATCATTCAATGCTATAATAAGCGTGTTCACTATAACTGTGTTTCACTGTATATCTAAATATTTACCGTAAATAAAATATCCTCTTTTATAAAAATTTGTGTTCATGCAATTATGCCCAATATGTTTGCATGTGTCTAACAGCTTCGACATGTTTGTGAATTAGTACAGGGAGTTAACAACAGCATTGGGTGGCCTCGTTAGTAGTATATGCAGGGGTACAATGTATGAGGGTGCTTACTTTGCAGTGGTCAATAAAACAAAGAGGCTGACAAAGCTGTCCTGTAGAGTGCTGAAATACTGCAAAAGAAAGTCAGAGTCAGTCCCTACAGGTCCAGAGAAGGGGCCCCAAAAGCTGCCATCATCACACAGGGCCCCTTAAGCTACCATCATCACACATGGAATAATAGAGCACATAGGAACCCCAATAGCTAGCACATTTTTACACAGAATTGTATTGTAAATACAGTTAAACTCCATTATAGTTAAGTCCTAGGGACTAATGGATTTACTTCATTATATCAATAAATTGTTATATCTGTATAACCAATTCGTAATAATAACTATAGCAAAATCACTAATTGAGACTAATTGAGGCTTAAAATGAAAATACATTCTTTTGATACCTTTAATAATCGGATTGTAAATTTAAGAATTTATGTGAAAATAAATTCATTTAAACTATTATGTTCAATGATAGTGCAAACTTTCTAAACTTAGAGAAATTCGTTGTAAAAGTGTTAAAATTCGTCATTATTCACCTCTATGAGACTCAAAATTAGTTTGCTATAACCGTAAATTCTTTATATCTGAATTCATTATAACCATAAAATTTTGCAAAGATTTGTTAAGAATTTTAACAGGGACTCAAAAAAAACTTCATTATAATTTCAAGATTTTGCTTTATCCGTTTTCGTACTTGACGAGTTTTCTGTACAAGCCTCATTGCCTCAATACCTACAACATTTATACATGTACATAGAATTTAACAATACATAGGGCCCCAATAGCTAGTATGTTCTGCCAAATGAATGAATTCATTGTTTAGATAAGCATTATTTCATCATCAAGTTTAGGAGTCAGCAATTTCTGTCAAAGTTTCTTACCGTGTCATTGGGAACTTGCGAGAAGAGATAAAATCCTGGAAATAAAAATACACCAAGTTGTGTATACTTTGCTTAATCTGTTAGTTACAAGAGTGAATATGGGACAGGGGTTTTGTCTGTTCCAAAACTACAAGTGTGCATGCAGTCATAAGATTTTTTATGGTAAATCAAATTAAAAAGAAATCTAGAAGTGAAGGGATGAAATATTGTGCTCAAATCTTACCAAGTATGGAGAAAATTAAGATGAAGAACATGAGAAGGAAGATGAGTTCTAGGATTGGAGGCAGGGACATGAGGATCTGACGACTGATTCTGTAATCAAGATTAACAAGATTAATGTGATAATCCAATACACTTATATCAAGTCCAACTCTGATGACTGATTCTGTAATCAAGATTATTGTGAGTGAAAATCCAATACACTTATACACTCCAACAACAGCATTCAATGTCCATAATCCAATCAAGAAAATCCAGTTCAGTGTAACCATTGTTTTGCACAATACTGGTGAATAAATCAATGTAAATTCATTCTACCTTTCAAAAACATTATAAAACTTTACTTAAATTCAGATCTGATTCTATTCTGACTCCCCTGATATCTAAAACAATGTCCGAGTCTGACCTTTTGACCTTCAGACACCAATACATGTATCAAGATTTAAGTCTGACCCCTTAGATATCAATACCAGAGCCTGACTTTTGACCCCTCTGATATAAATAACAATATCTGAGTCTGACCTTCTGACCCCTACAATATCAATAAAAATATATGAGTCTGACCTTTGACCCATCTAATATAATAGTGTTATCAATATGTGAGGCTGACCTTTTGACCTCTCTAATACCAATTACAATATCTGAGTCTGACCTTCTGATATCAATAACAATATCTGAGTCTGACCTTCTGACCCCTCCGATATTATTAACAATATCTGAGTCTGACCTTCTGATATCAATAACAATATCTGAGTCTGACCTTCTGACCCCTCCGATATCATTAACAATTTCTGAGTCTGACCTTCTGACCCCTACAATATCAATAACAATATCTGAGTCTGACCTTCTGACCCCTCTGAAGTAGTGCGTGTCAATCAGGAAGAGTGGGCGGAGCGCCCTGGTGACCCGGAAGTGATTAGTCTGTCGAATCAGCACCACGACAGACTCTATGAACATAATGGCCAGTGTGAAAGACTGAAAAAAGATGGAATCCAAACATCATAGGTTCTGCTTTTAATAATTAGCATTTAGAAATATCAATCTTATTTTCTTCTAATAAAATTGTTAGATTAATCAAATTTTACAGGAATTGTACAGATTTTTACAGAAATATCAGGTTGAATTTCACCTTGATGGAAGTCCGCTTGTGTCTGATAAAAGTCTTCCAGCCTAGCCATCTCATCTTGATGGCTAACTGTAGGGCAAGAATTAGCTGGCCCAGAATCTCCAGAGAACCATGGACCTACAACATAGGTTAGACATGTCTGAGGAACTCCCCAAAGAACCAATGGACCTACAACATAGGTTAGACATGTCTGAGGAACTCCCCTAAGAGCCAAAGACCTAGAACATAGGTTAGACATGTCTGAGGAACTCCCCAAAGATCCAAGGATCTACAACATAGGTTAGACATGTCTGAAGAACTCCCCAAAGAGCCAAAGACATAGAACATAGGTTAGACATGTCTGAGGAATTCCCCAAAGAACCATGGACCTACAACATAGGTTAGACATGTCTGAAGAACTCCTCAAATAACCATGGACCTACAACATAGGTTAGACATGTCTGAGGAACTCCCCAAAGAACCATGGACCTACAACATAGGTTAGACATGTCTGAAGAACTCCCCAAAGAACCATGGACCTACAACATAGGTTAGACATGTCTGAAGAACTCCCCAAAGAACCATGGACCTACAACATAGGTTAGACATGTCTGAGGAACTCCCCAAAGAGCCAAGGACCTACAACATAGGTTAGACATGTCTGAGGAACTTCCCAAAGAACCATGGACCTACAACATAGGTTAGACATGTCTGAAGAACTCCCCAAAGAGCCAAGGACCTACAACATAGGTTAGACATGTCTGAAGAACTCCCCAAAGAACCATGGACCCACAACATAGGTTAGACATGTCTGAAGAACTCCCCAAAGAACCATGGATCTACAACATAGGTTAGACATGTCTGAAGAACTCCCCAAAGAACCAAGGACCTACAACATAGGTTAGACATGTCTGAGGAGCTCCCCAAAGAGCCAAGGACCTAGAACATATTCATCTTGTTGAATCTTTTTCACAACTCCATATGTGCAAAAAAATAAAAAAGAAATGTGAACCAACAAAATATAAAATTAATTCTATCAGTTAAGGAAATTGTACTTAATGTTAAAAAACTTAAATCAGTTAGGACCTTGTGGAATATTAAAAGTGTTTTCTTTTCCTAAAAAGCTATATGATAGAGATGATATTCAAACTGTAAACTGAGATGGGTACTTAGCATACATGCTGTATGTACTCTAATGCTTGCAAGGCACTGAAGCATATACAGAACAGGTGATATAGTATGAATATCTTTAAGGGATGGTACTCCAACAAGTAACCAACTGGAAGTACAGTGAAAGCTTATCCCAACAGGTATTGTAAGGTATCAATAATTGTATGAAATGTTCACTTCCCACAGGAAGTGCAAGATATCAACACCTGTATGGAGTGCTTACTCCCACATGGGTTCTTACCCAGACAGGTAGTATAAGATATCAACACCTGGATGGATGTTTATCTTACAAGTAAGGTAAGTTATGTAATGAATCCTTACCCCTACAGGTAGTGTAAGGAAGGGCACGGCCGGTCGTTCACACGCGGCCAGCAGCAGGAGACCGAGGGCTGCCGCCAGGTCCAGAACCTGGAACCATTGATGATGGGCTATCTGATAGGCGGGCAGGGCGTTACAGTTCCGGGGGTGGGTGTAGAACTTGTCGTTGTTCTCGCCTTCCTGTAGAAATATGGCCGCCTCCTGGTAGTTCAGCTCCCATAACTTCCTGTTATCTCTGCGACTCATTTGGGCAGAGATCGGGATATCGTACCCCATGTTACCCTGTGTCATTGACAATTTCATACTCGGACTCCGCTAACAAAAGAAATTCATTGTGAGTATTAACATGTCTGAATAGAATATGAAATCATTAAAGAGTAACTATATGTTTTGATGACATCTTTGTAACAGCCTAGGTTACAATAACTTACTACTAACATACTAGCCACAAGTGTCTTAGTAAAAAAAAAAATGGCGAACATGAACTACATGTTTTTATTAAATTCTATGCTGCAGACTCCAAATGGAAAAAAATATCAAAAATAATTTTAAAAATTTGTAATATATAGAACCACTTTAACAAGACTTTGGACTTTCGGAGGAAAGTAATTATCTATTTCTTGTATCAAACAAGTTAAATATGATGCTAGTTTCGCTGGTTTCAAGTGAACTATGCATAGATTGCATAGTCTTAGCTCAAATGCCAGAGAAAGCTTTTTGATTTCAAAGAGACATGGCTGAGTAGCAAGCAATGAACTAGACAGGCCATAGTCAAAATGCATTTTGACAACAACTCAAAGTCCATTTAGCTCTTGTTCAAATGCTTCAATCATTGCAGTACAGAGGGTTATGCTTAATCTGATAGTCAATTTGTCAGAGAAAAATTATCAGATTAACCGATTATCATATTAACCAATTTAGCGTTTTTGTGCTCTTTAATTTTGGTACATATATAGAATAAAATACAACTTGTTTCAATACATAATTTATTAACAAAAAGATATAATCTGTTTGTCAACAGTTTGAAATGAAATAATTTACCTTGCATTAGCAATGAAATAGCATCTTAGCCGTTATTTTGTTCGTAAATGCTCAAAAAAAAAATGTTTCCCTTCACCACTGTTCATTACGATGGTTTCAATGTGGTGGCCATTTTGACAGGAAGTAATAAGAGGAAATGGCTATTTGTCTGAACATTCCCTCTTTTCACCTGGACAATTTATTTTAATTCCTTTTCTGGTATATAGAATGCTCTTAAATAATTAATTATGCATGATAACAAATTTTTCTACCCCGATGTAAAATTGAAAGTAATCAGAATTTCCTCGATGTCACATGTTCCCAAGCCAGTCACTTTTGATTCAGAAATTACATGTTTGAAGTAATTCTTAATGGTGCAAGCCTAGCATGAAATTAGGCAATTGGTAAATAAACAAACAGTAAAATGTGTACACAGGTAAGGTCAATCCTGTGTGCAGGTCATCCGGAACAACTATCGATGTTGGTAGCTTTCAATTATTCTTACGAAGAAGTGAGCCACCCGTGTGCGTTGAAGTGAAACTAATGCCCTGTAAAGAGTAACTGTGTACACAAGAGGGGTGTCAACTAATTAAACAAAGGAATATACAGGAGTTAGAGGGTGGAAAATCACTATTACTCGGTCACAATCATATCAGATTAACCGAAAATGACATTTTTTCCTATCAGATTAACAGGAAAACATATAAAGGGATATATAAGAAATGGTTCGATGTTTTGATATTATATCAGATTAACCGAATTATCAAATTAACCGCGATCAGATTAAGTGGAACCCTCTGTACTGTAAATTCCTAATTACGGTAAACGCGAGGAATTTATATCCGCGTAAAATCGCAAGAAGCATGCCTTGCGGATTTTAAAACCTCCCTATTATTTTCTGGGAGTTGGGAACTATAAGAAATATTCATTTGATAAATGTTCTGCGTTCGCGATTTTACATTCTCCGAATTGATACAAAACCGCAGAATTAAGCACTCGCGTAATATAAGGAACTTACAGTACTCAGTAAAGCTGGTAAAATAAGAGTCAGAAAAAAATTACCATTCTCTAAATCTACAACAAATCTAGATCTACTTCTAGATCTGTAGCAGAAATACTTTCTTCACATCAAAATACATTATTCTCTTACATATGTATTCAATTTGAAACTTGAATTATTAATTTTGTGTGTTTTAGACAGCCTTCAAGTTCCTTCTATAAAATATCCTAAAATACAAAGAAATTCAAATAATTAATTTCTTTGTATATAAATCCTTGATTCAGGTAAGAATAGAATTAATGATAAACAATAAGTAATTTGATTACATTGTTCATTTAAGCACTAAAACATTACTTTTGAAAGATGTTACTCAAAGGTGCAATGGTGTGTGCATACAAATTGAGTTATGCGCTCTTGCACACAACATTGTGGATTTAAGACCGCATCTTTTAGGAAATAATGCACAAATTAATTACAATTTTATTACATAATTTTATTTTTCATTCTGTTAATCACTAAATACAACCTTTGGTATAATAATAAATCAATAAATTGAATTCATTTAACAGTTAACAAATATTTACACCAATGAAATGTTTTTCAGTGTAGGTACAATTGCAATTTAAAAGGAGGGGGGGGGGGAATGTGAATTCAATGTAAATATCATCTATTGGTAATAACATTAAATAAGATCTTTCATGCTTTGATATATCAATAAATTTATATCACTAGACAGGTGACTTTAACAAATAGGTCATGTGTGCATTTTGAAACAATGGTTAAAATTTAAAACACAAAATGTGGATTTTAAATATGCAGTGAAAAATGTATTCCTTTTTTAATTGATTTCACCATATACACCTTTATGACACTGTTATTGTAATAATTGGTAGCTTTAAAATTTTATCTCATTCTATAAAAGTGTATGTAAATATAAAATTGATAAATTAAATAATCACACATTGAGTAAACAAATTATTGAATCAGATGTGTTTGAAGCTTTCAATATCATGGTATCCATCATAAATTACTGAATGTTAAGATTCAGAAGAAAAAAAATGACTAAATAAAAATGGTATATTACATGTACATGTACAAGTCTATATGTCAAATGTACTATATATATCATAATACCAAATCAGTGCTAAAACAATGTGTATTTATTTTAAAAACTACTGGTAATGCTGAGATGTTCCCCTAGTTAATTTCCTGATCTGATACTCGAGTAAAAGTATGAGTGGGCTAGCGATTAAATTATAAAATTAATTTTTTTTTGTAGGCAAAATTTTAAGGCAATATACATAAATAAATTTGTGAGGAGGATTACATTTTTCAACTTGATTCTAATTTATAAATTAAAAGGATTTAAAATATGAAAAATAGTGCAGAAATAGAACGGAAAACAGCAAAAATCTACCAAAAATTTCCTGGATGCAGTAATTTTATCATTATATGTATAGTTTGTTAAATACAAGTGCGCGGGTCTGTTGAACAAGATATCTTACATTGGTGAGGCTTTATATGAAATTGTTTTCATATACTGAAGAAGCAGAAATATTTATTGAGTATTTGATTTTGTTACTTTCCTTGGCTTATTTTCAATGAAAATAAATCCTTGATGAAATTTAACCCCGGAATTCAGAAATACAGAATTGATAAATAATAAAAAGTAACAATTTAGAGATTACAATATGACAGAATTAGTTAGTTAAATCCTTTTCCGTGCCATGAAGGCGCCATAGGGTTGGTGCTTATCCCCGGTTTCCGTGGTGCTAAGCATAAGCCAGTACCCAATTTCAGCTGTGTGGTCTGGGGTTTGAACCAGCAACCTTTCAGTTACTGGCCTAATGCCCATAACCACTGAGCCATGTGTTCCATCAACTTACAATATGACGAAATTAAATCCCAACAAAAATTTGTTGTTCAAAGACAAAATCTAAGCTAACTAATATCTATGCTTCTATTGTACACACACAACTTTATTTTGCATCCTTTTCATATTTTTTTCCTGAATATGAGTACAATATGAACACGTATCTCTGATGATTGGTACATTTTTCTGTATATTTGTTTTAAGTTTGATTTGAGCCAATAAACTGAACTTGAACTTTACAATGTGCCTGTAGAGTAATTATAATTCAGGAGTATTAGAGAACAGGAGATGACAGTCCTTGGCGGCTGTGCTAATGGGATACAGATCTCACTGATCTAAGAACAATGTGTGAGGTAAATCTAAGGTGATCAAAAATGATGATGTGCTTAGACTCCTTCATAAAAGATTACATGTGTCAGTTGTAGCATAAATCAATATTTGCTAATACAGAGCACACACACTGATCAGTACAGTATATTAACACATGCTGTCCCATCCAAAATATTAATAAATACAATACAACCTGACCATCAAAGTGGTTGTAGAATACGAATGCAGTTTGAAAGTTATGTCAGACAAACCTCAATATTTGGACACTAATTTAACTTTATTAAAAGTAAAAAACTACCAATACATATCTGTTCATTAGTATTTCCTTAACCCTTAGAATTTTAATTGTAAATGTACGGACCAATTTCTACCAAAGCCGTGGAATATGTCACCCAGGTTAACAGGTGTGTGTCTGTCAGTCAATATATCAGGACTTGATAGCTCATTAGCACAGTACATAGGGGCCCTGGCCCCTGGGTTCAAGTCAAATTTGAAACTATTCACAACTGTTTACATACATGTAGTGAACAGAGATGATACGTTGTGCGACTGGTATTTAGAGAATTTTTTTTTTTCGAAGACTTATTATTGTAAAGTGTTGATTTCCTGTTCAGTACTAACACGCAGGAAAACTATCTAATACATTGTAAAAAATGTTATAAATATTAATATGGCATATATATGTTTGTTTATTCAGTTTCGATCTGAGTTTCCTTCAAATTTTTATATTAACTTTGTTATTGTATAAGATTTCCTCCCAGTAAAATCAACATGAGAGGAAAACAAAAAATTTTATGACAGACATCATTAACATATATATAATTATATATATATGTAAATGATGTTTGATGTAAAAAATTTTGTTTTCTTCTCATGTTTTCATGATATACATGTATAGCGTACATATCGGGCTGGGCCTATAGGATTTCATTTTAATTAATATCAATTTAGTTAAGTTTCACAGTTTTCAGTGGTGACACTTTCATCGTCATTTTTACACAAAAATTTCAACTTGAAATTTATACACCGTAAACAGTGTAATGTGATCATCAAGGGTAGGACTGAACACATTACTGTATCATGTTTCATCACTTGCATCTCATCCCATCTGTTAGGGCTAAAATACTTCCTTAAATGGACACATGTTCGATAAAAAATGTTTTAAAACCTGCTGTAGTCTATAGAATGTGAACTCTTCTCCTCTGATACTATGGCATCAGACTGAACAAGAGTAATTGTTTAAAAGCTCTAAAAGTAAACAAGTGAAAGTGAAAGTTTATCTGTTTATCGGGCCAGGTAGCCTTGTAAAGTTCTTGCTACTTATTCAAAACTATGATCGAGAAGACACAGTATGTAAAAAAAAAGTATACATTAACATTTGCCTCGTTAAGTTGTGAGCAATACTTACATATACTTGAAGTCCGCTGGTTTTCACGGATTGGGCGAAGGGGACGGTCTACATTACCCGCCATACTTGTTTATCCATTCGGAAATTCTCCAGTCGTGGGTTCCGAAGGGAAAGTAGTCCTATTGGTATATTCATGCGCTACTTGATAAATAACTTTGCTGAATTATGTGAACATCTGTTTATATTGTTCCAAATTTGAAATTAACTCTCTCAACATGATATTTTGATATATAATTTAAAAGAATACTTATAATCATGAAGTGATACATAAGAATATATATAAGATACATGGAACTATCTGTTGCTAGTGTAAGACATGTCAACAAATTAAATGTGATAAGGTTAAATCAAGATGGCAGAGTCCGTTTAGAGGATAACTGACACAACATTGTATGTAATTTTGAAAGAAAGGAAAGACAATGGCGACGGGACAAGTGTCGCGTGTAATTACGGAGGCCATTCCAACTGAGCCTACCCTTAAATTACATATGCCACACCCGCCTAACAGTAAGTTTGGTGTTCCTCCAAACAAAATTCGCAATAAATTGCGATTGGATCCATCAAGAGCATTAGAGCCAACAAGAAAAAAGATTTCTACGATCGAGGCCCAGCGTGTGATGTCAGTGTTTGAGGATACGATTTGTAAAGCTGAAATTGTTTCAATCCTTCCATTCATTTTAGAGAATAGAGAGAGGTTTCGAGTAAGCCTTGGAGCTGAACTCTCTTTGTTATTGGATATTCATAAAAACACTGTGGAAAGCTATGAAGAAATCAAACAGCAGCTCGATATTCAGATGCGCCAGAGACGCATCAGAACAGCTAGCACAGAGAAGAGTGAAGGTTTTGAGGATGAGGGAATGGGAGAGTATGGGGCCAGCACAGAGAGTCCTATGCCTGAGGCAGAACAAATGGGTGGGTCACGGAGGAAGCAGTGTAGCTAGTGCACGGTCCGGTCCGATCGGCCCAGTCTGTGGAGAGCTATGACAGCCAGACAGAGAGGACCATGAGAAGTCTCAGTCTGGTAGCACAGCAGCTGAGCAGCTCCTGTAAAAATATCCTCAGGGCATTCCTGACCAATCCCAATGCCCTGAGCATGATCAAAAACCAGGCAAGACGAGCAGAGCCTTGCAGTATGTTTCTGAAGGATATGTCTGACCTCAGGGACATTTTGCTGAACAAGCTGTTGACCACCCCAGAGGAAGAGAAGGAGAGAATGCAGTACATTCAGGAGGTTTCCAAGAGGGAGAGACAGAACGCCACAGTGATTGAGGACCTGGAGCAGAAACTCAAGGCGGCCATGGATGATAAAGATGAAGAAGTATTTCATTTATTCAGCTTCTGATAATTAATTTCTTGATGTATATTATTGAAAAAAAGTAGAGTTCTTATTCGTAATTAAGAATTATTTAAACTTTATATAAAAATTTTACAATGTACAATAATATGCAAATGTTATCTCCACTGCTTGATAATTATTTATGAAATTAGAAACATCTTTGACTGACACACAAATTTTTTTAAATCTTATAGAATATCAAAGAGAAAGTCCTCATCTATGAATTGTCATATGTTACACTCTTTTAACAGATCAAGAAGAAGAATTCCATAATCAGAAAGCTCCAGGCAGATCTGCGTCAGATTGAGAAGTTTTCAGACGAGAACAATAAAAGAGTGACCAATGAGGCGGAAAAACAGGAACAAGCGGATCTAAAGAACAGCGAGGGCAAGAAACAGCGCCTGATGACGGAGCTGAACCAGCTCAAAACGCAGCTGCAGAACGCGGTGATGGAACACAGGGAAAACGAGCAGGAACTCAGAAGAGTACGTCTTGTTATCGGTGTAGTGTAGTAGTCACCTCCCCCAGAGTTCACCCCCTGAAACCAGCACAGGAAATATCCCTCTCCATAGATATAGATAATTGATCAAACTTACATTGATGCCTTAGAATTTTTGATCTCTCTCTTTTATATCAATATTTTTTACGGTTAGCTTTACATGCGTTTCATATTGATTGTAATTTTTAAGTATTTTATGTAAAGTTAATTTTTTTAAATCTTGAACCAACCCCTCCAGAATATTTTATGTGCTGGTTTTGAAATCTACCCTAGAATGCACTGAGTGTAAAAACTCCTCTGGTACAAGGATGACATATTCCATTTGTTTCATAATTCTTGTTTCAAAATCAAAACATCTTTTCATTTATATCAGCATTATATTACCGATAATTCAGAAATTTATTTTCATGTTCCAGCTTTGCTTTTATCAATTCCTTCAGTCAAAATTTAAATCTATGAATATCACATTTTGGTCACAAGTTTTGATTCAGAAATACTTTGATGATTTTTCCAAAGAAGTTTGACCCCTCCGTCTATGCCATCCTTGTACCCGTGTAAGTTTGCACTCTGGATAACTTGGTAGCACTTCCTCTGTAGATTGTTGTACTCCTAGCATGTACTATCCTCTGGTAGATTTGTCCTCACAATCTCTCCTACATAGATCACATATACCAGTAGATATGTAGATATACTAGTAGTACCTATTATATCTTTGTAGTTCTTAAATAGAAAGTTGTCTAGATTACATTTAGAAACTCTTGTAGATTTAAAAAACAAAACCAGATTTTTATTTTCACATTTATGAATTTTTTTTCACTCTTCTATCTTCTTTCTTGAATTTGTTAGGTTGGTTCTTTTTTTTTATTCTAACAAAAGTAGAAACATGAACTAGAAACAATCTGTCAGCATTATGAAGATTAACATGATTAATATAACATTTCAAATGAATTAGGCCATAAAAATTAAACTCTTGGTTCTTAGGCCAATATTTTCAAAAACAGATGCGGACGGGCCGTGATAATTTTTTTTTTTTTTTCATTAAAAAAAAAAGATGTGAATATTTTTTTCTTTTATTTTAATAATGCGCAATTCTTATTAAAATCCAGAATTTAAAAGCAATGTTTTAAAGCAAAAAAATACTTACCTTGCAATGAATGTATCTATCTTATCAGATTATTAGCTAAAACTAAATAAGATAAAGAAGTCATCATGTTCTTTAAGAAACACCACAACTACAAGGCTTGAGAAAGCCACGTGTTTAGGCATAATGGGATATTTAGTTTAGTACAAGCTACAGAACCTCTCCTTCTGTATACATTTGTAGTTACCGTAAATGACTTTCTTCTTCATACCAAAACTAAAATCATTGCTGTCGCGATCATAACTTGAACGTCTTCTAACTAGAGTTAACGGCCATTTTCAAATGTAATAGTTAAATCCAAATTATCACGATGATTGCAATTATGTTATTTAATGAAGTCAAGCGTTTTACTGACTTGAGTATCTAAAACAAGTTCATAAATTTATCCGAATTTTTTTTTAATAGATTTTCAAGTGCACATGCAAAATTTTAATTTTGTTCATTTAGTGATAAAAATAGGCAATGTACAATGTTAAATTAGATGTGAGCAGATCTTTGAACCAATTTTTTTTTGTTGGCTTAGGAATTTCTTAACTATTATTGGTAAATTTATTTTGAGTCAGTTTTAAAAGTAATAGTCAATAATTACTTAGGGTAGATGCAATAAATTTTATTGCTTTTTTGAGACTTTTCAAAAGCAGATTGAAAAAATTTCCAAGGGGAAATGTATCATTATATACCAGGTATATAAAACTATAAGGGGGGTCTATAGAGGATATCTGAACTAGATGTGTAAACTGGAGTACAACATTTATGACAGAGTAACCTCCCCTCTGAGGTGGCACTACATTAACACTCTGTGACAGGTCGGTAGTTTTCTAGTTCTGTGTTCCTTTGACCTGTGTCTGAAGGTCACTGAAGGTCACTCTCTCTTGCACTGGATTATGTTTGTCTTTTGTGGTCACTCAAGTAAGCATGTTAACTTTCCTTTTCAAAATGCACAAGATTGAATGGAAAGAATTACATAGAAGGTGACTTAACGTTATTTACTGAAACCCCTGCATTTGCTCATTGTGGACTAGAGGATATGAATGTACATGTATAAGGGTTTTCATGATTTCATAAATAATCTTATCTAATGTTTCAATCAAGGTAAAAGCATTTGCAATAATGAAAAAAAAGTAACATTTTCCATTGAACCAGATTTTATCTCTTCTGAAGTGTTTTTATTAATCCAGTTAAGTAGTCACATCTTAGGATCTAGGAAACCCTGAATCTCAAAGTTCAATTAAAATAAAAAAGTCATTAAAAAGGTTTATTTGCATGCAAGAAGTTTTCTTAGGATCGCAAAAGCCTCGTCGACTTGAATATATCTTGTCACAACCTGTCTCTAAATGGCTGGTAATATATAATTTCCATATAATCCCATAATATGTTAATGGTGCTACTGTTGTAGCGAGCGCAGCAAGAATTACACGTACGTTGCATCATTGTCAACTTAATGCTATTTAGTTATCAACAAACGTCAAAGAAGTTTGTGAGAAAGAGAGAGATTATTTTTTTTGTACCTTTTTTTTACAGGTTCATTATATATTGTTTAAAAATTTGTTTACCTTTTGAATTCTAATTACATACGTTATCCGTGCCCCGAATCCCTGTTTGTAGGAGTGTGATTTTCCATTTTCAAATTTAATGTTTGACTATATGCAATATATGCATAAATTTTTGAACTAGTTTATTTTTTCTCTTTATTCTTTTTTTTTTTTAGTTCAAAATATCTTCTTTTTTTTAATTTCCTCCCTACTCATACTTTGTACATGCATGCAAAATTGGCTTAAAATTGGATTGATATGACAGTAAAGTATAATGGCTCTTGCTAGTATATATATAATCTCTCTATCAAAAAAATAAATTTTAAAACCATATGTCAATAAGGCAGGTATTGCAGTCTATACTGAAATAGCTAGTACACACAATATACAGATGTTTGATCCACCTCTAAATATATCATAGGAAATATTTGTTTACGTATCTTGACTCAATACGTAGGAATGGAAACATGTAAAAAAAATCTCTTGGATCTCACCAAAGCTTGTGCGATACTCAAAACATGTCTTTAAACCTCAAGGCACCATAAATTATGAGTTAAATGTTGGCCATTTTTGGCATAGCACCATGAAAACATTAGAGAGCATTATGGGATGTAGACAACAATTTTTTCTTATTGAATCAGTAGGTTTAGCTCATTCTTTTTCCAGGGCACACTGGTTCTTTGAGCTCACTTAGCTCGCCCATGCTGCGTGCCAGCGAGCAGCATCTGCTATAATCAACAGCTTAATCCCAAAATTACAGTACCGATCAGACCCACCCTAACAGAAAGTAACCCCCAACGAAACCTTGTGTTTACTTTTGGGGTTTACTCTGGTTTTACTTGAGTGGACCAAGAGTAAATTCAAAGTAAACCCAGAGTGGACACAGAGAGAAAACCCCCGTCTAAAGTGTATCCCTGAAAGCAGATGCTACATGTGTATTTGGAATATTATACAAGGGCAGAAATTACAGGCAGTAAGATGATAAGATACAAATGTAAAAGACGGGTCTGCTTCACACTTCAGTGTGAAAAGTGGACCTTAAAAGCAAACCCCGAGTAAATCCAAAGTAAATTCGAAGTGGATCATGAGTAAACCTCAAATGTACCCGGGGTTAAGTTGGGGTCTACACTTTTGTGTTAGAGTGGGTTTGATCGGTAGTGTAGTTGTCACAAATTTGTTTATCTTCAGAATAAAGTCATCACAAATAAAATTGGTGAACGGTATATTGATTATACAAGGAGATGTAATATAGTCTGAAGTATTTTGAAATTCAAGTAATGTATTTACATATATCAAAGAGAGGTAACTTTATTTTAGTTATCACCCACACTTAGTCAGATATACAGTACCGATCAGACCCAACCTAACAGAAAGTAAACCCCAACTAAACCCTGGGTTTACTTTTGGTTGGGGTTTACTCTGTGTTTACTAGAGTGGACCAAGAGTAAACTTAAAGTATACCCAGAGTGTAAACAGAGAGTAAACCCCGACCAGAAGTAAACCTCTGAAAGCTGACGCTACATGTGTAATTGGAATATACAAGGGGCAGGAATTACAGTTAGTAAGATGGTAAGATTAAAGATTAAACTTAAATTCAGTGCATACAGTTGAACCCAAAGCAAATCCTGAGTAAACCAAAAGTAAACCCTGAGTAAACCAAAAGTAAACCCATGCAAGTCGACACAAATTTTGAAAAAGCAGACCCAGCTAAGCTAGAGATCTCGGGATTTAGTTGGGGTTTACTTTGGTGTTAGGTCGAGTCTGATCTGTACTGTAGCTTCTTGAGTTGGACACTGTTGCCATGGTGAACAAAGTTGCCCAGCAAGTCATTTTGCCTTTATCTACAAGTTTAGTCTTCTATAGAGAGCTAAAATTTAGTAACCCAAGAGTTGAATAAGGTATTAAGTTACTAGCTAAATGTCTCCTTGTTTATATTCACTGTACATTCTTTTTGTCTGCTGTTCAGTAGAGGGTAGGAAGCTAGGATTTCAAATTCTCCAATATTATTTCACTATAAAACTGTTCCTCATATTGTCCTATACTAATTAAGTCTGCAATCCCTAATAACCCTGAAATCTTCAATTTAGATTTCATTAGGAACTGTAATGTTTGGCCACTAATGCTCACAAACTTTGTCTCAAAATGTCTTAGTTCAGATTTTCAAATAGTCTTTGACATATAGCACTCTCTCATGCATCAGAGGAGAGGGACCCTTAATCAACGATTTTGACTGATTGGCTCAAATAACTGGTTATAAATGACAAATGTCCAGTGACTACCAAAGGATTGGGAAACCTTAAAAAATATAGAATCGTTATAATTGTAGTTTGATTTTGTTTTTTCCAGAAAAAATTCAGAGTTGAGTCACAAGTTGAGAACTGGATCCAGAAATATGATACAGACATGAATGAAAGACAGGTAGGCCTGACTGATAAATAATGTTTGATGTTCCATATTGAACAGTCTAAGTTTAAGACTTTTTTCTCCTTTAATATTGAAGCTAAAGTTTTCAATTGTGCTGGTCACAATCTAGACTACCGTATATGACGAAAAACTGTTACATTGAAATAAAGTACTTTTGATTGTTACCTTTGTATCTCTTTTTATAGAAGTATGAGATTTCTGTGTTTAACAGAGTAAAGTTCTTATCCTATTTATTAAATCAAAAATTTCTGTTTGACAGAGTGAGTACGAGGAGATAGACCTGGTGTACACTGAGGAGAAGAAGCAGCTCCATGAGTTGGAGGAGCGGTTCAAGACGCTGGAGGCCGAATACCAGCAGATCATGGAGGAGCGCCGCGTGGCAAGGGAGAAGCGAGAGGCGGCGGAGAGAGAGATGGCACTGATGGTGAAGGCCGCCACCACTATCCAGGCATTCTGGCGGTCCTTCAAAGTCCGCAAGGCGCTCAAGGCCCGCAAGAAGAAGGGTGGCGGCAAAAAGAAAAAGTAAAGCTTTGTGTGAGGTGGCTGTGTTGTCTGCGGGTTGGTGGGGCATGCTGAGTGACATCACTATATTTGTGACATCACTATATGTGTTTCATCACAATAGCATGCATTGTCTTTGTAATTAAATAACTAGCTATACCATCTGGTTGTTGAAATGTACTCACATGATATATGTAAACACAATAAATTGTCTGCTTTTGTTGAAGTGTGGGTTTTTTTTAACTTAGACTAAATTAAGCCAGATTTAGTTTGCTATTTACATGTGTAACATTTTGGTGTGGAATTCATGTGGACTAATTTCACCTCCATCATCAGACCTGAGGCACCCCAGGCACAGAATATTGTTTGTCACTTCTTCAGGAGTTCATCAGAGAGAATTTACAACCCATCAAATATGTATTGCCTCCACAATGTTTCTTAATTGTCAGTTCATCAAGTGTCCATCATGTTTGGTTTGCACATTATGATTATAATGTTTTATTTCTCAACAAATTCTTATTTTTATAAAAAAAAATCATTTTACCAGTAAAATTACATATCTAGTAATAATTCATGTGAACATTTTAAATGTTTATTTTCTATTGCTCTATTTACAACACATAAAGTATGTGGTTTGTTTTCACAGTTCAGCTTAAAGAATGAGGCTCACGGAGAGTAATGGTAGCGAGGTTCCTTCCCTGTATTACTGTTTATGAAATCTGGACGTGAAGATATATAACATTGGTGAAAGTTCCTGTTTATACATTGTTTGATATACATGTTTACCCCCTGTTTTACAGTTGTGTATTTGCTACTTCTAAGATAAATTCTTTTAACATTGTTTGTAATGAAGTCTTTTCTATATTTTTGAATTATTGACTGATAGTCAAGATAACCAATATCCACAATTTTCCCATGAAACAACCACTTAGTTTTCAAACGTATTCTTGTCAATTTATGAAAGAAGAATTTATAAATCACTAAATGCTTTACAATTTACATCACAGTACTAAGTATTATTTCCTCTATTTTTTTACGGAAACATATAGTTAATTCATAGCTCTATAGAAACGGCCAGACTGAAATCTAGACGCCCCGTTTATCGATTGGTCGAAATCTATGTACGTACCTATGTACATTAACAGTAATTTAGTGATTTTTACTACCTTTCATAATCAATTTATTAATTAGTTTAAAGAAAGATGTTAATATAAATAATAAAATGCTTTCTTTGATGATTCATGCGGGTTATGAAGGTAGCAATAATTGCAGAAAAAAATTACATAACCCGGATTAGCGGGTTATGTATTTTTTCTGCAATGTCGCTACCTTCATATTCCGAATGAATCCTCAAAGAAAGCAAAATTGTTGAAGTCATTCTAGCCTTTTCAACAGTTTTTCAATCTCAGTTAATCATATGTAATGGTTAATTATGACGTCACACGGCGTAAGAATACACGATGTAATTGGTTTTGTGATGTACAGATATAAACAAGAGCTTTGTATTTTATCTGAAGCGCTATAGTTACCTTCATACCCGTATGAATCACCAAAGAAAGCAACTGATACAGAGCTTACATTATTTGTTATGTAAAAAAGAAATTTAGCTTGTGTTACATTTAACAATTATTTAATGCCTGTATTGGCAGTTAAAAGACCGCACACCTGCATGTACGCAACTCATCAGGTACCAACGTGAACGCGGAGTGCCGCACATTTGCACCAACAACGCAACCAAACTCAAGCAGGGTTGACCACACACTTGCACCAACAACGCAACCTTAATGGCACTAACACGCTTTGAAAACAAAATATTGAGTTTCTGGTCAATATGAGAATTCTTTAACAACATAAAGAGCTGATAAGCTGACATAAATATCTGACAAGTGGAGATAAATACCTGACAAGTGGACATAATTATCTGACAAGGTGAAGTGGACATCATTATCTGACAAGTGGAGATAAATATCTGACAAGTGGACATAATTATCTGACAAGTCGACATAATTATCTGACAAGTCGACATAATTATCCGACAAGATCTATGTCGCTATACGCAAGTATTCGACAATCATTTATTAGACAGGTCCATCATTTAAGTTTACCAAGCGCGATCATGAAATGATTAAATCATGATGATCTTGGGTTGATAATTTTTTCACCGGTTACAGAATCGGTTATAGGTTGGTCAAATGTAAAAAAAAAAAATGTTTTTAATTTAGACACGAAGCCTCGGGGGGATGGGGGTATCTACATATAGAAAACTGAATGTTGAAGGAGTTGCCACCCATACCCCATTTTTTTTTTTAGCTCACCTGAACCGAAGGTTCGTTCGTCCGTCTGTATGTATTAAACTTTTCACATTTTTACTTATATAGAACCACTGGACCAAATTTAACCAAGTAAGCGTCCATATGGGGAGGTAATGCTAATTATTAATTTAAATATAAAATGGAGACCTTTTTTGAAAGTGAGATAATTATTAACCAGTGAAAATAGGATGCGTGTCTTAAAAATCTTCTCAAGAAACATTTACTTGTAGTGCCAATATTCTTGTGATGTTCGGGGAATAGCTCAGCAGATTTGTGGCTATGTGAGGTACTCACGTTCACAATACCTGAGGAATCAAAATCAAAATCCGTAGAAATTAATTAAAAGATGTCCGTAGAAATTAATTAAAAGATGTTTATTTCGATGAGCCGCAAGTTGGAAAGTGATTTCGTTCGAAATAAATCATTTACCTACGCGGTCACTCTACGGACTTGAAATTGACCAATCAGGTAACTCATTTTAAAAAGGTTAATGCCCAATTTCGGCAAAATTTCTTTGATGCTTGACACTGTTAGCTAAGCCAAAAAATTGTTACATCAATTACTCGCATTTCTGCAAAGAAGACCTGTAACAAAGACAGGATTAACTTGAAGCCAAAACAAAATAAATAAGTTTATCTACGTGGAATACGCACAAATTTCTATTTCAAATAACAACATTCTTCAATTAATCGAACAGTGAAATATCATGAATTGCTGGTTCATGTAATACTTATAACTGTTACATTAAAAATTTAAAATTTATCAATTTAAACTTAACTATAAACTGTTATATTACTATAAGTTTAAATTGATAAATTCTAAACTTTTAATGTATAACATTTACATCACATATAAAGAGAAGATTCTAAATTGTTTAATTCGTGACCCCTAACCAATAATGGGATCCCAAAATGGGTTTAAAGTTTAACTTAGAAATATAAAGGAAACTGTTTTCAAATCTTCTTCCCAAGAAATACAATTCTATTTATTTTTTCAGCGATGAAAGCTTATTTTTGAATGTCATCGGTACTATAACATACCAAAGCTTTGCAAACAAAATGAATACCGCGCTATAAGAGTATTTGTCTGCATAGTCTTGATGTGTTATAGGACCAAGGGCATCCCAAAATAGGCATTTAATGATTATTATTTTTATTCATATTGCTTTTTATTTGTACAAGGTATTTGTGAATAGTCGCTAAGCCAGTAAATACGCACTTTATAGTCAGGGATATGACTCAAAATATAATGCTAGAAACTTTGTAGAGAAAAAAAATCTTTTTTATTAATGAATATATACAATTCAACGTTTATTTTTCATGAGTACATACTAAATTGATAGCTAATATGTAAGTTTGAACCTTTCATTTAATATTACAATAATGGTTATTCAAAACGCGTAATGACGTTAATATTTGTGCTAATGGCCGTGAAGAGGCTAAGTGTTTTTACAGATATTTGAACGTCGCAGATTTCCAATGCAAACATAAGTGGAAATATTCACTAAATGTAAATTATATTTTATTGTGTATTAACATCCTCATACATGTACCTCCTTGTACTCAAAAAAAGATCACAATGACCTTTAATTCTTCATTTTGTATATTTTTATTTTGATATTTTTTATGTATAATTATGTATAGTTTATTTTAAATACAACTCTGTTATCTTTAATACGTTGTGGCCTATGATAATAAGTTTGGCCAGTTGATGCATTTTGGATCTTAAAATATGATGCCAAATAATTATGCTTCTTTTTATGTATTGTCAAATCTTGGAATATATGAGAGTTTTACACTACTTTTAAAAAGTTCCATATTTAAAAATCTCGAAGTGGAATGATACAAGAAGTGTTCCGGTGAGCGATGTGACCCATGGGCCGCTTGTTAGGGGAGCAAATAAAAACTGTAGTTAATTGATGTTATAGGTAATAAGAAATAGCAAAGCTCAGACAATATTCCACCACTAAGTATGATTCCCTCTATTCCGTACAGAAATTGATTGTACATTCGATCATAGCCCTTTAGAAACTGACAGGACTGAAATCTACCTACCGAGCTATCGATTGGTCGAAACCTACAGTGACCTACAATATAAGAAAAATCACGGACTGCACGAAATAATCATGATGATGTCAGACTTAAGTTTCCATAGGTTTCTTTTATCTAATATATGGATGTTCATGATAACTTAGTTCGATTTTTTTTTTTACTTTTTGCGATAAAATTATTAATTTGTTTTAAAAAAAGATGTATATTAAAAATAAAAAGCATAATATAGAAAGTGATTTGTTTGTTGGTGTGATGATGTCTATTCTTTTTCTTCTAAGACTTTGGTTTAAGAAGTAGTAACCTCCAGATGATTGTGCTAATGAAAAATAAATACTGTTGATGCCTATCATTAGCTACAGTCCTCCTAGAGTGACTACTGGTATCTTGGCTACAGTCCTCCTGGAGTGACTATCGGTATCTTAGCTACAGTCCTCCTGGAGTGACTAATGGCATCTTAGCTACAGTCCTCCTGAAGTGACTACTGATATCTTAGCTACAGTCCTCCTGGAGTGACTACTGGTATCTTAGCTACAGTCCTCTTGGAGTGACTACTGGTATCTTAGCTACAGTCCTCGTGGAGTAACTACTGGCATCTTAGCTACAGTCCTCGTGGAGTGACTACTGGTATCTTAGCTACAGTCCTCGTGGAGTGACTACTGGCATCTTAGCTACAGTTCTCTTTGAGTGACTACTGGTATCTTAGCTACAGTCCTCTTGGAATGACTACTGGTATTTTAGCTACAGTCCTCTTGGAGTGACTACTGGTATCTTCAAACTTAAAGAACACTTTTAGTTGTAAGTGTATACAATATCTGTTATCCAGGTCCAATCAAGGATGTACGGGGATTTACCCCGAGTTGTATTTCATACGCCCCGATGTCGCAGGCGACATAGAAAATAATGGGATTTATTGAGTATCAAGTATTGCAAAAAACTAGATCTGCTAAAGCAGGACTTGATTCAGTAAACAAAAAGTTTTCTTAACAGATTCTGCATATATATAGCTGTTACAGTAATGTATTGTCAAGAGAAATATTTTTTAAATAAGTATTATTATAAGTAATATCATATAATATACATGTATATATATCAAAATTTTCTTTGTCCACATGGACCATGGACAAAGAAAATTGTGATATATTAATTATCAATATTCAGACAGATATCGGATGTTCTACCCTACATAACAGAAACTGTGATATCAATTCGATTTTAGACATTCAACATCCTTTCATGACAAAATCTTCATTAAAGTAAAATTAGTTGTACACAAAAGGTTTTATAACAACAAGTACAAAAACATGTACAATGTACCATATTCTGTAAATTTAAGACTAATGATAAATTAACATGTATAAAACCTGTTAGAACATGAGTCCTAACCGATCATCCCTATTTATACTGATCACAGTCTCAGTCCAACGTTCTGACAGAAGAGATGATGTTGTGGACAACTGACAGTAAATAGTCCTGTAATATCACTACACTACAGCGCTATCAAGAGGCCTTTGTTTTCTCCCACTGCTCTGGAGTTAAGGTTTTCATCTGGAATGCGTGGATGACCTTTAATTCTTCTTCTAAAACTTTATTTACAAGCCTACAAGAACAAAGATAAACTATTTTCATTTCTTACACAAAATGGTTTTGTCCTGTTACACTGGTATTTCATTAAAAACCAAAAAATCTGTCAACTTTTGAGAAGCCTTAATAAAAAGCCTTGGTGAATTTTTATGCCATTTTTTTTACACTTATTAATTTTCCACCTTTGTCATATTAATATTCTTCATTAAAAACCAAATTTATGTCAGTGAAGAGTTCCACCTGTGTCTCTGAAGAAGGGGAAGCCCCTCAAACTTGGAGGAGACAATGACGGTCTGAAACTTGGCACCACATCCATCTGACATGTCCACAACTTCCTACAAAGGATAAAAGTACTGAGAGTACTGAAGGATGAAGGCAAGCAAAATGTACATGCATGCATACTGTAAACATACTATATTTGGCAGAAATTAGTTTTTGAGCAAGTTGGTAGATTTGAATTAGCGTATTCCTGAATGTGACTATTCTTATACATATATGCTTGGCATTTAGGGATGTACTTGATTTAGCAAAAGTTGCATTCTGCCAAAAGCGCTAAATAGAATACACAGCAAATGTAGTGTGTTAACAGTATTACAACATCTGAGTTATTTAAGAAAAACAGTCTATGATATTTGTTTCCATTGCATCTAGTCTTAATCATTTTGTGTATCCCCTCAGCATCTGGTGACATAAGACTCCACAGCTTTTCTGTCACCTTGAGGCAAATATTTTGGTATGTTGTCATTTGGCAATTTTACGCAATGTAGTATGTGTGAAATAACAACTCTGAGAGATATAACACCTTATACAACCTCTAAGGCAAGAGAGACAACAAAAAGTTTGGGAGAGTCACGTCCAACGTATGGGGGATCATTTAAGAAGTTTTATCCTTTATTATAATGTTTCAACTGTCTATATTAAACCTAAAGCAACTCATATAATACTTTTTTTGTAAAAAAGCAAATCATGACCTCTCGATTACCTTCCATTTGAAATCTGTCCAGTAGTTTTGAAGTGTTTGAGACTACTAGATGCATAAAACACTTGGAAAAATGACCAACACAAATTTTGACTATTGATATCTTCTGTAATGTGTAAATGAGTCCAGTCGCTTCTTTGCTTGTCAATGCAAAATTAAAAGGCATACAATTTTTCTCAATCACTAATTAGATTTATATTTAATATCAAATGTCCCTACTTTGGGTAAATCAAAAGTGAATCAAGAATAACAAATGATTGGCAATGAAGGAGGAAAACCTAACTTCTGCTTAACTATTAGATAGAAAAGTTCCAAGGACAGGTCGGCTCTATTCGGGCCCCTAACCCTGGCACTTGCTATCTTCCCTGACAAACTGTCAGTAATGTGTATTACAAACAACTCTAATATACAATACCACACAATAGAACAGCTTCGGCTCTATTCGGGCCACTGATCTAATTGTGTGGGTCCAGAAGTTTAATATAGTGTTTCTGTTACCTTCTCCTTCCACTGCTCAAACAGGAATGACACCGACTCTCAGCCTCTCTCACTTATATACACATGGGAGAGTCCACTGGAAAGGGATGTCGGGTTATTCCATTATTAACATTGATTTATAATAGGACAAAATTCTTTACATTACCCACACCTCTGGGTTCATTCGTCCCGAATGACAAAACATTTAAAACTTTTTTTTTTTCTTTTCTTTTTATTCAATGTGATCCACAAAAAAATGCAAACTTTAAAACTGCTTAATAGTGGTTAACAAGTACAATGCTCATAACACTATCTGTGTTGAAGATGACAATTCAAAATTTAAAACAAGATCAACTGCTCTGTCGTGGTTTCTTTAATGTCAACCTCGCCCTCTCTGTACTTCCTGACAGTCTTTACTGAAATTTCTCTTCTAAACTCTGTTTGTGTACTAACGTCAATCTTCGCTTTCTTCGTTTGACAATCATCTACGTTGGGTTTTCTGACATCATCTGCTGATGTACGTTTCCCTGGAAGAGAAGGGGTCGTTTTCTTGCGGAAAACACGGCCCACCATGAGATCCGATATCTCTTTATTGACTGTTTCTTTAATCTTATTTCCATCACTGGCACAAGTTGTACTACTGGACATAGTTTCCGTTGAAAGTAGATCACCTGGGTCTTGTGACAACCATTCTTCATCTTCTGATTCGTCCTCACTTGACACACTATTATTGGCATTTTCAGTGTTCTTCGCCTTTTCCGGGACTTCGTCTGTTTCAACCAGCTTCTGGCCCAATGCAATAGGACTTTCTGTCAATCCAGTGTGCGCTCTCTTCATATGTCTTCTGACATTACACTCTTTCTGGGACGTAAAATCGCAAAAATCACATGAATGCTCCTTCATTGCACACTCTACCACATGGGTGGAAAACTCAACATCACCATGGAAAACACTGGAACACATTGGACATTTCCTTGTCCCGCTTCTCTTTGTCATCTTTGTCTTTGCCATGCCTTTAAATCTAAAACGACAAAGAAAGAACATTAGGTACTAGTATTTAGTATGGCATATAGTATATAATCTAATAATCAGTCTCATAATCTTTTAACCATACAGGGGGTCTTCTGCTACGAAACTGTCTTGCAGGCAGTTCTTTTTCTTTACAAGATTGTTGCTCAGTTTCATATTTCTGCTGTTCACTGACAACAACACTCTCGTTTTTGTAATTTGTATTTTCTATTTGAGCCTTTGTATTGTCGCTACATGTTTGATCTTGGAATGTTTCCTCTTTCTGCTCTTCAACACAGTCAGCCGTTTCACCAACTAACGTTTGGGGTCGTTTCAGTCTAATTCTATCAACATGTATGACTTGATTTGACTTACGTTGACCACAATTCACTTTGTATGTAACATCTGACATTTTCTTTATGATTCTATATGGTCCACGCCAATAGCTGGTAAACTTGGGCGACTGACCTGACTTCGTTCTTGGAAAATACACATACACCTCATCATTTTCCTTGAACTGTCCCCAGTTTAATTTCTTGTCATGGTAATGTTTTTGGCGAACCATAGCTTGCTCTGTATTTGCTCGGACAGTTTTATGTGCATTTTCAAGTCTATCTTGCAATTGCCAAACCCATTCGTTTTGAGGAACTGGTTTAATAGCGGAAGGTACATCATACATGATATCCAAGGGAGTGCAAACCTCTCTTCCAAGCATCAATGAATTTGGCGAAAACCCAGTTGTTTCATGGATGGTTGACCTATATGCCATCATGACATACGGTAAATGTTCATCCCAATCTGTATGGTTTTCATTTACAAAATTGCTAAGCATAGTTGTTAGTGTTCGATTGAAACGTTCCACCATACCATCCGATTGGGGGTGGTATGGTGTTGTATGTGTCTTTCTGATGCCCAACAAAGAACACATTTCTGAGAACAACTTGCTTTCGAACTGTCGACCTTGGTCCGAATGGATAACTGCTGGTGTGCCAATTCGACAGATCACTTCTTCCACAATGACTCTAGCTATTGTGATGGATTCCATATTTGGGATTGCAAAGCTTTCTGTCCACTTTGTATAATAGTCTGCAACTACCAAGATGTATTTGTTACCTTTCTTTGTTAAAGGTAACTCACCCAAAATGTCTGTCGCTATCCTTTCCAAAGGATAACCAGAATGTACTACTTTCATGGGTGCACATTTGGTAACATTGTCAGTCTTCCTTTTAGAACATAATTCGCAACCCGCTATATACTGACGCACATCTCGCTGTAAACCTGGCCAGTAGTACCTACTGCGAATCTTAGACAATGTTTTCTTAATACCGAGATGTCCTGCTGTTTTCTCGTCATGATATTGGGTAAGAACTGTACGTCGCTCGGAGAATGGAACTATATACTGATAGAGAGTCTGATTAGACGACATGTCTTCCCATTTACGACAAACAAGATTATCTTTGATGCACAATCTGTCAAACTGAGAAACCAGTGACTTCAGATAATGGTTTTCTGGCGATACTTTCTTAACACCTGGAAATGAACCTCCCTCTACCCATGCACGCATCTTCTTGAGATCATTGTCATTTTTCTGAGCCAACAACAATGACTGACCTTGCCCAATTTGGTTACAGTTTAGATTTTCACCTTCCCAATCACTGTGGTATCCGCACTGTTTACAAGGTAGTCTGCTCATGGCATCAGCATTTGTATGTAGCCTTCCAGGGCGATGTTCTATTCTGAAGTTGTATGTTGACAGTACATCGATCCAGCGTGCAAACTGTCCTTCTGGGTTTCTGAATTGCATCAACCACCTGAGGGAACTATGGTCTGTTCTGACCAGGAATTTTCTGCCATACAAGTAGTGCCTAAAATACTTGACAAAGTATGTCACTGCTAAAAGTTCCTTTCTAGTTACGCAGTATCGTCGTTCAGATTTTGACAAACATCGACTGGCGTAAGCACAAACTCTCTCCTTACCATCGATTACTTGAGAGAGAACAGCACCTATGGCTTTGTCGCTAGCATCAGTATCTAAGATGAAATCCCTTTCAAAATCAGGATGTGCGAGTATTGGTTCAGATGTTAGGAATTGTTTCAATCTGTCAAATGCAGTTTGACATTCCTCTGTCCACTTGAACGACTTGTCGTTTGTTGTCAAATCATGCAATGGTTTTGCAATGGTAGCAAAATCCTTCACAAATTTCCTGTAATAACTACAGAGACCAATAAATGACCTTACTTCTGTAACATTAGTAGGGACCTTCCAACCCTGAATTGCTTTGGTCTTGTCTGGACTTGTAGATATTCCATCTGAAGATACTATATGACCCAAAAATTCAACTTGTCTTGCAAAAAGAGTACACTTTTTCGGTTTCAGCTTCAATCCTGCACATTCTAACCGATTAAAAACTAGGGACAAATTCTTTACCATATCCCCAAAGTTCTTTCCAAAGACTATTATGTCATCTAGATAGATAAGACACATTTCAAATTGCAGTCCACGCAGAACTGTTTCCATCAACCGTTCAAAGGTTGCCGGAGCATTGCACAGGCCGAATGGCATTACAGAAAATTCAAACAAGCCTCGTCTAGTTGTGAATGCTGTTTTCTGTTTGTCTTGAGTGTCAACAGCAACCTGCCAATATCCTGAACACAGATCTAGAGTGGAAAACCATGTAGCACCCCTAAGCTGATCAAGAGAATCGTCTATCCTTGGCAAAGGATAGGCATCGTGTTTTGTAACATTGTTCAGCTTTCTGTAGTCTATACAAAATCTGGTGGTACCGTCCTTCTTTTTAACCAAAACTATATTTGATGCCCACGGACTACTAGATGGTTCAATGATATTTCGTTCCAACAAATCGTCGATATGTCCATCAACTTCTTTTTGCATATGAACAGGTATTCTTCTTGGGGCTTGCTTGATAGGAAGACTGTCTCCTGTGTTAATTTTATGTTTAATTATGTCCGTCCGCCCTAAATCTCGATCAGACTTGGCGAAAGATGCGTGATAGCGCATAAGCAACTGACGAACAATCTCCTTATTTTCTGCTTCCATGTTCACAGTTGACCGTTCAAAGAGATCTTGTAAATGAACAGGCAGTTCCAGCATGGTAAGATCATCACTACCTTTTTCAGATAAAGCCATTACCTCAAACACTGGGTTCAACTCGGCAATGAATGTATCTTTCCTTAGATGTGTTACTTCATTGTGAAGATTCATAAGACGCACAGGTACTTTGTTTTCTGTGCTCCTGGTCACAAGAGTTCTCGCCACCAATGCTCTATCAGAGTCACAAAACTGTTTGCATGGTTCCACTATGCCAAGTATGGGGGTATTAGATTCTACGTTATTTACATTGCAGTATGTCATCACTTCACTCTTTGGTGGTATCCCTAGATTTTCACAAAGACTTATTCTGAAGCAACCAATTTTGCCTCTGTATTGACATGCAACTGCTTTTTCTACTTGACCAAACTTCAGTGTACACTTTTCCAGGTCCACTGCACACTTGTTAAGCCTTAGGAAATCTAATCCCAAGATTCCATCAACATTCAAATCAGCGACTACTATAGTATGGCCAAACAGCATTCCCTGTATAGAAAACTGTACCTCTTGTGTCCCATAAACTTTTAATGGCGTACCATCTGCTATCAAAATATCTGTACTTAGCTTACTGAGTGGCTTGTCAGACAAAACATCAGCAATCATGCATTTTAACACAATGGTGACCGTTGCTCCTGTGTCTACCAAAAACCTTAACTGTTTGTCATACAGTCCTACCTCAATGAAGATACCTGACTCACCAGCTTTGTTTATGGCCTCTGATGCTCCACAATTAAGTTGTGTTAGATTTCCTTGGGGTTGTTCTTTGCTGTCTGTACATGACATTTCGCTTGGTTGCCTACCATGCTTTTGTCTTCGCTTTTGACCAGCTTGTGACGCCAGAAAATCTCTGCATTTGTTCTTCATATGGCCTGGTCTGCCACAAAAATAGCATTTAAACGTTCTGTTTTGCATTGCGTTTTGTTCTCTCTTGTCTAACCTTGGCTGTGAGGAAAAATGCCCATCCTGCCTCTCTTTTAGTGATTTAACATCTTTCTTTAATAAGGATAAGGCATCTGTTATATCTTTTAACACCTTTTCAGTATTACTTTCTTTGACTTCACTGATGTCTTTTTCTGCTGCTCTGACATATCCCTGACTTTCCTGCATCTTTTTGTCAGCACTCTGAAAAGCTTGTAACTCAACCGCATGGCGCACAGCATCATTCAAATCTACTGGCCGCGCTTGTTTTATCCTCAACCTCATGTCAGGATCTCTCAAGGCATCTATGAACTGCTCTTTAGCCAGTATTTCCTTGAGATCAACTGTTGCGGTTGGGTATGCCAAATTTGTCAGCCTACGAACATCCTGCCCTAACTCTGGAAGAGACTCTACAGCCTTCTGTTTTCTCTCCCGCAGTTGAGCCCTATATAATTCCGTCTGGTTTGTAGGTGCAAACCTTTGCTGTAGTGCTGTACACAGTGCATCGTAAGTACGCTGGTCGTTTGATGGCAGGTTTCCCAACACACCTTGTGCATTTCCCCTAAGAGATACTGCCAAATACATTCCTTTTTCAATCATTGACCAGCAATTCAACTCTGCACATACCTCAAAGTGTGACTTGAAATCACTCCAGTTCGTACTACCATCAAACGTCGCAGGCTTGATAAAATTTCGTTTTTGATCGGCTTTATGAGGCAATTCAACATTTTGTGTCCTGGTTCTTTGCATATCGTCTGTAATCATGTTTTCATTATTGCGTGCCACGTGTCTATGACTGTGTATGTTTGGTGTATGCTCATGTTGATGTTGGCGTGTCATTTCGTATCTGTGTTCATCTTGGTTTGCCATATTTCTCTGGCCTGCCAAATGACTAGCCAAACCTCCATGGTCTGCCAAACGGTTAGCCCTTTCACTTTGGATTGCCGTTTGGTATTCATTTAGTCCGGTTATCGCACTTTGGCGAGGCATATGGTCTGCCAATTGACCACGACTTACATTTTGGCGAGGCATATGGTCTGCCAATTGCCCACGACTAACATGCCGTTCAACTACTGGTGTTGAATGCCTATCTCTTGTCAACTCAAACTCTAGCCTATGTATCTCATCCTCTAGAAAGGATATCTCATCATCTATCAAATCATTAACGTTAGATGCCATGCCAAACAATATAAATTTGGCAAGCCAAAATAAAAATCAACTTAATAAATGCAAATAGTATAGCCAAAAAGAAATCAAACAAAGAAACGACCACCGCTGCCACCAAATAATGTAATGTGTAAATGAGTCCAGTCGCTTCTTTGCTTGTCAATGCAAAATTAAAAGGCATACAATTTTTCTCAATCACTAATTAGATTTATATTTAATATCAAATGTCCCTACTTTGGGTAAATCAAAAGTGAATCAAGAATAACAAATGATTGGCAATGAAGGAGGAAAACCTAACTTCTGCTTAACTATTAGATAGAAAAGTTCCAAGGACAGGTCGGCTCTATTCGGGCCCCTAACCCTGGCACTTGCTATCTTCCCTGACAAACTGTCAGTAATGTGTTTTACAAACAACTCTAATATACAATACCACACAATAGAACAGCTTCGGCTCTATTCGGGCCACTGATCTAATTGTGTGGGTCCAGAAGTTTAATATAGTGTTTCTGTTACCTTCTCCTTCCACTGCTCAAACAGGAATGACACCGACTCTCAGCCTCTCTCACTTATATACACATGGGAGAGTCCACTGGAAAGGGATGTCGGGTTATTCCATTATTAACATTGATTTATAATAGGACAAAATTCTTTACACTTCCATGCAGTATTATTTTTTGGAAATAATTGCTATAAATACCAAAAAAAGCCATGACCTAAATTTCTCCCATATATGGAGTAGAGAAAATCATCTCATCCATAGACTGGATGTGACTACCCCATACTTTTTGATGACTCCACGACATTAGGGGTTGTACACAATTTACCGTTAATTTTACATTATCATCTCATCCCCCCCCCCCCCCCCCCCCCCAAAAAAAAACCCGGTCAATTGTGGTTGTTTGGTAATACATAAAATACACATCGAAAACATGAAAAGGGAAGCTTTGTTATGTAATTCCACTAACCAAGTGTGTGATATCGCCGAGTTCCTGAGAGGATCTCAGCTTCTCTTCGATGTGCTCAGTGCTGGACATGTTTTCTTTGCTTTACGAATGAACTATAGCAAAACGAAAAATTCAATGAAATGTTATTCAGCAGGTTATTCAACGAGTCAAAGAGCTATAAAATGTTACATAATTATATTCTATCTTTATATTGACTAATCAATTCACATTTAATGTGAAATTGAATGACGATTTAATTGATTAAAAAATTAAAAGTAATTTTCGTTTTGAAAACTTTATCCTCTTAGTCTTGAATGTGACATGAGGCTACTTTCACTTTTACTGACATTTCTACATTTCGGTGGCTATGATTTTGTTTTAGCAAGGTCCAGTGGCTGTTTTAAGTTATCAATTTTAGATCTAGTCACAAATAGCCAATGTCCGAGACATTTTGCTCCACAAAGTTTTCGTACATGGCGATTTGACCGTCATCAGGATCTAGCCACCTCCTTCCCGTTGGATCCTATTGCACAAAATTTTGTTCGACAAGTCCCGGGCTGTTTGTTCTCGGTCACCTATCCTATTCCACTGAAGTCAAAACTGCAGCTTGTTGCTTTTTCTAAGCCGGTTCTTAATGATATTCTTGGTCTGACTGATGCTGCAACCTCAGAAGTAGAGTTTGTGGAATTTGTGAGTGGCTCTCTCATTTTGCCTGGTTCTCTCCCTTTGTCACACAGGTATGGAGGGCACCAGTTCGGACAGTTGGGAGATGGGAGGGCGGTCATGCTGGGGAAGTTTGTCAGTCACCTAGGTGAAAGATGGGAGCTTCAACTGAAGGGGTCAGGACGAACACCGTACTCACGCCATGGAGACGGTCGAGCGGTACTGAGGTCATCAGTTAGAGAGTTCTTGTGTAGTGAAGCAATGTTTCATCTCGGTATGTTTATGCTCCTGTTTGCTTCTGTATGTTAATATACTGGAAATGCAAAAATAAATAGATTTTTGAAATGCTTGCATGTATATGCTTCCAATGTTTGAGAAATGTGTTAAGATTGAAGGCAAAAGTAAAATGTCCACCCCTATGGAAAAAATGAACAAAAAATATTGATATGGTAGCTCTGTTTCAAACAGTAGTTATTTCTTTCTGACCAATTTTTCTTGTTATTGATATTCATATGCATCAAAGTTTTATAATATCTTAATATATGTATCTTAAATGTAGGTATTCCAACCAGTCGAGCGGCAACACTTGTAGTGTCTGATGATCCAGTTGTGCGTGATCAGTTTTATAACGGTAATCCACGAACAGAGAGAGCTGCGGTTGTCCTTAGGTTGGCTCCTTCCTGGTTCCGAATTGGTTCATTAGAGATATTGGCGAAAAACAAGGAACTTGAGCTTCTCCAACAGCTTTTGGATTTTGTCATCAAGAATCATTTTCCTCAGGTTGATATTAAGGATAAGGACAGGTACTTAGCTCTGTACAGTACAATTGTGTCACAAACAGCTCAGCTAGTGGCCCAGTGGCAGAGTGTGGGATTTACCCATGGCGTCTGCAACACCGATAATTTCAGTCTTCTTTCTATCACCATTGACTATGGACCTTTTGGGTTTATGGATGAGTACAACCCTAGATTTGTTCCCAATACTTCGGACGATGAAGGAAGATACAGCTCTGAAAACCAGCCAGATGTCGGTTACTTCAACTTGGAAAAACTTGGAGATGCTTTAAAACCAGTCCTGAAAAGATCTCAAGTGAAACAACTTCAGAACATTCTGAAAGGTTATGAGAGAATTTATAAAGACAAGTTCATGGAATTGTTTAGGAGAAAACTAAGCTTATTGACCATTGATGAAGATGATGAAAATTTAGTGGCTGTATTTTTAAAAATCATGGAGGACACAAAAGCAGATTTTACTATGTCTTTTCGTGAACTTGGAGAAATTGATCTGAGAGAAATATTAAATACGAAAGAAGTACCCAAGAAATACTGGGCACTGACTTCAATGGCAGACCATGAGTGGTTCTGGAATTGGGTAGATAAATATAAAATCAGGCTGAAGCAGGAAGGGATAGACGAGGTGACTCAACGGACACTGATGAATAAGACCAACCCCAGGTACATACTGAGGAACTGGATGGCTCAAGAGGCCATAGAGAGGGCTAACAACAATGATTTCAGTGGGGTCCAGGAACTACTGAGGGTCCTGGAGCACCCCACAGACTGGGACCCAGAGGCCGAGCGGGCAGGGTATGCCACACGACCCCCAGACTGGTCCAAATCTCTGAAAGTCAGCTGCTCCTCATGATTCTAGGAAGGAATGATTAATGGGGGGGGGGGGGGGATGGCATTGGGTATACATGTTTTGTTTGCATTATTAAAGTCTTTGTTTTTTGTTTAACCTTTAAGTTATTTGTTTCTTTGGTCAGAAATTTTGTAGCCTATCCCCTGTTTATTTCACTTAACTATATTATGTTGGGGGATGAAAGGTACAGGTACTGTACAATACATAGTATGCTCTGTTTCTTTAGGTGACCATTGTTTAAACTGTAAAGAAATATTTTAGTCGAAGGATAATCACAATCCTTAAAAATTTATAGAAAAGACAATTCAAGTCATTTATTCTCAAGAACCACTCAATTTATACACACGATACAATATCATATGGCACATGAGGTACACAATCATATTTAAATATATTTGTCAAGGGTATGAGCATGCAACTAAATTGTCAATCTAATTGAGGTTATAAGACTTGTTAAACGGCATCGTGGAGGAGAGGGTTACTAGTTTAGTTTTTAACCGGGTTTTCCAACGGAAAAATCCGGTTATTAAAATGGTGAAAATGGCGGGCGGGCGGCTGCCAAAAGGGTACCCTCATTGTACGGATAACTCCTCCTACAGTTTTCAAGATAGGAAGTTGCTCTTATGCAGATCAATTGTACATATATCAGAGGTGTGCATATTGCTAGGATTTTGATTTCTGATAATTTATCGAAAAAATACCAGCTTTTGAACTTAGTCATTTTTTGGCAAAATATTGCATATAGGGTACCCTCATTGTACGGATAACTCCTCCTACAGTTTTCAAGATAGGAAGGTGTTCTTTTGCAGATCAATTGTACATATATCAGAGGTGTGCATATTGCTAGGATTTTGATTTCTGGTAATTAATCGAAAAAATACCAGCTTTTGAACTTAGTCATTTTTTGGCAAAATATTGCATATAGGGTACCCTCATTGTACGGATAACTCATCCTACAGTTTTCAAGATAGGAAGTTGTTCTTTTGCAGATCAATTGTACATATATCAGAGGTGTGCATATTGCTAGGATTTTGATTTCTGGTAATTTATCGAAAAAATACCAGCTTTTGAACTTAGTCATTTTTTGGCAAAATATTGCATATAGGGTACCCTCATTGTATGGATAACTCCTCCTACAGTTTTCAAGATAGGAAGATGTTCTTTTGCAGATCAATTGTACATATATCAGAGGTGTGCATATTGCTAGAATTTTGATTTCTGATAATTTATCGAAAAAATACCAGCTTTTGAACTTAGTCATTTTTTGGCAAAATATTGCATATAGGGTACCCTCATTGTACGGATAACTCCTCCTACAGTTTTCAAGATAGGAAATTGTTCTTTTGCAGATCAATTGTACATATATCAGAGGTGTGCATATTGCTAGGATTTTGATTTCTGATAATTTATCGAAAAAATACCAGCTTTTGAACTTAGTCATTTTTTGGCAAAATATTGCATATAGGGTACCCTCATTGTACGGATAACTCCTCCTACAGTTTTCAAGATAGGAAGGTGTTCTTTTGCAGATCAATTGTACATATATCAGAGGTGTGCATATTGCTAGGATTTTGATTTCTGGCAATTTATCGAAAAAATACCAGCTTTTGAACTTAGTCATTTTTTGGCAAAATATTGCATATAGGGTACCCTCATTGTACGGATAACTCCTCCTACAGTTTTCAAGATAGGAAGGTGTTCTTTTGCAGATCAATTGTACATATATCAGAGGTGTGCATATTGCTAGGATTTTGATTTCTGGTAATTTATCGAAAAAATACCAGCTTTTGAACTTAGTCATTTTTTGGCAAAATATTGCATATAGGGTACCCTCATTGTATGGATAACTCCTCCTACAGTTTTCAAGATAGGAAGTTGTTCTTTTGCAGATCAATTGAACATATATCAGAGGTGTGCATATTGCTAGAATTTTGATTTCTGATAATTTATCGAAAAAATACCAGCTTTTGAACTTAGTCATTTTTTGGCAAAATATTGCATATAGGGTACCCTCATTGTACGGATAACTCCTCCTACAGTTCTCAAGATAGGAAATTGTTCTTTTGCAGATCAATTGTACATATATCAGAGGTGTGCATATTGCTAGAATTTTGATTTCTGATAATTTATCGAAAAAATACCAGCTTTTGAACTTAGTCATTTTTTGGCAAAATATTGCATATAGGGTACCCTCATTGTACGGATAACTCCTCCTACAGTTTTCAAGATAGGAAATTGTTCTTTTGCAGATCAATTGTACATATATCAGAGGTGTGCATATTGCTAGGATTTTGATTTCTGATAATTTATCGAAAAAATACCAGCTTTTGAACTTAGTCATTTTTTGGCAAAATATTGCATATAGGGTACCCTCATTGAACGGATAACTCCTCCTACAGTTTTCAAGATAGGAAGGTGTTCTTTTGCAGATCAATTGTACATAGTTCAGAGGTGTGCATATTGATAGGATTTTGATTTCTGATTATTTATGAAAAAACTTTTTGGGCAAAATATTGCATATAGGGTACTCCGTTTCACTGGATACGGGTTGACATGGATTATAGATACAGTTCACATAAAAGAAAACCCGGTGTTGTATAGCAGTTTTTCCCCCATAGTAGCTTTTCCCCCCGGAAAACCTACTATATAGTAGCCTTTCCTCCCGGGGGGAAAAGCTACTATATAGTAGCTTTTCCCCCATAGTAGGGTTTCTCCCTCACGTTTTTGGTTCAGATTTTATAAAAAATATTTATGGAAATCCAGTAGGGATTAAAATCAATGTTTCTACACTCCCAGGTTGCATACATGTATATCTGCATTCATCTGTACAGGTTAAGTTTCGTTTTGCCGATTTAATAATTTTTATAGACAATGCTGAAAGTTGAACATGTGTGTAATGGAATTACACATAGAACTTAATTTAGGTAATTTATTGAAAAAAGTTTTACAAGTTATACACTTATATGCATAATTCTGTGTTCTAAAATTGTATTAAACGAGAATGTTTTAAGAATTTCTTGATAAATTTATCAGATTGTTTGTGAAAATTTCATCCAGGCTAAACCTCTGTTTTAGAGAAATTTTGTTTCCGATGTTTCAGAGCCCGATTTTTAAAATCCTATTATAATAATTATAGTGCATATTCTTTAGGGTCCAATGTCTCATAAACTGAGATGACCATATCACCATATTTTTATAGTGGCAATGGTTTACCACTTGAAGATGACTCTGAAAATTTCAGCCCTCAGGGTAGGGGCCCTTTATGTTTCAGGATCCGATGTTTAAAACCCCATTATAATGATTGAATGGTGTTCTATAAGTGGGGACCCGAATCTCAAATTCTAGAGATGACCAATTAACCATATTTTCACAGTGATAGTGGTTTACCACTAGTAGATGACACCGAAAATTTAAGCCCCATGCAGGGTAGGAGCCTTTGTTGTTTTCGAGCCCGATGTTTGAAATCCATTTAAAAGAATATGTATTTTTAGAAATAAGAAATAATATGGTTATTATGGTACACAAGTAAATCTTTATTGCAAAAATATGAAACAAATAGTATTAATTTTTTAGGTAATTGAATCGTATATCTTGATTTATATAGCATCGTTTTCAAAATTGCATAGTTATAAATCACGTTGCAAACTTAAAAGTGGAAAAATTAGCAAATAGTGAGTGACAATATAGACATAAAGTTAGTTTAGGCTCCATTTCACATTTTCCAAAGTAACCAGCAAAGATACCGACATTGTTCTGGCTGTGAAGACATTTCATTGTTTTTTAAAATGTTTACATCATAATATCTCGCGTTTTGTAGAAATGTGCTTAAAAATATGAATATGCGTAACTTTAAAACGAAATGGTAAACACTTACTTTACACATGCTTTTAATACATAACTAAAATACCCCTTAATCATGATTTAGAACCCCATCAATCAAAGTAAAACTACTGGTAAAACATTTCAGTTTCTCATCATATCATTGCATCCTGTCTCCCGTTTGATGATTAGAAGAAGAAATATATAATTGTTTTTAAGATCGTCAATTCTAACGGTATTAATTTAAAATTGATAGCCTTTTTGACGAAGGGAGTACTAGTAATACATTTCCACTTTTTATCCCCTTCCTCTACAAAATTAAGTCAAGATTGGTCAGTTAGTTCCCTGGGAAAAGCTTATACATTGATGGTAATACATTGGAAAATTAAATTTCCAAACCGGCGTATTTTCACTCAAATGTGTTCTCACGTGTTCATAACGTCGAAGTCAAAACTGTAGATAAGCATCGATTAGATGAAAAAGATTCGAGGTATTCCGAAATCCGTGTAAAAGGTGTTCAAAAATGGGGTGAGAACAGGTATAATAAACGATGATGACACATGAATGTTATGAAGGCGCATGCCTTAGTTCATATTTAGGGTTGAAAAACCATGTATTTTATTCTATGCATTAATAAATGCCAGAATTATCCTTCTTGTGAGAAATTAATATCATATCAGTTATTGCAAATTATTGTCACGAATGGTCCGCAATAAACATGGCCGGAATGTAAAAATGGGGGAAAATCCACTATATAGTAGGTTTTCCGTGGGGGTAATCTGGCTATAAAAAGGGGGAAAGCCCACTATATAGTCAGCTTTCCGTGGGGGAAAAACTGCTATATAGCCATTTTTCCGGGGGGAAGAACTGCTATATAGCCATTTTTCCGGGGGGAAAGATGGCTAGGGGGAAAAGGCACTATATAACACCGGTTTGCTGTCACATTGACAGCTTTTCACTTGTAATTAGATTGCTAAAATGTGCAAGTCAAAGTACTACCAATAAACAGGGTGGGATGCATAACGATGCATGCAAAAAGTAGGAATGAAATGGAATTTTGGAAATAAATTCATTGAATCTCTTATATTTTACAATCATGATGACACGACAATTTCCTTTTCATCACAATTGATTTTAGATAAAAAAAATATTTTGTGTTAAAAAAAGGAAAAGTAAAAAAACTTCGAAATTTCCACACATATATTCTTCACAGGATGGAACAGTTGGCGCAAATCTAGGGTTGTTTCCAGCAGAGACATAAATAACATTTATTTATGTCTCTGTTTCCAGGAAGGGGGTCGAACTCTACCCCAACTCTCCCACTCCTCAAATGGTTTTAAAAAGATTCACAAAAAATTGAAATAAACTAAGATCAACCTGTCCTCAGAGCTAGAACCGCAATACACTAGGGCGATGTGGTGTAGAACATTTCTTCTATTCCCCCAACCTCTCTCCCCGTAGATACGAGCATAGCCTGGTATTACGCTACGCTACAGTACAGTCGGCACTAGAAATTCAAAACACCCTCGGACGATATAATATTCATGAACGAAAAGCAAGGTACACAAATCAAAGCAATGTATATTCTAGTTTAGGACATGTATAGATCGACATGGTGTCATTTTCCCACAAATTGAATCGATCTCTGCAGTTCTCTAGCACACAGTAGTAAGCATGGTAAGAAGGGGAAGGTTGGGGGATGGCTGTTAACACATTGTATTTTTTTCAAATAGAAAAATATACTTCTTTGGGACGGTGTCCCTACTACTAACATTAGGCTTGTGCATCAGATAAAAACGGTTTAGTATTTAAGTATTCATGTATTATAAAATAAACGAAAATTATATATAAGATATCGAATCGGATGATAAATATGTAAATACATCATTATGATAATACACAGCTGTCACATAATGTGAATCAATAAACTGAAGTGATGGTCGATAAAAAGGAACGTTCAAGTTAAGGTAAATCATATCATTGGCACGCGGAATAACTCTTGTATGGGCAGGGTACTGGCTGAGATAAAACCGTCATATTTCCTGATAAACCCAATATACCCAGCTATCAATAGCTATTATATACAAGAGCTTCTGGTATCAACGTATTAGTGAAATCTCTGAAGCGGTGAAGTCCCGAAGTATTTGACAAACATTTTTCAAATATTTTTGTTTTTAAATTATATTAATTGATGATGTATAGAAAACTCCTATTTAATTTTATGCATAAAAGTCTAGTGTAAGTGAAGTGTTGTAGATGCTTGAAATAAAAATAACAAGTTCATTTTTATTTGAATCTACGAAATACCAAAATAAAAAATACTAAATAACTAGAGACGAGCTCGTTGCAAGCAACGATTAGGTTTTCCGTCGTAGCTGCGTCATACTTGTGACGTATTACAAAAAATTGATAGCTGACCATAGTACAATATTAGATGTGTAAACACTGAGAAACAAAGTATTATACATATCTGTGACCGCGTAGATTGTACGGTGATAGAGAATTCGTCTGGATCTGCATCGGTCGTGTGCAGTACGAAGCGGGTGAGGGAATGTTGGCGTAAAGTGTATAAGGTATAATGTTGTGGCGCGCTGTGGGCCGTAAGCTAAAACGAAGGGTAGGTTTGCCGTATTCCCGAAGGTACACCAGTATACAGTTCCAGAGAAATAAACAGGCAATTGATGCAAGATTCCACATTTTTGGACGAGACTCAACGATGGCAACATTATAACAATTTAACAGACAGACATGTTACAAACAATTCGGATATGGCCAGTAGTGGCCCCCGGACTCAAGACTCTGGGAGAGTCGGACGTGGCCAGGGCTGGCCGCCGTATTCCAGACTGCGCATTGACAATTGTACATAACTATTTATAAGAATCTTAACAATGAGTATAAATTGACAGGTAATGATATAAGTAAGCTGAGTGAAAGGTTCACAGATATAAAATAATTAAATAAACTCAGTGAGTCTTTAATGTCCAAGAAATGAAAATCTGATAATTGCACAATGATGTTTTAAGAGATTAACAGTCCTTGAGACATGACACTCTGTCTCTTTGAAATCACATATAAAGTCTGAAAAGTGTCAATCACTAAATAAAAAAGTAACTTTGTAAGATATAAACTGTGAGAAAAAATTACGAATTTTACAAGTAAAGTCAAAAAAAAAATTATAATTGAACAGTGCATTTTGCACGATGATACTACATGTTTATAAGCAAATACAGATCTTAACACGTTGTCTCTAGTTTGATTCGCCGCATTTTATTCACAGAGTGGGACTGTGGTTATGCCCGGTACGAAGGTAAAAAGACCATTGGCAAACGTTTTACACGCATTTTTATCGAACGCAAGCGCCAATGAATCTCTTAGTATATATGCGGAGATCCTGGAAATTTTACAAGGGGTTTTGAAGAATTATTTTGTATTTCGATGAGGGGGAACATGCGCGGATCAGAAAATTTTTCCGGGAGGGGGGGGGGGGGGTTGAAAGGTCAGACGGTTATTTGAGTTTATCAAGGGATGTCCGAGGCATATTTGGTAAGTTTATAATGTACACGTAATTGAAAGAAATTTCGCTGGGGGGGGGGGGGTCTGGAACCCATCCCCTTCTAGATCCGCGCACGGAGAAGACCGATGCCGGTAATTTAACTATAATTTTAACCATTTTTATTTAAATATTGATGTTCATAATTATCAGAAAACCAATATAACCTTTCTAAGCAGTTAAAACTTAAGACACGAACCATTTAGTCTCAGTGAGTATTGCGTCCGCGTACGAAAATAATGGCAATTTTCAAGAAATTCGGATGGACGATCTGTGTCCTAGGTCGTCCATCCGATTCTTTTTCTGACTAAAAGCTACAGACCTGCAGTTAGAGATTGTCAAACTCTTATTGATTATGTCAATTTGTTTGTCTCAAAGAATCATTTTTTAAATCAATAAAGTTTTACCTTAAAAAAAAAAAAAGAAATCGGGCACAATTTTCAATGTTAGCATTTTACAATTTTATGGTCAAATAAAATATCAAGAAACAACTCTTCATTGCTTTATCCGAAATATTGCATGAAAAAAAATTACATTGCATTTTTTTAATTACAATAGGATATTCAAAATGAACTTGGATTAACCGCTAACAAACAGGCATAAAGAGAGACTGAGAACCAATTTCTTCTCTTTTTTTTTTTACATCAAAAGAAATTCAAAAATAAATCAAAATATAGTTTTTCTTTGTATGCGTTAATGAAAATGTAGATCAGCAAGGGGTTCTTTGTCGTGCAAGCACCTACTTACATATATAATGTAACAGATTGTTACACGGGTCTACAACGATGACAAATATCGAAAAGGCAATATTGTGGGTGAAGGATGACTGTGTAGTTTGTTTTTGAAGTTTATTTTTGATACATGTAATTATATTTATCTGGATCGGTTATGTTTGTTAGTTTGTTTTGTTTATTAAAGAGGGGAATAAAGAAATGAGTAATTTCCAAGCACGTAGCATCGTTTTTGAAAGTGGGGGGGGGGGGGGGGGCAAACTCATCCAACAAATCTTGACAAGCAAAAAAAGAATTATTTTTTTAAAGAATTTTCCAAAATTTTCAAAATTTCACTCATAATATCATGATTTTCATACCATTTTTTACATGCTACAAAAAAAGGGGGGGGGGGCAACTCCATGATAATTCAATTTTTTATGTAAATTTTAAAAAAATAGTTGCTGCGAGAAAAAGTGGGGAGAGGACATCTTTATGTCATATAACATGTGAAACTGATTTCATTCCACCCACAAGCTTGAAATAATGAAATAATTTTAATGAAAACAATATAAATAGACGTCATAAATCCCATATCAAACGACATATTACCAATTGATTCTGCGCGTCTTTTTAATGAATTTATAAACAGCGGCAAATTCTAAAATGTATTTTTAAAGGTAATGTTAGCTGCAAGTCTGTAGACCTTGTATGAAAAATTTCGGATGGTAGTCAATTTTTCCGGGATACAGACCGAGCGGTACATATGCAGTTAAGGTAACTAAGAATGATTCCAATAAAATACTTTGTTGAGTAATGCAAGCTTTTAAGAAAGCAATACTAATATTTGTTTAAAATATAACACCCAAATACTTCGTCTTACGTTCGCTATTTGTAGAACAAGCAGAACCAGTATCAGTCTGACCGGCCTCACCATATACATTGTTGGAATTTAATTGTCCTAGCATTGCATTGCTCTGCATGTACACATTTTCTTATAAAAATTAAACACTTAATGTGTTCATCTATATGGCTACACATAACGTACATGTACACGCGTGATTCAAAATAACCAACACGGAAAACGGTTAAGAATTCAGTCATTGATTCTACATTTTATAGAACTTGTAAAAAAACACATTGCGGGTCTGAATGTTTGTTGATATGTCAATCTATCAATATATAGTTTGTTAATTATTTTCGATTGCTAAGACTACAGCGTATTTGATGAACATTGAACAACATTTTTTCCATGCCACTTTTTTCCCATGGAAGATAGCGAATGTATACAAGTATAAAGCATTTATAAAATTTATTTAATTACCTCTTTAGAATTATGTATGGAATAAATAATTTATACGTTGCTGCTGAAGGTTGTTTGGTATTTTCGTTTGTAGATGTTTTGCAAGTGAAAAACCTGAAACGCGGGGCAAGTCATAATTAATATCCCTGATAACCGTAACTTAAAACTAGCGGCTTTGGATTCGAATATTATCGTATACGAATATTAAGTTCACTTTTAAAAACCATCTCCACGATGATAATTATATTATATCCATCGCAAATCAGTATTTCTTTTTTTGCTTTAAAAGAATTGTTCTATCGGGAGCAATCCCGCGTTCGTTTAACTTGCCAGCGTACATTTGTCATGTCAGTAATACACATCGTGCTTTATAAGACGGCCGTGTATACGTATTGTAGAAAAGTTGAGTTTAATTACCATGCATTGGAACCATTTTATTAACACATCTCCCAGTACTGAAACAATTCAAAATGTCTCTGTTACAGTAACACAGTGGGGCGACGCGTTAAACGTGTACGCCCAGCTCTACATGCACATGCACTATCGTCTAGGCGACGGCCTGAATACAGCTAGCGACTCTCCTATCGATCGGTTACCTGAGTCTCGTAATGCATCTAAATATAGACAGGGGCACAGTTATGAAACAAACAACAAAAATAAGGTCAAAGAGGTTCATCTATATGAAATGAAAATGTACATATGAATAAAAACATTTGGGAATTTTATGTGGAATTATTTTTGCGCACTACATGTATCAGTTAGTGCATTACAAGAAGCCCTTTCATAACCTCATAAACGTGCGCACCCCCACAAAAATGGACCGAACTGACAACAATTGTTTCTGCAAATACTGACTATAAATTACGAAAACATTAAATTGAATACTATAGAAGGATTCAAAATTAATTTCTTTACAACTTTGCTTCAATAATGCATTAGAAATTTTAATTCCTTTTTAAGTTATTGACAAGAAACTTTGGACGCCTCTAACTCCCTAATTATAAGGGCCAGCCCTTTTTTCGGCATACCGAATGAAAGGTCTGAGAAAGACCAAGAACTTTTAAAATACATGTTATAACAAATTTTTATCAGGTAGAAAACTAACACGGAAAATACGCGAATTTTTTTGATTTTTTTTCTTACCTTTGTTTCAACATCTATACCACCAATTTTATTTGCATTTAAATAATAAATAAAATATATCTCGCACAAATTCAATGTATTAGCTTCCAAACCAGCCCATCTTTGAGACTCTGCCAGTCATCGTTAAAGCTAAACCCCCTGGACAAAAGAAGTCGTTAAATTTTACTAAAAGGGGAATAACTCAAAACCGGATAGGGATTTTCCTCAACTAAAATAGGCAACGACAACATCACGCGGCATGTTATCAGTCCTGAAAATTTCAAAACAATCGGTGAACAAACGAGCGAGATATTAAGGATCAAAGTTGGCGTCTAGAAGAAAAAAAAAAATAACTAGAGCAAAGCTCGTTGCAAAGCAACGAGTGGGTCTTCCGTTAATGTCGGAAGTAAAGCTTGAAGTTCCTGTAAGAAGCAGAGCTCTTAAACCAAAAACAAGAGTAACAAAAATAAAAAGATGAAAAAAATCGAATATTCCTGGTACGACTTATCAAAATACGAATGATTTTAAGTACGACTTAACAAAAACCTTTCCGATTTTAAGAACGACTTAACAAAAAAAATCCGAATGTGCTCAAGTACGACTTAGCAATTATTTTTGGTACGAGTTAATTTTACTTTGAACATTACACTATTTTTTAAACCAAGGACGCGGAATCAAAATTTCCGGAAAAATCAATTTTTAAACCCCGATATCTCTGTAATGCATCGTCCGATTTTTAAACGGTTTTCAGTGTTAGATTCAGCTTAATAAGATCTACAAAACACATATCCATTTTTGATTAAATCAGAAAATTCATTTTTTCGAAAAATTTGTTTTACTTCCGGTTTCGACCGGAAGTGATATATTTTTATTTCCAGCCTTATTACAGAGGTAAATCGATCAAATCATAACCATTCAAAATTTCAAGCCTCTATCTTAAAGCGTTTTTGAGAAAAGTCCGGGACAAAATGAGTTTTTGAAATTTTTAAAAATGACGTCACGTCAAAACTGAGGTGACGTTCTCCTTAAAACTTTAACAATTTTGAGGGACGCTAACTTGCAAAAATCTCTGAAAATTTCATCAAAATCGGTTAAAAACCTTTTGAGTTATGAGGCATAAAAGGAGTCAGAAGAAAAGAAAAAGAATAATAACTAGAGCAAAGCTCGTTGCAAAGCAACGAGTAGGTCTTCCGTTAATGTCGGAAGTAAAGCTGGAAGTTCCTGTAAGAAGCAGAGCTCTTTAACCAATAACAAGAGTAACTAAAATAAAAAGATGATAAAAATCGAATTATAACTGGTACGACTTAACAAAATACGAATGATTTTAAGTACGACTTAACAAAAACCTTTCCGATTTCAAGAACATCTTCACAAAAAAAATCCGAATGTGTTACAGTACGACTTAACAAATATTTATGGTACGAGTTAATTTTACTTTGAACTTTACGCTATTTTTTAAACCAAGGACGCGGAATCAAAATTTCCGGAAAAATCAATTTTTGAACCCAGATATCTCTGTAATGCATCGTCTGATTTTAAAACGGATTTCAGGGTTAGATTCAGCTTGATAAGGTCTACAAAACACATATTCATTTTTGATTTGATCAGAAAATTCATTTTTTCGAAAAATTCGTTTCAATTCCGGTTTGGACCGGAAGTGACGGATTTTTATTTCCAGCCTTATTGCACATGTAAATTGCCAAATTCATAACCACAGAAAATTTCAAGACTCTATCTTAAAGCGTTTTTGAGAAATGTCGCGGACAAAATGACTTTTTTTAAAGTTTAAAAATGACGTAACGTCAAAACGGAAGTGACGTTGTTATGGAAACTTTAACATCTTTGAGGCATTATAATTGCACATAATCCCTGAAAGTTTCCTTTAAATAAATTGAAAACTTTTTGAGTTATTAAGCCGAAAAGGAGTCAGAAAAAAAAGAAAAAGAAAAAAAATAATAACTAGAGCAAAGCTCGTTGCAAAGCAACGAGTGGGTCTTCCGTTAATGTCGGAAGTAAAGCTGGGAGTTCCTGTAGGAAGCAGAGCTCTTAAACCAATAACAAGAGTAACTTAAATAAAAAGATGAAAAAATCGAATTATTCCTGGTACGACTTAACAAAATCCGAATGATTTTTAGTACGACTTAACAAACACCTTTCCGATTTTAAGAACGACTTAACAAAAAAATTTCCGAATGTGTTCAAGTACGACTTAACAATTATTTTTGGTACGAGTTAACTTTACTTTGAACATTACGCTATTTTTTAAACCAAGGACGCGGAATCAAAATTTCCGGAAAAATCGATTTTCAAACCCCGATATCTCTGTAATGCATCGTCCGATTTTAAAACGGCTTTCAGTGTTAGATTCAGCTAAATAAGTTCTACAAATCACATATTCATTTTTGATTTGATCAGAAAATTCATTTTTTCGAAAAATTTGTTTCACTTCCGGTTTGGACCGGAAGTGATAGATTTTCATTTCGAGCCTTATTACAGAGGTAAATCGACCAAATCATAACCATTGAAAATTTCAAGCCTCTATCTTAAAGCGTTTTCGAGAAAAGTCCGGGACAAAATGACTTTTTTAAATTTTTAAAATTGACGTCACGTCAAAACGGACGTGACGTTGTCTTTAAAATTTTAATACTTTTGAGGGACGCCAACTTGCAAAAATCTCTGAAAATTTCATCAAAATCGGTTAAAAACCTTTTGAGTTATGAAGCAAAAAAGGAGTCAGAAGAAAAGAAAAAGAATAATAATAATAACTAGAGCAAAGCTCGTTGCAAAGCAACGAGTGGGTCTTCCGTTAATGTTGGAAGTTAAGCTGGAAGTTCCTGTAAGAAGCAGAGCTCTTAAACCATTAACAAGAGTAACTAAAATAGAAAATGAAAAAATCGAATATTCCTAGTACGACTTAACAAAATCCGAATGATTTTAAGTACGACTTAACAAAAACTTTTCAGATTTCAAGAACGACTTAACAAAAAAAATCCGAATGTGTTCAAGTACGACTTAACAATTATTTTTGGTACGAGTTAATTTTACTTTGAACATTACACTATTTTTTAAACCAAGGACGCGGAATAAAAATTTCCGGAAAAATCAATTTTTAAACCCCGATATCTTTGTAATGCATCGTCCGATTTTAAAACCGCTTTCAGTGTTAGATTCAGCTTAATAATTTCTACAAAACACATATTCATTTTTGATTTGATCAGAAAATTCATTTTTTCGAAAAATTTGTTTCACTTCCGGTTTCGACCGGAAGACACAGATTTTCATTTCGAGCCTTATTACAGAGGTAAATCGATTAAACCATAACCATTGAAAATTTCAAGCCTCTATCTCAAAGCATTTTTGAGTAAAGTCCGGGACAAAATGACTTTTTAAAATTTTTAAAAATGACGTCACGTCAAAACGGAAGTGACATTCTTTTTAAAACTTTAACATTTTTGAGGGACGCCAACTTGCAAAAATCTCTGAAAATTTCATCAAAATCGGTTAAAAACCTTTTGAGTTATGAAGCAAAAAAGGAGTCAGAAGAAAAGAAAAAGAATAATAATAATAATAATAAAAAGAAACCGAAGAATAACAAGAGGGTCTTCCGTTGAAAACGGAAGACCCTAATAATAAAAAGAAACCGAAGAATAACAAGAGGGTCTTCCGTTGAAAACGGAAGACCCTAATAAAAAGAAACCGAAGAATAACAAGAGGGTCTTCCGTTGGAAACGGAAGACCCTAATAATAATAATAAAAAGAAACCGAAGAATAACAAGAGGGTCTTCCGTTGGAAACGGAAGACCCTAATAAGAAATTTGAAAATTTTTCAGAATAATAGTAAGGTTTTCCGCTCCCAGCGGAAAACCTTAAATATACCGGTATTTGTTTATAGATTGGTTATTTGATAATAAAAATGAATGTGTATCACAAAAAAAAGCGTTTGTAGTTAACTTTCAATCGATAAGTGATATTCTAAACGAACTGAGGCACATCTGTAAGTAATGTACATTTGTACATGCAAAAAAAAAAATACTGTGTGTAAGAATGATTGGTATATAATGCAAAATAGACACATAGAACTTCATATATAGATACGGCATCAACGCAGCAGTAATGAGACAACGCGCAAACTTTGAGCAATGATTAGACCATGCATACACAAACTTTAAACAGGATTAGGACGTACATGTATTGCATTCGCACAAACTTTTAACTGTAATAAGACCATGCTCAATCAAAACTTTATGCAGCAGGCACGAAGCATCGGGGGGGGGGGGGGGGGCTTGCCCCCCCCCCTCCCACACACACTTTTTCTCGCACCAAACAATTTTCTTAAATTTTTACATAGTAAAAATTGAATTATCATGGAGTCCCCCCACTTTTTTGGAGTATGTAAAAAAATTGAAATAGAGATGAGAGAAATCGAAGAGCCCCCCCCCCCCCCCCCGATAGGATTTTGAAGATTTTGGGAAACTGCCTTTCCCTTTTTTTTTTTTTGCTTGTCAAGATTTTTGGATGAGTCTGCCCCCCCCCCCCCCCCCCCCCAACTTTCAAAATCGATGCTACGTGCCTGTACGTGCAGTAACTATAGACCATGGATGCTCAAACTTTGAACAGAATTAGGAAGTTCTACGCACACTCTTTGCTCTGCTGTGTGAAACTGACGCTGTTTCAGCAAAATATACATCCCTGGATGAAGTCGGACGAGTGTCATTGTGTTCAATGTACGCATAAGAAGACCCCGCTGTCATCAAATTTTATTGGAGTTTATCACGTTCTGACCAAAGTCCAAGCTCTTGTTAAAACGGTTCTAGTTATTTGCATAAACTTAAAGCTGTTACAGTCATCTTTCCAAATCAAGGGTTTCTGATCCGCACTGCTTCTCAGTGTAATATTTAGCTTGATAATTCACACAAAATTTGAGCTGTTGTAGTAGACAACGCACAAACTTCGAGCACTATAGTAGGACTACGCACAATCTATGAGCGGTAGTTAGACTATGCAAAAACTTTGAGTAGTTATATATATTAGACCACGCAAAAACTTTGAGCGATAGTAAGACTACGCACCAACATCTAACACTAGTAACAGTAATTACAACACGCACAAACTTTGAACAGATTAAAAGACCAATTTGTCCAAATATGGTCCAGTGAGATATATTTAAATGATATATAACCTCTAGAGGTCATGTGCATCTTGAATCTTTTAAAAAACCCAATTTTGGCTTTGGGAATTATCTCGATATTTAACCTGTAAAATTAAGAAAAGACTTCATTAAATTTTGTACATCAAACCATCGTCTCCCTCACTCCGAGTAGAGACGGGCAGATGGTATAGTATCCCTCTAAACGAGAGACTGGGTTTATTGTGCAACAAAGTACGTCCTCATTGGTGATGAATTTCATTATATCTAAGAATGCTGGGTTCTAGAAAAAAAAGGGTAAAAAATATCTAAACACGAAGCATTAAAAAAGACCAAATGTTTTGAGGTTCTCTGAACGTATGACGAATAAAAAGAAAATTGTGTGTCTTTATTTCAAATATTTTCTATGCTGTCTGTCCCCTTAGTTTAATTTTTGGGGTTTGGGTGGGGATGGTTAGTTGCATGTTTCGTATCTTACTCCATTGTTTTTCTTATTTCACTTCGTTCCCTTAAGTTTTTTTTCACACTTTTGGAAAAAAGTGGAGGAGTTGGTTCATTTTTTTTTTATATTAAACAATAAGTACTAGTAATTAAAAGAAAACAAAAATGTGTTTTAAAAATAAGGCGGTGAATAGCAGTCCCCTAAAAATCATTTAAAGGGACATAGACACGATTTTAGATCAAAATTTTCTTTTTCTTTTTTTATGTATAAAATGGTTTACTTGCTCATTTTGAATGATTGACCAAAATTTGAATGTTAAAAGTCAAGTTATAAGAAAGATACAGAGGAAAGAAATCATTGGTATGTAAACAAAGCTCGAGTCTTATATTTGTTTAAAAATAATGTAAAGTATAGAATTACCATTTTTTAACCAAATGACTCGTGGCAAATTACATTAAAATTGGAAAAATAAAATTTTAAAGTTTGAGCTCAAATCGTGTCCAATTAAGTCCCTTTAAAAACGATGCCTTTACATTTTGAATACAAAGTAATCTCATCCACGTATGGATATCTGAAAATGGCTAATAACGTTAACACTATCGCCTATCTCGGAGGGGCGCTTTTGTACGTGTACATACTACAGGCGCCTGTGATCAAACGTTGCAAAAGACGTAAGGGTATACATTATATATGGATGTCATAAATCTATCCATACACGTACACTGTCAATCAAAAGATAAAGCTGTCAATCAGAGACATAGAGTGGCTTTACTTGTTAGGCAACAGTTATAGTTTCTGGTTCCATCATAAAAATTCCCATATGTTTGACATGTACGTGTTTTAAGTAATTACGATAATTGAACGGGAGCACTTTAGTTTTTTTTTTTTAATATTTATTTATTTATTTATTCAATCAATTATAACAGTGTATTATTCCCCTTTATTTAAAAGTACAATCAATCCTATAATATTGAACCCCGACAGGTCGCTCTCTCCATGACATTTATTTATTATTTAACAAATAAATTATAACCATGTATTCATTCCATTTTATTTATTGAAAAGTACAATCAATCCCTGACAGGTCGCTGTCTCCACTATCAGGTAAAGAGGGTGTAGGCGATAACATTAAAACAACAGATGATAACAGACACACAACAACCCACAATTCACGCTCTCTGGATCAACAGCCACTTGACCCGGCTTGACTTTGAGGTTTTGGAGATTTAGATGTAATTTATTACCCATTAGAAAACCACTTTTACTTCGACCTGTGTCGCAGCACCTTGCATAAACTGCACGGACAAACAGAATACTGAGTCAGATGTACATGTTGTAAATCTGGTGGAGAAGAGACAACACAAATGAGGAAATTGTGTAAACAGTTCACAAAGAAACCAAGTATGAGGAAAATTGCTCTTACTAATAGATTCATGTATTATCCTACATATTTACTGTATTTTTCAGTTGTCACGTACTGATGTAGTGTAAAGTGTCAACTGGGGGATGAGCTTGGATGGAAGAAGAATGTCTACAAATTAAACATGTACTTTTATCCTTGTTGTGCCTAACCTTCAGTGGGTCCATGATTATATAAGAACTAATACACTATATTTTCTTCTATATTGTATTCCATATACTATAGCCAATCTTCCCGTGTAGGGTACATACAGTATGTTTGTACAACATACAATAGACTATTTCCCTGTACACTGTTAATACTTCTGTTGTATTTCGTTCTGTACAATAATTAAACACACCTTCTTTTCTCAAAAGGTTTAAATAAAACGATCGACTGACAAACAAATGTTTCTGTTTGACTTAGATTTCCTTCTTTGAGTTAATTCAATTCTTTACCTCTTCTGACAAAGTCCAGAAGATAAATGACACTAATTACGTGTTCTTTATTGAATTGCCACTGCCTTATAGACACCTTGACCCGAGACTGTGGAATTCGGAGAGAGATCTGAGGTATGCGCTATTACAACACACGTTATATGCTGCAGGGCCGGTCTCTTACAGGGACAAAGTCACTCAGGTGTGACCACAGGTAGGACGCGCTTCAATACTCTAACGGTCGTGGGATATTATTCATAGCTAGGATTTGTCATCGTTTTTGAATTACACAGGAAGGGAGTATGTGATGTTGTGAATTTTCGAATTTCGAAGTACTGTAAGTGAATATTAAAGGATTGATAGAATATACCTGTGAGGTGTACGATTTGTGGACAAATCCAGGTAGGATCTACCTGGTTATCGATTCCTAATTAATACTGGATCACCGTACCACAATATAAACACATTCAAAATGGCGGAGTCGGTACGGTTTTCAAAAACAGTCAGTGTTGTGAGTTTTGTGATCTTACTTTTTCACGTTGTGACATCATCCACAAACATCACCAGTAATAGTCCCAGCAGACGCCGGGGTGGGGTACAGTATTTTAAAACTTGATTGTGATAACTCTGACCTACAGTTAAGAACCAAAGATGTGTTTGGGGATTTTTATGAGAATTTTGTGATGACGGAGTCCGGTGATTTGGTCCTCAGAAGACCGGTCTCTCCCCTGGGGGGACACAGCTATCAGCTGACCGTTCATATCCCACAGGAACTGTTACGATAACGTCCCCAAGAAACGGACGTTCGACATCCGAATTAGGAGCACGTCCGAGGTGTTCCCTCAGAGACTGTACACAGGGTACTCCGGGACCACCGATATCCTGGGCTCACTGGTCACTCACCTGTCTAACATACAGGTGAGACCAGAACCCCAGCAGGAATTTGTTTTACAGGGGTTTTATTCCGACTATTTTACCGTTCTGCCCTCAGACTTTAATGATCAAATCAGGGTTGTTCTTAACAAAGAATTCCCCACAGACTTCCCTAAACGTGCTTTTTATTTTACCCTTTTATCCAAAGTTGGGGATGAAGTTCGAGGCCACACCGGCATCGAGATTTTGCGAGTGGAAAACCCTCACCAAAAACAAACACAATCTCGATCAGTGTCAAACAATAACCCGGGGTCACCTCGCCTTACTGCCACATTTGATCAGGATCTGTCAAACAGCGCCAGTTCTCACGCTTTACGTTTGCGACGTCAAGCCTCCGCCACGACCAGCCAGCAGACGGTGGAGGTCTACGAGGACACCAAGGGGGGAGCGGAACTCTTCTCCGTGGACAGGAGCCAGGTGGCCGGGGACAACATCCGGTTTGAGATTCGCTCATCAGAACCAGAAGACGTTTTCTCTATTGACGTGGACACCGGGAAAGTGAGCCTAAAATCCAACGCGAAGCTGGACTATGATTACGGCGGCGTTCAACAGTACGTCATTACTGTTGACGTCAAACGTCAGGATGACGGGACAGGTACATAACGTCATTCAACCATATACGTAGCTTAGTCTAGGTATCCACAGTTCAATCTTCAAACAACACAAACATGCACTTGATACAATCTCTTTTTTTTAAAAGGCAAATGAATGCAAAGAAATCTATAAGAAAGCTATGAAGCATGCATCTAAATTAGCAATATGAATTACGTAATCGCTTCTCAGTATCCCATTCCCTTTTATATTGTGCAAACAAAATGACAAAAACGATGGCTCATTCGCTTTGAATTTAAATTCAAATGTATTATATTTGAGTAAAATGGAACCCTTTTCATATTTCTGGTAAAGTGTCCTTAAAAATACAAAATGAAATAGATGGGTCCTTGCAGTTGTTTGGTCTTTCTCGCGATCTGATTGTGACCCTGTAAGCCGTGGAACCGGAAACTGGTGTTTAAATGTCCCAGGACGGTTCTAAATCCCCCATGACAATTGTGAAATAAGATTACAAGACAATAGATCAAGGGTACGTCCTGTGTTAAATCTGTCTGTTTTGTTGTAGTTTTGGTTAAGCTACACATTAGACTGTGTGTGTATTCATCGACTTGTAAATGTTATATGTTGATAATCTTGGAATTTTAACTAGCGTGGGTTGGGCCTAAACATTATGTCATTTTTATATATAATGAAAACAACTTCATTGTTCACATTGATATAATGGTACAAGAGAAATGACAAACAATATCTTTGGTATTAAATGACCTCTATTTCTGGCCTATTGTAGCCGGGCCGATCTGGACAGGTGTGTATGTCTGTCTGTATAGTTCTACCCTCTACGGCATCCAGCATGTGTTAATAGCACCCGTAAACATTTTCCTTGATTTTAAGGATTTTAAACAATTTACTAGTTGTTGTTATAGCGTCCTTTTTATTTCGTTTTTTTTTTCTTTTGGTGAACTGAGTTCCCCATTCTTTCGTTATGTACATTGTACGCCTGTACCTGGGACACGTTTGATCTCCCTGGAAACACTTGTTTTCTGGGGGACATACATCGGCCGCTGTCTGTGTCCTGATGCCTGGTGGGGGGAGGTCAAGATCCGTGATAACACTATCTACTATCTTCTATCTACTAATCACTGACCACTCGTAAATTCCTGCCCCTCGTACTGAGGGCTTATTGTTGTCTGTATCTCTGTTCGCATCTGTAAGCATGACGTTTGTTATCCGCCAATATCATTTTAATGTTGTTTGGTTATTTTAACAAAAGACAGATTAAACAAGACTTTATTGATTATTATGAGCGCATGCTGGTCTCGGGGACTCGGAATGACATCGTGAGTTTAATCAGATACTCTCTCGGAGTTGTAAGTCCGCTGGACGTGACTCACGCGGATTTATGTGAGAGAGTAAACATTGACTGAAAGGCCATTCAGAGATTTACCCCGTCACTTAGTCCAAATATTTGAGCAGGTTACACCTTTGCGTGAAGCACTGTATCCCCCAAGTCATCGGAGGAAGCAGAGAATGCTTGTACTATCGGAACGCGGTCATTGAATTATTCAAGTCGAACTGACACCTCCAACAAAGCTCGAATTTCCAGCATCTGACGGTGAAAAATCGAACGAAAACGAAATTTTAAACTGAAAATCGAACTTGATATTTTTATGAAATTACAATCGGGGATTATGTTTGGTAAATATTGTAGCTTTACACAAAGGCCCCATTAATCGTATTAGTTGGTCTGGAAGTCTTACTAAGCGTACGTTCATAGCACGGTATTGTGTATCTCTCACCTTGATCAACACGTGCGCTTTTACCTGCAGAGTTTAAGACCCCAAATTTATTTACTGTGTCCTGATATTCCATCTAAAATCATTTATTTTCATCTTAAATTGCAATATAAGGACAGCGATTAACTATTAAGAGGCATAATGATAGAATGAACAGTAATATTACAAATTGATCGCATGAATCATCGCCAATTGATGCGTTTTACCTTGTACAAGGTGTACAAAAAAATTGCTATTCTGTCCCATCTATTTTGTTTTCTTTGAGGAAACAATTTGAAATATATTTGCTATATACTAGGGTCTTTGGAGTTAAAATTTCAGTAACATATATATAACCCCAGATTTTGTTAAGTGTCAATTCGGTGATCGTGAACATATTTTCATGCACCGTGAAAATATTAAAGTCTTCAATGTTTAAATATAGACAGCTATGCGTCCTACGTAATCATACACACATTCCAACAGTTGTTACTTCGTCTTGGTTCATCACACATATACTTAGAGCCGACATAAACTCTGTTGTGTTTCTATATTATTTAGTTAACTTTTCAATAACTTACACGTATATTTATATACGAATATGCCTCTCTCCATGATCGTTAGTTATATTGCAGCGTCGACAACAATATTAATAATAGAAGAGTAACTTAACCGGCCATTTTCTCAATTTGTTTCGTTTGTTGGTGTCTTGCCTTTTTTTTTTTTGTTTTGGTGCGCATTTTTATTATTCTGTAACTATATTAGATGACTCATAATAGATCAAAATGTAAAGGAAATAAAGAAAAGAACTATGACACATAGCTTAAATTTCATTTGTGTGGTAGTCCACCAAACTGATTTTTAGTACTTGTTTTGTCAGTCGTTAAGATTTTTATTCCTTGTTATTAATTTTGATTTCAACATTTGATTTAACCAGGGACGTATATCCTAGTGTATATTAGTATATACGTCCCTGGTTTAACGTCCAACAAAAAGCTCTGTCAGTAAATGATAAATGGTCCGCGAATCGTCCAATACGATTTAATTGTATATCAACCAATGTATGCATGGTTATACAATTCTAAGTTCATTCATTTGTCGACAAAATCAAAGTTGATGCACATGTATCATTATGCCACAATCTTTTATGAAAAAATCCTTTGTTTGATTTTTTTAAAAGTAATTTTACAAGAACAATTGTGATAAAAACATCTTATATGATTTGATTTCATTTTGCATGTTTTGACTCCTTGCAAATAAAAGAAATCGGGATCGGCATACATAATATTTTGCTAATTTGGTTTGGTTGGTTGCGTTATGATTGTGAATACATTTCTATTGCGCTTTAAAAAAGATAACTTTCTCTATTTGTATTTTTCTTGCTTTTCCATACAGTCCTTCATGTGGTCCAGATAACGGCGAACATCCTTGACAGGAATGACGAACCCCCGCGATTTATCACTAAACCTGTCCCTTATCTGGCTGTGGTGGCATCCAACGCTCAGGCGGGGGTGTCCGTGTTCAGGATCGAGGCCGAGGACGTGGATGGGGGCCCAGGGGCCGTCAAGTACTACAAAGAGAACGGTAGGTACTGGTGTAGAAGGCACTGTAGCATCGGGGGGGGGGGGGGGGGTGGCAGGGAATTGAACAGTGAAATCAGAGAGATAATATGTCTCAGGTGAAATTGAAAGGGAATACATCCTGATATGATAAAGTACTATGTAGACACTAAATAATAGTATGTACTGTAGGCTGTAGAGAAAATTACATACTGGTTTAGGATGTAGTGTACAGTAAAGCCTCATTTATTCCTGACATTAGCATTTATTTTTGTTTAATCCTAATTCATCAGTTATTGATGTTTAATCAGATATTGCTCTCAGAGTGAAAATGTACAGCTTACTGTGTTGACATTTGGATGCCCCATTTTACTACTTCCAATAGTATATATTTTTTATTATGTGCAGTAACCAGTATTGTGATTTTTGTTGTAGTGGGAAGTAGCCCATATTTTGAGGTGGACAGAGACACGGGTGAGATTCGGACAACGGAGGCCATTACTAGCGGATTGGACTATGTTATTAAAGTATATGCCCTAGATTCCAAGGCAACGGTCCAACAGAAGACTGGCCCCGTCGACATCAATATTCGCCGTGGACAGCGACCTCCACAGTTCTACTCCTCATCCTATGTAGCGTCCGTCGAAGAGTCCAACCAAGCAGATCAAACGTAAGTCCTCATTGGTTCTAGCCTATTGTAGTACTTTATATAGTCACACCTGTAAAACACTCTTCTTACTTGTTTAGTAACTTAGTAGAGTAATTGTAAATTTTAATTTTTAATGTTTTTATTTTGATCTTGATTATAGTTTCAATCTTGTTATGCTTGTGCGAAGATTTGTTACATATTTCTTTTGTTTTGTTAGAGTAATGCTGATATTAATTTTGTATTTTCTTGTTTCAATTTTCGAATATTTAAAGATTTGGTTGCAAGACTACTTCTATGGCTTACTTTTCTTATGATTTGTACTTGCTGTATTTTCATGATCTGATTCTGTATCGACGACTCTTTCTCTCTTGCCTTACAGTGTTACAGAGAACAGGTATCATTGCTAGCTTGTCCTCTTGTTTCAGATTCTGTCCAATCATAACCCATGAGAGTGTGTGAACTACCTTAAACTTAACTCTGTACTACATAGCTACCTCCCCCTACCTTATATTCACTTTCTATATAAAAATCCCCCAATGATATTTCTAGTCTTCATATAGAAAATGAAGACTGGAAATAGAAAAACTAGAAAACTGGACATCTACACAGTTACCTACCCTCAGTAGTTTTGTATAACCATGTACAAATATATAACATTTTTACTAGTACATGTATTATACTGTTGATGTCAGAATGCATTAGACAAAAACTGCATGCAGGAAATTAAAGTTTAGTGAAAGATTAGATGATGTAGCTTCTCCAACAAAGGACTGACACAAGTAGATCCTAAATGATAATTATATTCCGCCAAATTATTGAAAAAAGAATTAGATTCCACAGTAACTTGTACCAGGATATTTCTTCATGTATTCCAGAGATAGTGTATAGCTGTATTGACATAACATTATGACATATACTGTACATATTTTGCCCAATGTGAAGTACCGGTACATCTTACCTTTAAATTTGGGTCAGTTTTTATTGTGCACAACTACCAACATAAGTTTTGCATGTTTATTTTTCATACAATATATAAGTGATTATAAAATATTGAAAAAGATGACAGCTTATTAACAGGATATACAATTTATTACTTATGTAATTATGATAATAGTTAATGTTAGTGTATTAATGTATATTAGATATATATTTTATATGATGTAACTGATAAAATATTATATAAATATTATAACATATATCAGTAGCGGAAATTGAACATGATGTAGTCTTCCTCTAATGTTTATATCTATATACATTCAGCATTATTAGGTAAATGTGCAGTTTTTCAGACAGTATGGTAATACCTAGCTAATAGAGAGTCAATAGTTGAATGTAATAAGTAATGAATGGGACACAGAGAAGTGAAGGATTAATCAGTAATAAAGTTAACACCTCTCTAGCATTTTAATAAAGACCATCAGACTCAGACAGATTAACTTAACAATAGGCAAAATAGAATAAGTTCCTCGTATGTATGCACTGAATGAACTATAAAGCGTGACCAGTGGTATGTTTACAAGACTGTTAAATCAAATGAAGCACGTTTTATTCATAAGACAAAAGAATTCTTAGACTTGAAGAAAAGATCAGAGAGTTGTTAGTTGTAGAGATATTTCACCTTGGCTTCACCAGGTATTACCTGTACAGTGATTAGTCAGGTGAATCTGTGATCTGTGAGTTACCTGACACTTCCTGTAGGCTGGCTTTGATGACATAACCCTCTACTGAATGATGTCAGGTCACCAACAGAAATCGTAGCCAGCCCCTCAGTTTTATGTTTTTGTTTCCTTTTAAACACCCCTGTCCCAGCTTTTCTGAGTATTTCAGCAATAAGACTATTTGTTTACTTTTATACACGTCACCCCCTGTCTTTTTCTGATTAGGCTACTGCCGCTAGGACTTACTATATGGTTCAGTGTGCATTTCTTAACAAGTTTTGTTCACTGTGTTTGTTTTTGTTTTGTTGACACACTTTATTTGTTGATGCATGGAAGTGTTTCTTACACACCGGCCATTAGGGGCCTCTGAGAAACATCCTGTAAATACACAATCATTAACCAGACATTTTGTGGATACATGTCTATGTATGCAAGCTTTCTGTGACAAATGTCTGTCATCAGACAAACAATACTGTACACTTACATCAGACAAACAATACTGTACACTTACATCAGACAAACAGTACTGTACACTTACATCAGACAAACAATACTGTACACTTACATCAGACAAACAGTACTGTACACTTACATCAGACAAACAATACTGTACACTTACATCAGACAAACAATACTGTACACTTACATCAGACAAACAATACGGTACACTTACATCAGACAAACAATACTGTACACTTACATCAGACAAACAGTACTGCACACTTACATCAGACAAACAGTACTGTACACTTACATCAGACAAACAATACTGTACACTTACATCAGACAAACAATACTGTACACTTACATCAGACAAACAATACTGTACACTTACATCAGACAAACAGTACTGTACACTTACATCAGACAAACAATACTGTACACTTACATCAGACAAACAGTACTGTACACTTACATCAGACAAACAATACTGTACACTTACATCAGACAAACAATACTGTACACTTACATCAGACAAACAGTACTGTACACTTACATCAGACAAACAGTACTGTACACTTACATCAGACAAACAGTACTGTACACTTACATCAGACAAACAATACTGTACACTTACATCAGACAAACAATACTGTACACTTACATCAGACAAACAATACTGTACACTTACATCAGACAAACAATACTGTACACTTACATCAGACAAACAATACTGTACACTTATATTAGCTGATATACAGAGACAGAGGTGAACTGAGTATCTGTCATTGATATTAATGTTAAAATAATCTGTGCTTGGATCGAGGACTTGTATGAACCAAATGAATCATTTTAACACAATTGCTTTTGAATGAAAGAAATCCAAGGTGTACCAGGTTGTTATTTTAAAAATATTACTGGATATAAGTTTCAGTTACTCAACAGGGTATGAGTCCATTGATTGGTTCATAGAAATGCTCTTTGCATGCATGTATATATATATGGAATTTACAGGCATATCTTAAGGATTTTACTCAATAACATTTTAAGTCTGTCAGTTTGTGATGTCTTGTACAAAATAGCTTTGTTCAGCTGAATTCTGATATAGTTATTTTGTATCTGTGATGGGTGAATGAAGCTGCTTGTGTGTTAATTGTTTGATCCACTCACACAGTATCTAATCAGATTGAAATCCCAGGATGTATACCAGTAATAGTGTAATCAGAGATGAATTATGTCAATTAATAAAATTAAGGAATTAGTTCCTTATGATTAAATATTCATCATTAAATAACCCAGTAGATATTGCTATTCATTATAACATGGAAACAAGGATCAATATTATTTCATCAGTATATATACATGTGTATTTACCTACACTGTTGTACTGGTTATAAGTCTAAACATTTCTAATTCAATTCCTATCCTACTTATTGTCCTTTTCTTTTATTTCCAATCTGGAATATTTCTATTCTATTAATCATTTTGATAATTTGAAAAATCACATCTCAATTTCATAAAGGGTAACATACCTCAAATTGAGAAATCAAATTCTTCGTTTTGAAGTGACTCAACTAGCGTTAAGGTGATTGAGCATGCTTTGATTCGGTCCTGATCTTGTTTCCAGGTTCCAGGCGTTCGATGTGGACGGTAATCCGGTAGCCATTGAGGCCAAAAACTTCCAGTCTGGCGGGGCGACGCGGTACTCTGTGTACGAGTCACTAACCGCGATATCGACACGGTTTGCGGTGGAGGAGGGTAAGGTCAAGACCCTGAGGACCCTGGACTATGAGAGTGACCAGCGCACCTTTGATCTGACCGTGAGGGCCGAGGACACACTCTCGGGGTTCAGCAGTGACGTCAAGGTAAGGGTTTGGTTTTGATGTATACAGAGATATAACACTTGCTGAGATAAACTGGTTTAATGTGATTCATGTGTTATGTATACATATTGGTACAAGTTTGATTTCTTTTGGAAATTTATGATCACAAGTCCTAATCATATGAGTGCAGATGGAGGGAGAGCAATATTTGTGTTTACATTAGTCATCTGAATGTCGATCTGTTGCTCTGTGATACTGGTGATGAAGCCAGTGATTTGACAGTTCGGTGTTGTTTGTTGACATTCTCCTACATCTTACCTCTACAGCTGACAGTTCACCTCCTGGACAGAAATGAGTTCACTCCCTTGTTCAGTAAATCCACCTTCACAGTCACCGTGGATGAGGACATTCCAATAGGAACCAGTGTAATAGAAGGTACCAGTTTAAGACTGCGGTCACAATCCATTCACTGCTATCTTATTGAACTTCTAAGTACCAGGGGGTAATGTAATTTTAGAGTATGTGTAAAATAAGTGTAATTTATATAACAGTGCATTTATATGTAAGGTAGCTGTCATGTATTTACCTGCGTTTGGTAGCTGTCATGTATTTTTACCTGTATGGGTAGGTGTCATGTATTTACCTGTGTGGGTAGCTTCATGCTTTTACCTGTGTAAGGTAGCTGTCATGTATTTACCTATGTAAGTTAGCTGTCATGTATTTACCTGTGTTAGGTAGCTGTCATGTATTTACCTTTTGTATCTTTCAGTATCTGCCTCAGACAAGGACGGTAGCACCGTACTGTCGTACACAGTGACCGACCCAACTTTCTCTATTACCACCACTGGTAACGGACAAAAGGGAGTCATCAAGACCAATGGGTAATCAATCATTTTGATTGTTTTGTGTTTAACATCCCATCAAGATCAAGAGAAGTCACAAAATTTTAGTATTGAGCTTCTGATGATAAGATATGAAATAGTCAGAAAGTGATTGAATGTACATACGGTATACATTTGGCTCTGATGAAAACCTTGACTAACATTTGCAAGATTATGGGTCAATGTATTATCCTTATTAAAAAAAGTATTGTTTGTAACTAAGATGCGACTGTGTATATTACAGGACTCTGGATTATGACAGGAAGTTTCCGCATTATTATGAGTTCAAAGTGATCGCCTCAGATAATGGAGCAACCCCTCGTACAGCAGAGGCGCGAGTTATTGTTACCACAAATAATGTCAACGACCAGGCTCCGCAGTTTGACGACAACAAGGTGGCCACTCTGATGGGCAATGCGGAGCCTGGGACCACTGTCATCATCGTCCGTGCAGTGGATGAGGATGGGGATGCCGTCACCTACAGTTTTGATGGTAGGATTGATATACAGTTTTAATCATACCAATTGATATACAGTTTTGATGGTGCGAGTTACAATGGTACGATTGATAAGCATTTTGGCGGTACTATTGATAGAGAAAATAATATAAAGTCAGATAACATTAGTTTGCTATGGCGTTCATAGAAATCCTGCTGTTCCCATATTTTGTGGATTTTGTTGCTACCACTATTCAAACATTCAACAAGTATTCTATCAAATGGCATCCTCAGCTAATTATTGGACACAGTCTTTATTCATTACCTATTAAATTTAATCCTCATGATTATGTTCCCATGCGATGAACTTGTGAAAGATTGGCAATTTTAGAAATTGCCATGTGGATGGCAATTTCTAGAACTTAAATGCTTTTCACTACTGGTGAATTTTAAAAAGTATTATTATTGAAGAATGAACATCTGAAAAGAATAGAGGTAACAACATATATGTTAACCTTCAGTGATGTAAAATAGGTAGATTTTGAACTGAAAAGTGGAAGCATTGCGCACGGCCTTTTTTGCATTATATTTCAAAGCATACTGTGGTTTCATTAATATTCAAGGGTACCTATTTTCATGGATGAAGTGAAAATCACAGTTTCAAGGATAGGTAAATTCGTGGCCAATGACCCTATCAATACAAAATGTAAATAGAAGTTGCACTTCAATGAACATTTGATTTTATGGATCAACTAAACAACAAAATCCACGAAAATTGGTATACAACGAATATTGATGAAACCACAGTATATTTTTATGTACTATATATGTTGTAAGGGTTTCTGATTAGCAGTTAAAGATATCAACTAAAATATAAGACTTTTGAAAATCAATTTTGTAATTTTAATTAACACATGCAATAAAAATGTTTGCATGCATTTACCATCATACTGATTACAGATATTAAATACTTTAACAATTGCCTTTGTTTAAAAAAAGGTTGCCAAAATTTTAACATATAAGAGAATTTAGAACTAGTAGGAAATCGTATATTCTTTTTTAATATGAAAAACAATGTTTACATGCTATAAATCATGCAGAATTGCAATTAACTGCAAGTCAAGTTTACTGTTATGGCCAAGTTGAAAGATATATTCAGTATTAAAGCCACATGTGGAATTGTAAAGCTTCTTTTTCCTTTGCGATGATAATATTGACATGTCTTGTAACTAATGTAATTATGGGAAGTGGCCTTTTTCATCGTTCAAAGTAAAACACATGCTTGAAAACGTGTCATTAACCTAACTTAAAAAGCGTTTATAGGCCTCCGATTCAAAATCATGCGCAACCAGACAAGATTTTTTGACCACTATGGCTTCCAAAATGGCTATCTATTAAAACAAGGTTAATAAAACCGGTAGGCGGGAGACAAAGCTAAAAAGCGGTAGACTTCCGAGTAAATTGGTAGAGTTAATATGTATGGTAACAATCCTTTTATGTGTAGAACATTTTATGATTGTAAGCAGATGAAATCTTAATCACTTGATGTATAGATTTAGGTAAAAACCTTGCAGAACACTGCAGAACTCTCAAGATGACAGTAAAAGCTACAGTCATATTCTGATTTTAACAGGTGGCATGACAGTGAAGGATGTTTTTGAGATTGACCAATCTACAGGAAGAATCAGTCTGAGGGCGGGGCAGAGTCCCCCCACAGACCGGGACCAGATCTTCCTGAATGTCACAGCCAAGGATGACGGATCGTGCTGCAGTAACCCTGTGCGGATCCTCAGTAGCACCGCGCTGATCACCATTAACATCGAGGACGAGGAGAACCAGAAACCCAAGTTTGAGAACTGTAACTACTCCCCGTCCGTCAAGGAAGAACAGGACCCAGGGGTGGAGGTCGTGAAGGTAACCACAAAGGCAATATCAAACTAAAGTGCAGAAATAGGAAAAAATGCTGAAAAAAGGGGCAGTTTAGAGCAAAAAGCACAAACAATATAAATGTTAAGTAAACAACTGATAATAAGAGAACAAAAAATTCAACAGACTAAGAAAAATAAAGCAGCCAAAGCAAACAACAGAGTCTGTAGGTGTGATTTGATGGTAATGTTTTTGTGATGCGGTGATCACCTGTTGATGTGTTTCAGGTGACAGCAACAGATCGTAACAGAGGACAGAACGGTAAACTAGAGTATTCCATCACCAGCATCAAGGAACTGGGGGACAACCAGGAAAAGAACTACTTCAGGATCAACTCCACCACAGGTAAAAACATACAGATGTACAGAAATATACCATAATGGTAGAAACACAAAGGTGACAGAAGTACAAAAACACAGATAAAACCAACAGGTAAACAGAAGTAAAAAAACACAGGTAAAACCAACAGGTGTACAGAATTAAAAAAAAACACAGGTAAAACCAACAGGGTAACACAAGTAAAAAAACACAGGTAAAACCAACAGGTAAACAGAAGTACAAAAAATGTGAAACACACCATAAAAGGTGAAAACACACAGGTGCACAGCATTACAAACACACAGGCAAAACATACATGTACACAGACAATACATACATGTACACAGGCAATACATACATGTACACAGGCAATACATACATGTACACAGGCAATACATACATGTGTACATATCAAGGATGTACAGATAAAATCCTCTTTAAAACACAAGTTTTCAAAAATGTAATGTCAGCAAAACATATTTTTATGTTATACAAAATTAAGCTGATCTAATTTGTCCATCTTTTAGGTCAAATCTACACCAGGGAAAAACTTGACAGAGAAACTCAGTTCTCCAAGAATCTGTTTATCACTGTGAAAGTCCAAGACAAGGGAAGTAATCCGCTGGATGACTACTGCACTTTTCCTGTCAATATCCAAGACATCAACGACAACGACCCAAGCTTTGGTACGAGTGATTACACGGGTCGAGTACTAAAATCCGCACCGGTGGGGACAAAGGTACTAACTATCAAGGCCACGGACAAAGATCTGGGAAGTAACGCTGACATTAAGTACTCGCTGATTGATAACCCGAACAGTCTGTTCCGCATTAACGCAGACACTGGCGACATAGAAGTCAGCGGATCTCTGCTGGCCACAGTAAGTACTCGCCTACCATTGAACCTCACCTAATGCTATTACTATTAAACATAGTGCATGAAAATGTAGGTTCTGAGAAATTTTAAATGAATGAGATTGTTAAAATATCTTTAGACATAGAAATAATTTACAAAAAAGTTTTATAATTACTAATTAGTTATAATGACTGACATTTCAGGACACCAGCGTCATTCTGAAGGCCAGGGCAACAGATCAGGGTAATCCGCCCCGGAGTGGGGATGTGACGATCACCATCTCCTTGACGACCGATTCCAGCGTCCTGCCCCCTCTTTGGAACCCCATCAACCCGACCTACACTGTAAAGGAGTCAGAGGGCGTTAACTTTGTCATCGCGACTCTGACCGCTCAAAATCGTATCAACGTCATCCAGGATCCCTCCCTCATCTTCAACATGGTGGTGAAAAACAATGGACAGACCGAGCTGTCGGACAGAACGGAGAAGTTCCTGATTCGCAGCAGTGCAGACACGGTCAACCTGACCATCCTGGAAATTCTTGACTACGAGACTCAGAAGTCCTACACCCTGAACCTGAGAGCAGCGGTGAGTGTTGAGTCAGACTCAGATTTTGTCTCGTGGTTCTGTCACGAGTCATACTCAGACTCTGTCATAGGGTTCTGTCTTATCACTTTGTAGTTGTTTGAAATTTGGAATTTTCTGTTAATAAGAATCCCTCATCATATTTTTTCTTAAATTATTTGTTAAAACATCATACATGTATATTTACTGTGGTACTAGGAATATTCTGTTCAGTGTTACTTGCCATTAAGAGTTTAACTAAATTGGTACCATTTTTAGCTCACCGAGACGAAGTCGGGGGGAGCTTATGCTATACCCTCGGCGTCGGCGTCGGCGTCGGCGTCGGCGTCCGGACCTGGTTAAAGTTTTTGTTGCAGGTCCTGTATCTAACTTATTACTTGTCCTATCTTCACCAAACTTGCATGAATGATGCATCTGGACCTACTAATGGACTTGAGAGACTTGGATGCTGAATCTGGGCCATGAATTTCAGATGCTGGAGGAGGTTAAGGTGTTTGGAGCAGGTTAAAGTTTTTGTTGCAGGTGCCCTTTGATAGCCATTTCTAAGTTACTACTGGTCCCAACTTCACCAAACTTGCATAGATGGTGCGTCTTATGATACTGATGCACCTGACAGGCTTGAATGCTGAATCTGAGCCATAGGTTTCGGATGCTGGATGAGGTTAAGGTTTTAAGAGCTGGTTAAAGTTTTTAGAGCAGGTGCCCTCTGATGATCATATCTTAGTTATTACTGGTCCTAACTTTACCAAACTTACATGGATGGTGTGTCTTATGATACTGATGCACCTGACAGGCTTGAATGCTGAATCTGAGCCATAGGTTTCGGATGCTGGATGAGGTTTAGTTTTTTTGGAACAGGTCACATGTTTAATATATGTAGGTAATAGCACTATTTCAAACTTGCATATATGATCTAACTATAATATAAATGAATGGCAGAGGTAGCTTCAGATGCAGAGCCTGATCTCCATTATCAAGGATGCTAAAAAATATATCTTAGTTATTTCTGGTCCTAACTTCACCAAACTTGCAAGGATGGTGCGTCTTACGATACTGATGCACCTGACAGGCATGAATGCTGAATCTGAGCCATAGGTTTCGGATGCTGGATGAGGTTAAGGTTTTAAGAGCTGGTTAAAGTTTTTAGAGCAGGTGCCCTCTGATGATTATATCTTAGTTATTACTGGTCCTTACATCACCAAACTTGCAGGGATGATGCATCTCATGATACTGATGCATCTGACAGGCTTGAATGCTGAATCTGAGCCATAGGTTTCGGATGCTGGATGAGGTTTAGTTTTTTGGAACAGGTTACATGTTTTATAGATAATAGCTTGCATAATTGATTTAACTATAATATAAATGAATTGCAGAGGTAGCTTCAGATGCAGAGCCTGATCTCCATTATCAAGGATGCTAAAAATTCTCCTACCTCACTCAAACCTGCTTGATAGATGTGTTTGTTGTTAAATGATTTAACATGATTCCTATGATATAGTATTCTATGATATGATACACTATTGTTTTATATGATACAATGTAATATCATACATTATATTGTAAAAAGTTATATGATATGATATGATATTGTATCAATTTTTCTGTACATTATTATATGATATTGTATTATGATATTGTTATGTATAGTATTGTATATTATTATACAATTTTATCATACAATTTTTTTACATATGATATACGATATTGTGTCAAAACAGTATCCATGAATATCCAAGATCATTAACTATGATTTTCATATCATATGATAAAGGTGGTTTTAAAGGTGATGCCTCATAAAGTTGATGCCTCGTCTCGGTGAGCTTTGTAATCTGTGATTACCTATGTTTTTTTATCCTATAATAAATGTCCACTTAACTTTGATAGAATGTGTACGATACACCCATCAACAGTGACAACTATCCAGTGATCCAAGTACAAGACGCAAACGACGAGATCCCCAAATTCCTGAACATTGACCCTCAAACAGGAAACATAGGACTGAACGTGCTAGAGAATGAGCCGGCAGGGACCGCTGTTCAGAGTGTCAGTGCTATAGATGCTGATGAAACGGAGGCATTTAAAACAGTAAGGGAATCTATCAACTGAGTGTTAGTGCTTTAGACACTGACAAAACAGAGACATTTAAAATGGCAAGGGAATTAAGAGCGGGTCAAGGGTATAAAAGTAATAACAGTTACTTCTAGAGATTCATCTAATATAGAGATAAATAGAGATAAACTTTGCAGGATTATAAATTTTGATAATTGTCTGTTAACTAGTGACATTTGACATTGTAGGTGACATATGCCCTGAATCCCAACGGAGGAACTACAACCAATGAGTTTCAGATTGACCCAAACTCTGGCATGATCAGTTCTCGCATGCAGTTTGATAGAGAGACCAAGGATTTCTATATATTAAAGGTGTATGCCATCGATGGGGCTCCCTCCTCCAGGGGGACATCAGGCGCCCACAATACAGGTCAGTTCAAGTGTCTGGGAGTGGGGGTTTGGGGGGGGGGGTTGTATTGAGATGCCTGCAAAATAAGTCATTCAGATTTCAAATCAGAAACAGCTTTAAAGAATCAGAAACAGCTTTAAAGAATCAGAAACAGCTTTAAAGAAAGTCAATTTTTGTGTATCACTGTCTGGTTTAATGAAGACATGTTTGTCAATATAATCCCTGTATTTACCCTTTATTCCTGTTTGTAGGATCAGCGGTGGTGAGGGTATCCATTAAGGATGTAAACGACAACGAGCCTTACTTTGAGCAGGAGCTGTACACGGCCTCGGTCAGGGAGGACTCCTTCACCGGACAGTCCATCATCACCATCGAGGCCAAGGACCGTGATGGTCAGTCAAAGCTACATCTTACCCCGGGGTGTTAAACTTACACAGGATCTCTTGATCTGAGACTCACTTTCATAAAAGGAATGTTTAGAGGGAAAGTAAGACTGAGATCAAAAGTGAGCTCGTTTAAGTTTTTATGGCGGCTGTAAAACTTACAGAGGATCACTCCTGATCTCAATCTTTCTCTTCTACTGTATATTCCTTTCATATGACTGAGACTTAAATCAAAAGTGAGCTTATCTAGGTTCATGACCCCAGGGGGCCAGCACTTTGGCTGTTTATTATATCTATGAGTATATTGTAATAAGAATTATTGTAATAGAAAACAAGCTTAGTGTTAAGGTGGTATGGGACACTTCCATGTTGTGACGTATTGTTTATAAAAAATACAGTAGAGCCAAGTTAATTGTACATGTATAAGTAGTTTCTTTCCCAATATTGTTACCTACGGCAGTGGGTTAGAGGGTTCACTACGAATCTGTACGTCATGAGTTTGAATCCCGCTGGTGGTTTTTACAATTTTTACCTTAGTTTTCAACATTTTTAAAAGGTATTTTTTGGTTAAATATTGTAAAATTTTAAAATTCTACACGGGAGAAAGTATTTGAGTGATAATATACTTTAATCCACATTAATATCGACAGATGTCCAATACCACCTTAATGTCTTCTCTCCATTCAGATTTGTTTAGAATGGAAAAATGGAAAAATAGATTAATAGAGAAAGTATAATTTGTTATAATATAAAAATACTCTTCTTCATCAGTGCATTGAACTTGAATGATTTATCAAAACGAAAAAGAAATCATATTATTTATAATAAAAAGTTTCCCATACACATAACTGTATTTATAAATAAACTGAAACTTTCCACTTTTATTCCTACAGAGGCCAAGTTTACCTACTCCCTGTCTGGCTCCAGCCTCTTTGCTGTCAAATCTGGGACGGGGGAAATTTATGTGGCTGGAAATCTAGACTACGAGACAGAACCAAATGCAAGTATTTTATTGGTATTTAAAAGGAGCTATTATGTTATTGAATACCTTTGATGGCTTAAATTCAGTTGAAGTTAACTTCTTTTTCATAAAGGAATTGTTGCTTTTCTCTCTGTTTCTTCATCATTTGATTTAAATTAATCACCTGACTGTAGAACCTTATATTTTTTTGCTGACAGGTTGGAATTTATCACTTGAGAACCCTTTTTCCTAATTTTAATTTCTTGAATATTGGGTAGCTGAATCCCACATTTTAACATTATCAGATTCTGTGAAGTGTAAAATAAGTCAGGAAATGTTTTAGAAAAATAAAATTGAATTTCCTACAGGGACTGAACCCATGTAGTAAATTTAGATTGGATGCAAGATTCAAGTTTGATTTGTATGTTTAATGTTACTAAAAACAGTTAAACATTTAGTAAAGGATATAGATTGTTGTTTCTAATTAGTTTACAAATTTAATGATGGGTAAATTGTTATGCGTCTTTCAGGTATACAATGTAACGTTAGTGGTGAATGATGGGAAATATAGCAATCAGACCACGGTACAAATCACCATCATCGACACAAACGATAACACGCCCAAGTTTGACCAGAACACGTACGTCGTCCGAAACCTGATAGAGGAGACAGTTTACAACAAGATTCTGATCACGGTAGGTAGAGGGGAGATGTGTATAGCTCTGGTTATAAGTCAGGAAATAAAAGTTTCAAATTACTCTGTAAGGTGCTTGAAGTGAATTGCTTAAAATACATGTACATTTTGTTGTATATGATAATCTGGTAAATCTTGGATATTTTTTTATTTAGACTTGCCTTTAATTGACAGACATTTAATTTTTGTTGTAAATCATTTTAATTTGACCTAAAATAGAACTTAGGACAGACTATAGTATGTTTTTATTGACTGGCGTGTATTTTTCTTTTTGTCAATAATATGTTTGTATATACATAGGTGCATGCCACAGATCCAGACATCCACAGAAATCCAACCAATGACATCGAGTACTCTCTGTCCCAGGATGATGCAGTCATCAACAGCCTGTTCTCCATCGACCGGGACACCGGCGCCATTTCCATCAATGGAAAACTTGACCGTGACCAACCAGACGGGCGGGACGTGTACCAGTTTACCGTGCTGGCCGTTGATGAGCCGGCTGCAGAGTCACACCTGACTGGTTATGCTACGGTTCAGGTGTTTCCGCTGGATGTCAATGACAACCAACCTAAATTTGATAGCAACTCTCTGATTGGTTCTGTCAGAGAAATGTCTGGCGTTGGTATGTACTCGGACAATCGGTAGTAAATGACTGAATGAGATTTAGATTCTTAAAGTCCATGTATAACTAATTGACCTCTTTGTTTTATGTAGATGTCTCTGTGATGACGATCATTGCTAAGGATTATGACGAAGGGGCCAATGCCAAGGTCACTTACCTTATCACCCCGGGGACACAGGAGCCTAGCCCTGCCTTCAAAATCAACAACGCAACGGGAGTGGTGGTGACCACAGTTGGCGACCTTGATAGAGAGAAGAACCCGGTCTACACATTTCAAGTTGTTGCCATGGACGCAGGGACACCTCCACTGTCAGCCACTGCCACGGCAACGGTCAACATCAAAGACATCAACGACAACAACCCAGTGTTTGAGAAGAAGATTTACTCGGAGACGATTCCTGAGACCCAGGAGGGACTTATTCTGACCATCCGAGCCAACGACCTTGACATTGATGATACTCTGACCTACAGCTTGATTGGTGCCAATGACAGAACCCACTTCCAGATCACGGTCGATGGCCGCGATGGACGATTGGAAGTCTACACGGTAAATGAACAAATTCTCTTTCAGTTTGATTTAAAATGTGTTCCTGCCTCATACATTCTGATTATTCCTTCTTTTCTACAGAAACCTGACTATGAGAATCCTAGCCAGAGGTTCTTTAATCTGACAGCAGAGGTCTCCGATGGTCTGAATACAGACATTGCGTACATCGAGATCACGATTCAGGACGTGAATGACGAGGTTCCAATTATCATCCCACAGAACGTGGAGATCAGTCGACAGGAAGACTTGAGTGTCGGAGAAATCCTGGCAAAGTTCAGGGCAACCGACAGAGACCAAGGCATCAATGGACAGTTTGAGTAAGACAGGGGGATTGTCGCCAAATACTATGTGTAATGTTATATCTGGCTTGCTTGTACATAGTGGTGGGTTGTATAATTCTACTGATGTAATGTCATTAAGGGCCTCTATGTACAATACTGTGGTTTCATTAATGTTCCCCAGCATCAATTTTCATGAGTTTAGTGAAAATCATTTTTCAAAGATACTTTAATTCATGGCATAGAATTTTTCAGCATGGTATGCAATTCAGTAAAGCTTTTCAATGAACATTTTCCTTTTGTTATCAACTTGGCAACAAAATCTTCAAAAACTATTATAATTCCACAAATATTGAGGAAACCAGAGTAATTGTATAATAATACATGATGTTATATTATCAACAACATGGGTATTTTTATAATGATACACAGAATGCTATTTTGTTGTGAACAATAAAAGTTTTCATGTTCCATTTAAACGAATTTTACCGGTATCAAAATATCTTTCTATGACCTAAGTTATGTGTTTTTTTGTAGCTATTTTATTTCTCGAAAACCAATAGACGAGAGGCCGGACTACTACTTCAAGATCAATCAATCAGGGCTCAATGGCACCGTCAGTCTAAAGAACTCACTGGATTACGAGGCAGTACCTAAACACATCGTACGAATCCTGGCCATCGATAGAGGTAGGACCCAGGACCCTGAGAACAAGTGTTAGAATTACTTATTGTAAGAATATAGGTATATGTCAGTGAACATTCAAATTATTCATTTCCAGGATACCCACCGAACACAGGCACGGCCACTCTAACAATTAATGTAGGCAACATCAATGATAATGGACCCACCTTCAGGGCTGTACCTACCCCCAAGGTCATGGAGGGGAGCCCCCCTCAGTTTGTGACCACCCTGTATGGAGAAGACGCGGACGGTGACCCCTTTGGAGCCCCCTTCACATTTGAACTGCTCTGTCTTGCCAACATTTGTGACAAATTCTCCTTAAATTTCAACCCCTGTGAGTATTTGTTGAAATTTGACTTTTAATTGCATGTTCATTTTTGATAGAGTTTCTTTCTTCTATTGGTAATTAATTTGTCTTATGCAACTTATTTTATGAATATTTTTTTTCTGACAAACAAATCTGATGATTGTATTTTATCATTAAAAATCATAGTGGAAAGAATTGAGATCACAAGGTATCAGTGCCATCACACTGTCAGTAGTACATGCAACTTTGTCTTGTAATGGCATTATCTTTTTCCAGCTGGAGATAGTGGTAAAGGGATCGCAACCATCAGGTCAAAGGTCGAGTTTGACAGAGAGGAGCAGAAGTTTTACTACCTCCCGATTAAAATGACTGACATGCGAGGCCACGCCCAGCAGTCCACCCTGGGAATGACGGCCACCACGACGCTGACCATCGAGATCGGGGACGAGAACGACAACCCCCACTCCCCCGCTCACCAGAACATCCATGTCTATAATTATAAAGGTGATGCAGTGTTATAATTATAAAGATGATGCAATGTTTGAATTACAAAGGTGATGCAATTTTACAATTATAAAGGTGATGCAATGATATAATTATAAAGGTAATGCAGTTTTACAATAAAATTACAATAGAAATTGATGCAGTGTTATGTAGCGTTAAATTAAAAAGGTGTCAAAATATTGGAAGAGAATTTTGTAAGTTTAGCAGCATTTTACTACCGTGTGATCATTTTAATTGTAGTTTAATGAGATACTTATAATTGTTAATGCTCAAATAAATTTTCATTTTAAAGTACCGGTATGCCAAAATTTTATGCTTTTTTTGGTAAAAATTATATTTTGATTAGCTCATTAACTACTTTCTACTAATTCATAAACTTTTGTGCATTCAGTTTTCCTGCCTGTTAATGATTTCTGACTTTTGTTTGTCTAGGACTGTTTGGTAACATTGACATTGGACAAGTGTCGGACACTGACCTAGATGACGATGATATAGATGACAAAACCTTCACCCTCCAGGGGGACAACCAAGGGATGCGGTATTTCAAGTAAGTCACCAAGGTTACCATTTACAGTGTATGTAAAAAGTTGTGCTGAAAAAATGGACTTCGAAGCATGGTTTAATTAATTGCCTTCTTCCTAGGAGTTGTGTAATGTAAGGTATAAAAGGAAAAAAAAAATAAATTTTTGTTTGATATAGGGTAGACAAGGATTCAGGTATGGTCCGAATGTTGGAACACGTTCCCCCGACAACCACTGGGTACTTATTACAAGTGAAGATCCATGACCGAGTATTTAGCACCCTCAATGTAGTTTCCACGGTGAGAGTTTACATCACAGAATTACCAGAGGAGGCCCCGTATCGTTCCGGCTCAATCAGACTCACAGGTATGTGACACCCAAAATGGGAAAACTAGAGAGACACACGTGTCAATAACTTCAAACTACAAGTACATATATCTTACCTCCTGCTAAATTGTAAGAAAATCATTGGCTTACAGCAGTCACATAGAGACTGTGTATATTCCATACATAGTCAGTACAAAATATCACCCCCTTTGTGCATTATGACGTCATTAAAGAGCATTATGACATCAGGTTTTGTACTCAAATTGAAACTTGTGATATTAATACAAAAGCTTGATTTCCATTGTTTTATTTACTTTTTATCATTAAAAAGTCGGTAAGATATAATCATTACATAGTTTTTAGTTGACCTAATATGGTTTTTACATGGTCAGTAAATTCTATATGGAATTTACTGACCATGTAAAAACCATATTAGGTCAACTACAAACCATGTAACTAATAGTATTATCATGTAGTTTGATAGATATGTTCAATATGTTAGACTATTTAATGGAAAGGACCAACTTGCGTTTCAAACAATTTATGGCTAAAAGTTTGGCAAATTTCATTTTTAAACAGTGAACAAAAATACATACAGCTTATCAAAACTATACTTTCTGTAAGCATGTCCAAACATGCCTATATATATGTATATTATCAGAAAATATGATCGTTAGCTTCTTTTTTGTTGAAAAAACTTTTCCCATTATTATTTTTGTTTAAATTGTAGGAACTACCCCTGAGGATTTCATCAAGAAGCCCTCTGGTGGAGAAAGCCCATACACAAAGTTTCGCAAAAGAATGCAAGAGAAGTTAAAAGTCCCAGAAATAGCCAACGTCCAGATTATTTCTGTACAGAAGACTAATGTGGACGGCGAGGATTACACAGACGTTAGGTACGCAGCCTACGGATCTCCGTACTTCCAGGGAAGTCAACTGGACGCCATTGTCAACCAGAACAGAAATGAGGTCAGTGGGTCAGATCTATCGTACATTGGCCAGTTATTGAAGGCTGTCGGGAATTTTGTGAAACAAACTTTGTTAGTAAATGTTTATAATATGTTATTTTTCACTAAATGAAATGTGTTGATTTGTAGTTCCAACAAGACACGGGAGCCACCATTGCTATGGTTGGAATAGACATGTGTTATCGGGAGGTGTGTGAGGGAGGGGGATGTAACAACAAACTCCTGGTCTATGACGAGCCCAACATGGTGACGACTGACGGACAGTCTGTGGTGGGAGTGAAGACCGGGGTCACAGCGGAGTGTGCCTGTACCGTGTCCACTAATGTCCGCTCCTGTACCCCTGACTACTGTCAGAACGGAGGGACGTGTCAGACCAACGATTGGGATGTTATCAGGTACAGACTCGGGGCTGCTGGATACCCTTATTGTATTTATGTTAAAGCCCATAATGTAACATAAAACTAGTGACCTTAAATCTCATAAATGCCGACCAACAACTGGGACGTTGGAAAGTACATAAAAACGGCTAGACAGTTAATGTGTATACATATACTAGTTAAAAATGTAGCTTTAAATCTGTGATATGGATCCTTATTAAAATGAACATTCATCACAAGAAAAAACTGATTCTTTTAACTCATGATTAAAGATGTAGTCCATTTTACTATTACAAGACATGGGGGGAAAATATTGTAAAATTATTTTAAACAATAGATACGCAGGTTATTTGCTTAGATTCCTTTTTCCCATGAAATGTCTAAATGTCCAATTAAACAAGACATATGATTAGTTTCCCATCAGATTTCATATAAATGATTTTGTTGCAGCTGTAAGTGTTTGGAAGGGTTCGATGGTCCGCGGTGTCAGGTGACCAAGCAAGGCTTTAATGGGACGGGCTATGCCATATACAACCCCTTACAGCAGTGTGAGAACTCCCTCACCAGCATAGAAATCATCACCACCAAACCCAATGGTCTGCTCTTGTACAGTGGGCCTGTCAGCAACATCGACGACAACGCTCCCCAAGACTTCATGTACCTACAGCTGATTGGAGGGTACCCACACCTGGTGATGGACCACGGGTCAGGAAATGTGACCTTGACCTTAAATGGTAATAATGTGGCCGGTCAGCGCAAAATGAATCCACTCAGTGACGGAAGCTGGCACAGAATCGACATTAGAAGACAGGGCAAGGTGAGACTTAGATTGATTCTAATTATTGTTGGAGAATCATGTATAGCACTGATTATTTTGCTGTGTCATGACCAGCCTGTGTGTGTCTGTAGACTATAGTTAGTGATGTCTACAATTGTTCATTGTCTATCGGCTGACAATGTGAAGAGTATTGCCTGATCAATGCTTTGTTTACTGTCACTCATGATTGTCCTGTTTTGTAGTATGTGACATTGACAGTAGATCACTGTCTGTCAGCTGACAATGTGGAGGGGGAGGATCAGGACCGATCGCCCTGTGAGACTAGTGGGCTGACGCGCGGTGAGAACATCTTCCTTAATGTTAACGCCCCCCTACAGATGGGCGGACGATACGTAGCACCAAGTTATCCAACAGGTGTCACCAGCGAGAAATTCAAGGGCTGTGTCCGCAACATGAGGCACAATGGAGAGGTATTCTATAATAAATGTCTATATAATTTATGGAGTGTACCCTTTTTATAAAATGTATTAGATTAGTTTATATTGCATCAAACTCAATCATTAAAAAATTACAAGGTTATTCATGTTGAATGGCAGAAAAATTCCTAATTGTGGTGTTCAGATTGTGGTCCTGTTGACATAACCATTTTTTATGTTTGACTGTTCCTAATTGTGGTGTTCAGATTGTCTCCCTGTTGACATAACCATTGTTTATGTTTGACTGTTCCTAATTGTGGTGTTCAGATTGTCTCCCTGTTGACATAACCATTGTTTATGTTTGACTGTTCCTAATTGTGGTGTTCAGATTGTCTCCCTGTTGACATAACCATTGTTTATGTTTGACTGTTCCTAATTGTGGTGTTCAGATTGTGGTCCTGTTGACATAACCATTTTTTATGTTTGACTGTTCCTAATTGTGGTGTTCAGATTGTCTCCCTGTTGACATAACCATTGTTTATGTTTGACTGTTCCTAATTGTGGTGTTCAGATTGTGGTCCTGTTGGTGATTTCCCAATGATTATGTTTATCTCCGCCTGTAGACTGGACTTTACACATTTACCTTACACGGTGATTATTTCTTTCTACAGCTGTATAACCTGTACACAAAAAACTTCTACCCAGGGAGCAAAGATGGCTGTCCAGAGGAGGACAATGCCTGCACTGGCTCTGTCAATCAGCCAAAGAAATGCGGAGACAATGGGCGGTGTGAACTGGTGGCACTCCCTGGAACCACCCGGTGTGTCTGTAACCCAGGCTTCCGCGGAGACATTTGTGAAACAAGTGGGTTCCACATTTCAATGTTTATAAAAAGAAAACCCATGAGATACTGTAAACCAACTTTTATTCGTGTGCGAGAACCTTGTTGTCGCAAATATTTCTCGCCGCTAACCAGCCCTTGTCGTTTGATGCTTATCACAACTTGGGTCTAGATATGGCTTGGTTGCGAAAATTAGTCTTTGCAATCCAGTTTATATCCAGGAAATCGCGAAATAAAGTCGCAGCGAATAATAGTTGGTTTACAGTAATAAAAATGATACCAAGTCTTATCTAAAGATGTGAGAGAAATTAGTTAAATACAGAGTAAAATCAGTTTTACATACGTTCTTTCACAGACACGACCCACAAGTTTTTCTTGAGCCAGAGCTACATGGACTGGGGGCTACAGCAACAGTTCCGTGACAGTCTGGTCAGCAAGAGAATGGATGTCCAGCTGATTTACCGGACGCGTGACACCAACGGCATGATATTCCACGTCACGGGCGAGGGCATCGGAGAATTTATCAAACTAGAGGTAGAGTCTCATATTTTATCAGAAAATTCTAGCTTAGAAATGAAAGGTTAGAAGTGTTTGCCAGCAGTGTTGCTTGTGACCTCAGATGAATTTGTGAAATGATTAAATATCCTTTATAATTCCCTGAGTTTAGATTGTGGACAATGTGATACAAGTCTTGTACAATCTTGGAGATGGTAAACAAAGTTCTACAGATGGTTAATGTGACAGCAGCCGACGGTTTTTGGCACACCCTGTACTTCCAGCGCCGGGGGCGGAGCATTGTTCTGTCTCAGGATGGAGGGGAGGGTCCAATGTACGCAGAAACCATCGCTGACTCCAAACACCAGGAGCTCACTGTCAAACAGACCCAGATCTATGCAGGGGCAGAGGTCAGCTACGAACACTCCAAGGTCATTGACCAGACCAACGCCAAGGACCTGGAGAACTGTGAGTGTCACCCTAACATCAGTGACTTTAAATAAGTGTTATGGATTTAAATATTCCTGGCAATGAATTTTACTAAATTCATGAAAATTGATGACAAAATAATTTGATGATAACTACTAATAAGTGTATTTTATGTACATCAAGTATTTCCACACAGGTTGGTAATTTTTAGGAAATTTGCTTTCTTTATTCAACACAAGAGGGTTTGTAACTGTTTGAAAATGCCTTTACTTATAAAACTAATTGGTGGTGTGATTAATTTTAGCTTGTCTGACGGACATCCGCATGGACTATGAAGTGGTTTCCAATGACGGCGGCAGAAAACAGCCAGAATGTGGACATCAAGCTGGTCGATCAGGCGGAAACCCGGGACAGCTGTTTCCGTGACGACTGTGCAGGAAATATCTGTGCCGTCAACGGCAGGATCTGTATTCCCTTGTGGGGCATGCATAAGTGTGTGTAAGTAGTTTTCAGAAGGAACATCTTTTGAGATACCTAATCTTAGTCTTGTATAGAATGCATTTGTATCTTTAAACTAGATTGCAGATGATTTAAAGGAGCATGGTCACGATTTTCGCCAAAAATTACTTGCCCAATTTTAATGTTTACAATGCATAAGTAAGGCATTTTAATAGGCTATTAAAATTTGAGTATCATTCGTTGAGGTATAAGCGAGTTACAGGGCTTACAATTCTTTGCTATGTGAACATAGCATTTGTTTACATTTTGAATGTTAAAGTGAAAATTCCAGTTTAAGACCTAAAATGAATGTGTTAAACAGTAGGAACTGTTTATTTATGCTTAAAATGAATGAGAAGATAGGACAAATCAGCTTGAAAAAGATTTATTACTGGTATATTGAACCTACGGTACGTAAGCCTTGTTTACATGACAGAGAGTTGTGAGCCTTGTATCTTGCTCATAACTGTATGTCTGACTCTCAAATTTCACATGATCATTAGAAATACATTCCTAACGTATTGTGAATAATAAAAACAGAAAAATTGAATTTGACCAAAATTGTGACCATGCCCCTTTAAGTACATGTATAGCACCTGTTGTATTGACCTCTATGTAGTGTGTTGACCTCTATGTAGTGTGTTGACCTCTATGTAGTGTGTTGACCTCTATGAAGTGTGTTGACCTCTCACCTCTCTCTACAGGTGTCCCCCCCATCACAGTGAAGTGGGACAGTCCTGTGTGTTCATTGACTACTGCCAGACCTCCCCCTGTCATCACCAGGCTACCTGTGTGTCGGACATCAACAACAAAGACTTTGGCTACACCTGTAGATGTCCAACTGACATGGAGGGTCGACTCTGTAATGTCTACAAGCAGCCGAAGGTCGATACTAATGGCCCCGACAATGCGATGATCATCGGGGTTGTCATTGGCGTCGTCCTGCTGCTCGGTAAGTCCTTTGTAATGCTGAGCTCTTTAGTAGGCCTAGGATGTGTGGAAAATTCTCTCCATTATGAGAACAGATTTATATATATACATGTATATCTGATGATGTTGAAAAATACTCTCTATAAAAGGAAAGGCATACACAATGTAGAGAAAATTCTATTTTTCCACTATAAGATTAAAGAACAAATTTAAATATTTTCTGTCTCTATGACCAAATAACTAGCATAAGATTATGAATTATGCCCTGATGAGCCCTATAACATGCACTTACTGGAATTGTCTGTTCAGAAATTAATTTGTTTCATGCAAGATTGCAAAATATTTTGGAATTTGAATCGTTTTCATTTCATTAGTGCCAGATACTAATTATATTCAATAACATTGCAGTTCTGGTAATCATCGTGGTTTTCTTGCTCATGAGAGCTCGAAACAAAGCAACTGATCAGAAAAATATCCTGAATTACTGAGAAAGAGGACTACGACATCCGAGAAAATATTGTGGACTATGATGAAGACGGAGCAGGTAAAGGGAAATCGCTCACAATCTGTAAATAAAGGGAGATCATTCACACACAGCAAAATCTATAGATGCCCCAGATATCCTTGTGTAAACCTTTTACAGGGAACTCTTAGGGATTTGTGAAAATTATTATTGCTGATCAACTCCTTATGATGATAAGTCATCAATATTAGCTATAAATAGGATTGAAACTGTATGTTTTTAGATAGTGTTAGACTTGGACATTGTCATTTATTTAAATGCATGACTGTGTTTGTGCACTCTTTATTGATCAAGCTAAATGTGCAGTCATTCTTGTTTCTGCTAACAGGTGAAGACGATCATGAAGGATATGACATAAATCGACTGAGGAAACCTGCTGACATGACGCGCATGGATAAACCAATAATGGCCGCCCACAGTCGACCTCTCAAATGTAAGTCATGTATACTCAAATTTGAGTCATATAAACTCGCCCCTCAATTGTAAATCCAATATACTTTCTACCCAGAGTTGACCGAGTCCCATATTGCAATAAGGTAATATTGACTACTTGTGGGTAGTGATGTTTTGTACATTATGTTGACAGCTGGCCAGCCAGGAGGTACAATAGGAGATTTTATAACTGATCGTCTTGACGATGCTAACCTTGACCCCGATGCTCCTCCCCACGACACGCTACGAGATTTCCAGTACGAGGGAGAGGGAAGTGATGCGGGCTCACTGAGTTCCCTGAACACGACATCCTCAGGCGGTGACCAAGACTACGACTTCCTGAATGAATGGGGACCAAAGTTCTCTAAACTGGCGGACATGTACAATAATTACGAGGACGATTCTGATCAGTGAAGTCCATAAAACACCAAATACTACAAGTCGCAGCAGTCATCTCTTCCGAATCAAAAGTTTTCATTGATTCTTGTTGCAAATTCCTTAAAAAAAATTTCCTTGTACTCATATTTACTTGAAGAAATGGAAAATGATCAAACGATGAATGATTAAGAATTTCAAATTACATGATACTGTTTCTTTAGTTAATTTCAGAATATAAAAATTAATTAGAAATAGAAATGTTATTTAATATATGCATTTACATGTATCCGTTTATTTTAGTTAGGACAATACTCATTGAAACTGTGTTTACACTTAAGGGTATATGAGATTTACTTTGTACAAGACTCAAGATCAATTTTACTGTGGATTTTGTAAACTTTTATACAGATGTTTTTGTATTATGTGTCCATTATAAATGGATGAACCACTTTTGTAGAATATTTGTCCATTAATCAGTCCAACTGTCTCTTATGACGCTAATCTAACTCCCTGGTTACCGGGCTCTGTGTGCGAGTGAGGGTCACAGCTTTGCTAGGTGTTGTCATGGTAACCTACACAATGTAAACAAACTGTGATAGCGGACCCTGTGTAGTTTGTCTGTGTGTCTGTCAGTGCTATTTGTACATTTATGTAGCCATTATTTGTAAGCAAGTTATGATTTGGTATGAATGAATGAATGAATATGAATGGTGCAGTTTTGTAGTAAATTTTTTTCTTCAAAATATGACATTACTAGGTAGTCTTTGTTCATTTAAATGTTATTGTATAAATCATACAAACTATGCAGATCTGTACCCGATTAATGCCATTAACACCCCCATTTTTTTAATTATGATTTGATCACATCAATCCACTGCTGAATAAATGAGTCATTCACCATATTTTATCAGTTCAGGGGTGTGGTTTACCATAAGTATCATCGTGTGAATGTCGCATAACTTGTTTTACTGGAGAAATCCTTTATAATGATAGACTAGGTTCTGACAGACTTCTGTTTCCCTGTATGTTCTGTCACATTCCAACCATCCAAACCAGAGTTTTTTATTCTGATGAAATTTGTGCATATCATGTGTTTTTTTTTCTTTATGCCTTCATAGTACATGGTTGTTTTTGTAGATATAAGTCATAATATTTTTCTATTGTTTATCATTTAACTTATTGTCCAAAACATATTTTAGAAATTAAGATTTAAAAATAAATTTTTCTACATATAAACATGGAGTTGTTTTCTCATCTCCAAAGCTGGCTCCCTGTTCATTGTCACCTTTGAAATACAAAACCTACACGTATAGTCTGGGTTTTACAAAAGAACTTACGACTTAATCAATGAATGTTAATTAATCACAAACTTATCAATGTTTTATTCTCATGGCTGTAAAATATAACTATGGATATCGGAATGGTTGTATATATTAAATTGGTTTTGTCTAAGTTTTCTTCATTTAAGATTTTTTCATAGGACTGAAAATATTTATGACTTTGTCGTAAGTGCTTTTGTAAAACGCAGTCCAGGTTGACAAGATTCATACAAACAAGAAATGGTATTCATTAAGGGCTGCATATTTACTATTATAATGAAATGCAGTTATTCTAAGTTCTAAATCTAAAAGTCAACCAAAATGGATAATTGTTAAAGACAAGAACTGCCTAGTAATATTACCCTATCCTCAGTGTTTAATACCCTCCCGCATTCAGATCATGTTTAAGTTTTGGGCATAAAACCTTTGCAAGGATTTAAATCTGAATGTAGGATGATATTATGCATTGCATCTTTTGCATTTTCCCTTTAAAATAGATCATTTCACAGTATATATGTACACTACATGCAAATAGATGCATACCATATGCCAATTTTATATCAACATACTTCACCCATTTTTTACTTCTACAGAGGGTGGGTGGGTGGGTAGACAGCTGTACAAAGATAATCCTTATAAAATTCCTCACTCCATCCTCTGTATACATATCTACAAACCAGGCATGGATGTCTAAAGAATGAATTATATGTCACATGTACTTCCGCTTGGGTATTAACCAATGAGGCTCTTACCCTATCCTCAGTGTTTAATACCCTCCCGCATTCAGATCATGTTTAAGTTTTGGGCATAAAACCTTTGCAGTTCATCAATCATACATGCCCCTTCAGTTCAGTAGCCTAAAGAAAATAATAACCTTCTCCCAATACTCAAAAGAAAACAAACATTTTTATGAACATAACAAATTTTAATTTTTATCACCACATCAACATAGATGAAATATAATAAATCATCTAATAAAATAAAATATGTATATGATAAAGTACAACATATAATTTCCCAATGTTCATTTATGTTTCAAATATGCTCTTTAAATAAACATAATCTTAGTTTCATATATGATTATGTCCTTCAAATATGGTCACAAAGGAAGACAAATAACATCCTCTATCAGCATTAATCACACTCACATACATTATCATTAAATGTTCCATTCTTCACTGAAAGGCTTTACTCAAAGAATCATAATCTGCCTTTCCTTTATACTGGGATTCAATCCCATTTCCCTGAAATACAGATTCTGCTAACTTTGTAGCAACAACACCTGAATCGATCATTGTATGCATTCTACTATAATACTCTGCGCTTGACTTGCCAAACCAACCAATGTGTCTCATCACCTGATCTACATTTTCAGCAGATCCTGACAAAGCCATTGTAATTGCACAACCAGCTCTGAAACTATGAGGTGTTTCGCCCTCGTAAATACCTAAAGTTGAAAGATAATATAACAGTCTTTCATAAACTACAGAGTAACTAACATTTTTATCTAAAACCCTTCCATTCTCTGACACAATTCTAAACAAATATCCCTTTGAAAGATCCACCTTCAATTTTTTGGCTAATATAAAATAATCTAACAAACCTTTGACCGGACATACCACTATGTCTTCACACCTTTTTATTACAAAAGAATTGTTCTTTCCCTTTTCACCCCTCAATGTTTTACCAAATGTATGCTGGAATACCAAACCAGAACCATCCTCTAGAATCTTGACCTCCTGAGAAACTACATTGGACAAATCACCAGCCCTGTCACCTGCAAAGAACTGAACTTTTATCCATGCTTGATCTCGAATCAAAACAAATTTTTCTTTGAGAGTCAAATCACATCTATCTAATTCTCTATTTATAAATAAAGCTATTGCCTTAACTTTTGATAAGAAAATTGGTTTTGCTTGTTTTGGTAATACGTGTGCTTTTGCTTGCTCCTCCCTAATTAACTTGAGGTATTCTTTTACCACAGGTGAGGCTGCCGGGTTTCCCTTTGAAAGCAATACATCCCATATCTTTCCACGCCCAAATTCATAAAAAATGTTATTCAACTGGTGAATTAAATTTTCTACTGTTCCTGAAGCAAGTCTCTTAGGACAACCACAATCAAAATCACCTTTCAAACCTAACTTTTCACAATCTATCTTATGGATTGTAGTCTTTCCCTTTAGATCTTTCCAAACTAAAAACCTCCGGATATCATTTGGAGTGCATGACAATAAAGTTGGAGACCCAGGGGATGCTTTTAAAAATCCAAGAAAAGATTCTACAAGACTGTTTCTTTTTTTACACTTTAAAGAAGTAACAATATTCCCATCCAGTTCCAAAAGCCTCCTATCTATTATGTCCCAGTCAATCTCAATTTGTCCTGGATTATCCTGCAATAAAAACCAGATGAAGAAATAACTTCAAATAAGTCACACAAATAAAACCCTAAAAGCAAACAACGGCCACCTCAAACCTAAATTATCCAACACAAAACCATTCTTAGATGGAATCTTAACTATTTCTTTTTCACCGTTTACACCAATACAAAATGACCCTATAGAATTAGCTAACAACTTTGGCCACCATATAGGTAAGGGTTCCATCATAGGAACTATTATCGTACACATGACCTTTTGCTGCTCGAGTAAACAAATAATAGGAAAGATCAATCCAAAGGGAGGAAAAACATAGGGGTTGATTTCCTTTCTAATATCTTGACAAAAGACATTAATACCTGCTGATAGGGGAGTTGCACAAGGTGTAAAATGTTTTAAAGGCATACCATCTTTTGAACTCATTGTATTTGAATCTAGTGCCATTAAATCTATTGAATGTGGACCATATGCTGTCTCCACCAACATCCATGATTTTTGGCTAAGCATAGTGTCTGCTGCACTTAGGACTCTAGAAGGTTTGTCTGCCTCATTCAACTTTGAGGACACAAATGTTAAGCGTAAATCAATATTTTTTGCAACAATAAACTGAAAAACATCTTTTATGATATCGTTAAGCTCTTTACATCTCTTACCCTGACTACTCCAAGAACCAATAACAGCCATGCTGTCTGTGTATACATCCACTCGTGAATCTTGCACCATACTACTAAGGGATAACAAAGACCTCAAGATTGCATCTGCCTCCTTAACATGTATTGGCCTTGTATCATTTTCTGACCAATAATCTCCTAATACTAAGTCTTTCTCCCCCAATCTTACACACGCACCATATCTAAATCCAGAAGAATCAGTATACATTGATATTGTTTTGTGAAATTCCAATCTCCATTTAGAACAATCCTGCCACTTATCTACAAATCTCCAATGTTCAATTTCCTCTTTTAGGGATCCAGAAATTTTTACAGACCTACTATTTTTCAAACCATGAGAAATTCCAGCATTTATTTCTCTACAGAACAACTTACATCCTGGGATTACCAGACTCATAGAAATACACTTTCCAGTAAATCTTTGCAATGTCTTGACATCTACTTCCTTTCTTTCTAAAATTGATTCTCGAAGATCTATGAATTTTGCTTTTTTATCATCTGGTAATATGTAAGCTTCCCTAACTGAATCAACTAAAAAACCCAAATACCTCTTACAACTTGAAGGATTTAAAGAACATTTACTCAATGCTAAGGTATAACCCAACCTTGTCAACAGTTCAACTAAACCATATACCAACCTCCTAGCCTCCTCATGAACTTTCACATCATCTACAGAATCAGATCCCCTAGTAGCAACAAACCTATCATCTATGTACAGAGAGTTACGCACAGAGAATGTCCTAAGATAAGAGGTAACACACATACCTATGGATTGGTAAATAAAGGCTGAAGCCTTCCAACCAAATGGTAATGTTAAATACACCATGAAAAATCCTCCAAACTGAATACCAAAAAATTCCTGAGACTCTTCATCAATTTTTATGTGACTGTAACCCGATTTCTCATCACACGTGATCAACAAAGCATTTTTATCTACCAAACGATGAATATCTTTCAGTGTCTCTAACCGAAAAGGCAGATCCTTAATCCATAAATTAATATAACGTTCATCATGACAAAGACGTGGCTTACTTGGTTCTACAGTAAGAGGCATAACCACTCTTGGGGGTTGACACTCACCCACTCTACCTAAAAGTTTTATAGCTCCACACTGAATCTTATCCATTAATTCCTTGACAATAAAATCAGAGTACTGTTTGCAAATGCTAGAGTTGGGTGCATAATGTTTGGGAGGCACATTCGAATTGTAGTATTTTCCCTTAAAATTTCCTTTATATGATTGAAAGAAATCAAAGACATTGACACCATTCTTTATCCATTTTAAAACATCGTTGTTTTTTGATGAAATCTTATCCATAATACACTCCCATTCCGGTACAAATGAATGAATCTGACCAGAAATGAATTTACTTGGATCCCTTATTGGTAAAGTGTTAATATTAAAATGTAAATCGCCATTAATTACTTCCTCTGCTCGAGGGGAATGGGTTGCAGGCGAAGCAATTCTCCCTTCAAGTGTAATCCATGCTGGTTGGTCACTAATATTCATATTCATGGGATTGAAACCACTATTTAACTCCCAAGATGGAACCTCCATGAAGGATAAAACTTCTGGAGCAAACTTCACTTTCTGTAAAATTATAATTATTTGATATAATGTAAATTTCCAACAATGCAACCAGCATTAATTTCACCTGAAGAAAGAATTCTTCCGCCTGCAATCCACGTGACGAATCACTAGGGCGTCAGTGTCCCTCGGATTACAAGACAAAAGAATTTATTCTTATAGTACAACTACATCTGCAAACATGACAGTTTATATGAAACAAAACTTCACTAATAGAAAAAATATTTAAACAAATAGCTTTACAATTTGTAAAATATCATTTATACACATCTATATCTGAGAAAAATATCATACATGTTGCTGTATCAAGAACAAAAATATGAACATTATGATCTCATCTACTTATTTCCTTTAGCCAACTTCATTTTCTCACAATCTTTTATCAAATGCATATTGCTGTTGCAAAAATGGCAAGGACCCTTAGGACGATAAGGCCTATAGCCTTGTCTACCCCCTCGATAACCTTGGTTTCCATATCCATTATACCCCCCCATATTGAACATATTGGGATACATGCCGGGCATCATAGGATACAAAGAAGGTTGACAAGGATATAAACCATTCAACGGGGACTCTGGTCGCTTTTGTGTTTCAACATATTCATTCTTACTCTCAGCTTTGGTTTCAGGTTTATCTTTCAAACACTTAGAAATTGCTTTCGAAATTGCATCTGCTACTTTCCCACCTAACACAGACAAACACAGATTAGAAATTTGAAGTTTTGACTGATATCTGTTGGCTTGCCTGTACAACTCTTCAAACATGTCAGCCTCCTCATGGTTTAATTTCCTAGCCGCTTTAGCAAGTTCATCAAGAGTCAGCAGGATTAAAGCATTGCTTGGATCATCCTGTAGGCATAGTGTCCTCACCTTCTCTTTAAGCTCCTGGACCATCTCCCCCTTTGACGTTTTCTCCAAAGACAAAATCCTCTCCTCCAAGGTTGTATCAACATCATGCTTCCTTTTTTTTGAAGGTCCTGCAGTTTCTAAAGGTACTGGTGTACTGCTTCCCCCTGTGGATGCACTAGTGCTAGGGTCCTAAAATATGACGTTATAACACTCTTTTAAAATATCATACCGCACATTTGCTTTATATGTAAGGGCAAAATTAGGTATTCATATATAATTTCAAAATCACAGATGTATATCATGTATATGTACCAGTAATTATCTGAATGTATGAATTGTTTCATGTGCATTAGCATATACATATATAAAACATACCGTTGAATCATCTAATGCCTGGCCTCTTGGTTGCCCCACTTCATTTGCAAAAATTATCAAGCAATGCAATAACCATCTTGCCTCGTTAACATCAATATCTCTTCCTGTTTTAATAAAATGAAAGTTTATATCACAACAAATTCTTTCTAAAGATACCAATATTAATCCCAACATTTGCATATCATAGGTTAATAACTCTTGAAAAGATTTAAAGCTTTAATTTCCAACCATCACATAACCACTTCAATAATTATTTAAGAAACTTAACCCCTACCAGCTAGTTCCAACAGCTCAATCATGTTTTCCCCTGTCAATGAGTTGACTATATTCTCTATCTCTTCCAACTCTAAGACGTCTGTCTTTTTTTCCTTAGACATGCGCGCAAATTCTTTCAGACCCTCTGGTCTTCCTCCTCTGACCTTCTTAATGACAGGTAAGAGCTTCAACCCCTTCAATGAATGTCTCTTCCGTAAGACAGTAGGCTGCACCATCTATAACCAATGTATACGAAAATAAAATATCACGCATGTACGCATCAAGCGGGATAACTCTAATATAACTTAATAACTCAGTTATCTCGGTTTTTTGATAGATATATTATACTAACATATGTTCAAATATAGTCCCGTAAATTCTTTATAACTTAATGATGGACAAACAAGTTCAAACTTCAATTCATTTATCATGCATCATCTGGTCTAGCTAACAAAATCATAAACCGCACGTGCAGCTTGCCGCCTCGAGAATCTGCAAACGTGTCTCAAAGCTATTCTTTATATATATGCTACCCCTTTCACTAAAAGGTTATATGTCATGCAATAGCTTTACACATATTTTGTCAGTAAACCACCTAGGTTCATTACAATAACTTATTTTTTTTTTTTTTTTTTTAACAATTACGGCTCACCTAGGCCGAATATTCACTACCACTCAGGTATGTGAAAATATTGACCACCTAGGTCAAAACGGCCACCTAGGCCTAAAAGAACCAACTAGGTTCTGCCCCCCGGGCAATAAAATTTAAAAATTGTAATTACCTTTCCTATACTTCGCTTCGAGTACAGCTCCGTAGCATGCACGTCTGCTCGAGGGCATGGATGTCTAAAGAATGAATTATATGTCACATGTACTTCCGCTTGGGTATTAACCAATGAGGCTCAAAACAAAACGGTTTTAATATAAGTGACCATGATATCTGATAAAATTAATCATAGGCCATTATTTAATGAAATTCTAAATGCAAGATACATGTACAATGAGCAAATAAAATATTATACTCTCCATTCAGAATACAACGAAGGAGTCGATTGCTTAGAAGTTCTATATGGCAAATGTCCACTAGCTCTGAACAGAGAGCATGTTGATATATGAGACAATGCCAGTCACTAAACATATATACATGTATAATACTGATGTCTGAGGGACTTTGTGAAATGTGAGCGCTCACTTCTTCTTAAAGATTCTACGGCATACAACATTGTTCACGTAGATAGTCTGTAAAGAAAAAAAGCAAACATTTATCAATCTTATTCAATTACATTCTTTGATTCGCTCTGATAAAAATTGTTGGAACAAATGAACAATCTGATTTCAGTCAGATCTGACATTTATACACATATACATGTAGTAATAAATCCGAAACAAAGGAATTTGAAAGTGTTAAATGAATGAGACCAGAAATGGATAAAAACAGGTGAAAAAAAACCCCAGACTAATTAGGTGACTAAATCATAAGTATTTAAAATATAAAAATACAAGGACACTATCCATCAGCTGTTTGTAGAAACGCTGCAACATAAAACATCATAATCCAGTAACTCCACAGAGATCAGATGGGATTTACATATATATATATATTTCCACGGAGAAACAGTGTGATGTACTTGGTGTTGAATTTACACAGATTCTGTGCAGGTTAATACGATTATACAAAGAGGAGCAGACTACAGTAAACCAACTAATATTCGCAAAGACTTAATTCTGCAATTTTCAGGTGATAGTCTGGTTTTAATTTTTGCGACCAAGTCATATCCACACCCATTTTGTTTATGACAACCATACAACAAGAATTTGTTTGCGACGAGAAATATTCGCAAGGACAAGGCTCTTGCAAAAACTTCTCGCGTGGAAATAAAGGTTGGTTTACAGAATGCAATAGTACACTTATTGAGGTGTGCATTTCTATGTTAATTGAAGCGAAAAAAGAAGCAAGTAAAATACTTCATGTGGATTAAGTACATTATGAAGAAATCACTAATGTATGCAAGACAATGCGAGTCAGTGGTTTGTTGGTTAGATACATACATGTATATTGGGGACTGATGTTAGCTAGGCTGCTGTGCGTGTTCTTTTTTTTGGAAGGGGAGGGGGGGTAATTGGACAATTGGTTGGTTGATAGGTTGGTTATAAAGGGGTTTGATGTCAAATTTTGTGCTGAGGTGTGTATAATTTTTCTCTCGTTCTTTTTTGGGGGGGAGGGGGTGGGGGAGTGGTGGTGGTTAATTGGTCGGTTGGTTAGATAAGTACCATGATTAGCTCCCCGTCCACCACCTCTCTCTCTACCCGAGTGGCCTTGCCGTTGGACCCCTCCACAGGTTTAGCCTCAGTGATCAGTTTCCCATCCTTCCATGTGACCAAGGCCTGAAACAGGGTCAAGTGTTAGTAAACAATAAACAAATGTGTACCATGATGAGTTGGCCGTCCACCACCTCACGAACGACCTTCGTTTCTTTGGCCTTTGACCCTTCTGTTGGTTTGGAATGAGTAACAAGTTTTCTGTCGGTCCATTTCACTACCGCCTTAGAAAAGACAATTTAAAACAAGTACATATATAATCACGACAGCTGCAGGGTAACAGAAGTAATACAAAGGAAATGATTCCACTTCAGATTGCTTGAGTGTACTTACAATACAGTTAATGAATGGGAATATATGAAGTTCTATCATCACTTTCTGATCATGGTGATACACAAGGAGAATACTAACTATGGATCACAGCAAGAGAAACAGTGACAGAATAGAGAGTGTTACCTCCAGCTTCTAGTCCCACCTACACACCACTGAGCACACTAGCAATGGACAATTAAATGTCTTATCAAATACAAGAAATGATCAAATTTCTAAATAATTCACAAAACTTTTTAGTTGAGATTTACAGCTCATGCCATATTTCACTGACAGTTTGATAAATCATTAGTTGTCCTCTTGATTGACCTCTTGACTCCTGCCCATAAATCTGTAACTCCTGGCTTCTCCACTTTACAGCTTATAAGAATTATTTTATGATTATCAAGAACCCTTTATTTTGGAAGAGAGAGCTAATAAATCTGAGGGTGTTACTGTCAGGATTCAGTCCCTTGAGTAGTAAACAACTGTAAGATCATCGTGGGAACCTTACGGGATCTTTATCCGGGATCTTTATCCAACGTAGAAAACACAGTACTGACAGTAAAAAGTAAAATCCCACACATTCCTATGATGGCAATGGATATCAAGAACTTGTTCTGTCTATTGTTGTTCATTCTTATCTAGGACTTTGTGTTCATGCATTCTTATCTTGAACTCTGATTCATAATTAGTAGCATTTTAAAAATAATAAAGAGGTCCATTATCTAGTTTTGTTCTTCCCCTGATTTCCTCAAGACCCCCTCTCCCCTCTGGTTTCCACCCCCTGTCCATAGTTACCTTCATGGGGTTATCCTGGGGGTCGTTGGACTCCACCTCCGTGTCCAGGTGAAATTTGTGGTCTGAGTCTTTGGGTCCCTTCGTGTTGATGCGGACTTGTCCATCCTCCACGGAGATTGTCATGGTGCTACTAGCGGCCGCCGCCAATTTCCGCAGGACGAAATTCACTCCTACAATGATTCAAACTCCCAGGAATCTCCAAAATACTGTTGTTACCAAATAAACACAAAACCTGACATAAATCTTTGAAATCACAATATCATTGACTTTCTGTCTCAATTTTAGGTGATAATTTTTAAATGATCAACTGTATAATTATACTAAGCAGTCATTTAATACAATAAAAGCTATTAATATAAATGATTATTATATTTAAATTTCTTTTTAATATTTACAAAAATTTTCTGCAATTAATGTACATGCAGAGAATATACCTAAGTTTGGCATATGCAACATATATCTCCTTTTTACATGCATGCAATGCACCAGAGTGTGCAGCATGCAGCTATAGAAGATATTTAAAACACCTCAAGGAAAGACCATCATTGACACAATGGAAGCATTCTGTCTTCATTATTTACTCGAGTCAATCTAATAACATAAAATTTCACAGGGGAAGATTGAATTTTCTCTTTCTAAAAAAATTGTAACTATGTGGTTTATAACTGTTGTCAGGGTAATTAGGTCAGAGCCTTCATTGGATTACATGATCAGTGGCATTTAACCTAATCACTAGAGGGTAGATGACCATCTACATGTAAGACGAAACTCAGTAAAAGGGGGGGGGGTAACTATGGGACAAGGGAAACCCCCTGTCTATGAATAGAGAAAGAGAAAGTACATGTACACTATATAGATAGAGCTGCTTCTTCACCCTCCCCCCCCCCCCCCCCGTCCGCGACAGCCCAATTACCCTCACCATTCAAATTCCCCCCATCCTAAGTAACAAATCGGTCAATCCGTCACATACATAACAGTCCCCTTATATACAAGGGGTAGTTTTAATCATGTGACTCTTTTACAGGTGTAAATTCCCAACACCCAGGTAAAAACATGGAAATCGGGTCACACTCACCTATTTCTTTCAAGTATTCGTCCAGATTCTCATTCTTCTGCAGTACCCAGACCCCAGCGACTGAGTTCTCGATTTCTGCCAGAGCCATTTTTGTAGCGATGTCAGTCGAAGGCTTACGATACAAAGTTCCAGCGCACGAACATTGCCCTCGGGGGAGTGATGTTTACAGTCTGACCCTCAGGTGATAGGACAGCCGGTGTGATAAAGTGGGACACAGCGACGTCGGCGAGAATTCGTATCGATAGGCACACGGCTTATTTAATCGTTGTCAACATGCACTGCATGCAAGATAAACAACTAAAACAGGTCAGACATGAAATATGGGTCCTTAAACACTGTGAATGATATATTGTACATCAGTCCACGACAAAAAAAAATATACCACAAACATATGTATATAGGCCTAGGCTACAGTAAAAGTGTAAAATTATATCAATGCAAGTGTTTATTTATCTTTTTTTTGTCGGGTTGTTTATAATTTTTGTCGAATACAAAATTATTCTACTAGGCTAATATCTATCTTTTATAAAAAAAGAGGGACAACTCTTCAAAGAAAGTAGAGCACAGTCATTATAAAAAGTCTATTTAGAAACTATTTCCTTCAATAATTATTACTATTTGTTAAGTGAAGTTAGAAATGATAAATGCACGCAGTTTATCATGTTGTGATCACTGTATCTATATTTAATATAGTTTTTTTGTTTCATATCTTTATTTGGTAAGAGTTATCTGACTTCAGCCACAAATCCCCCTGGTCAATGTGCCGCATACAGCATGTATGTAAAACTCGAACAAAATGCGGGTTGTGAGAATTATGTATCAGTAGTTAAAAATTTTGACCCCATGGCATCTCTACGTAATTTTAAAATTTCCTGTCACAGGTATAGCAAATTAAAGTAGGTACATGTAGATTTACCAACATCCCTAGAGAAGATCGATTTTGTTCTAACATTATTATATGATGAAACTCATTTTTGTAGTATATCTAAAATTTCAATTTCACTTCTAATTTCCTTATTTTCATACCATTTTTTTTTTACATACTCCCAAAAAAGTGGGGGGGGGGGACTCCATGATATTTCAATTTTTTATATGTAAATTTTAAAAATTTAGTTGCTGCGAGAAAAAGTTGAGGGGGGGGGGGGGCAGGCCCTCCTGGCCCACCCTGATGCTACGTGCCTGGATTTAAACTACATGACATTTGCATGAAGCCATCATTGTCAGCGATTCACCCCAAGATAAGTTCACAAGATTTCTTATGTACCCAAAACATGATGATGATCTGAAAAAAAAATCTTCAGGTATAACTAAAAAAAAAAAAAATTAAAACAATATCATCATCGCCTCTCAACTAATAGAAAATAAGGAATTCCAAAATCAAAAGGTTTAGCTATATCTGTACAAAGAAGTCAAAATTATGCAACTACCTTTAAAACTACAAGACTAAGTATCGAGTTATAAAATAAAATCGATACGAGTTGTGGAGATAGATTTTATCTTCATTCCCCTTTTTATATGTTTTATTGTTTTTAAAAAATATGCTGATAATCTGCAGTGGCGTCGGAGTGGGGGGTTACAAATTATTGGCATAAACACAATTACGATAATTGGCAAAGGCCCAACATATGCCCCCCCCCCCCAAAAAAAAAAGTACTATCAATATTTATCATCAAGCATCAGTATAAAATTTCTCATTCACATGAGGGGAAAAAAGTTTTTACATTTCGGCAAGTGCACCGTTTTTGTGTGATGAACATTTATTGATGAATGAATATTCATTACTAAAACATTGAAATAGACAAGTGTCTAGGTAGCATTGTTAATGACAACATATTGTGTGAACTTTAATAATTTTAAACTACTAAAAACTGCATGATCTCTCTATTTAAAAAAAATAGTTACAATGAACAGCATAAGTACATCGTTCAAAATTACCAAAAACAATTTAATAAAATTTAAGCTTTGATGAATTTAATAAAATCTTTGAATTTTCTTCTCGTAAACACTCATAATATTATGTAACACTGGTCTATTAATTATTCTTTGTTTTAAACTTCATAGAATGTACATGTCTGCAGCAATGTGGCGTTGAGTTAATTTTCCAGTGAATTTGCATAAAAGCAACGACCACCATGTTTCACATGACCGAGATTGCTGCTCGATATGTAACACTTTTCGCATGACTGATTTAGCTTCCGGTTATGTAATATTTTCCACATGACTGATTTGACTGGTCATTATGTAACTTCTCATAATTGTCAGCCGGAATAGCTCAGTTGGGAGAGCGTTAGACTGAAGATCTAAAGGCCCCCGGTTCAATCCCGGGTTCCGGCACGGAACAATCCGGCGGCTGACAGCCAACTCTTTTTGATTTTGTATGAAAGATAAATTCACAAACTATTTTTCAAATGAATATGAAATCGATATCTATTTATGACGTTTCTTATCCTTTAGCCTAAAAAGTTGCGCGTTACAAACAAAATCAAATTTTCACATATACATGGATATTAATGTTATTAAGGAAGGAGTCTTTTCTGGTTTTCGACTTGTCAAACGTAAATTTATTAATTATTCATTAAATCAAGATGAAGGAAATTAAAATAGTATATTTTTCTTTCTTTTTTTATTATTATACAACTTGGCATAGAAAAAGTAATCAATGTTTAGAATCTAACAAGGACTATATTTTTGGCGTTATATTGGCGTAGGAAAATATCACATTTCGCAATTCGGAATTGCTGAAGATTAATGAGTCTGTTTTAGCATTTTAAAAACAATAAGATTAATGTTGGATTTTTTTTTACTAATGTGAACTAATGATATGATACTTGGGTTTCAGAATATATTTTTAAAATATGATTTGCCTATCAAATTACATTTTTTAAGGTTTTTAAAGCGCCCATTCTATACATTGATTTTTGTGGAAAAAATCACTAAAATCTGTGTCTCTCTCTCATCAAATGGTCAAAATATTAGCTTTTCTGTCATTTTATATCTTTATGTAAAGTCTTCATAATACATAATCAAAGTACTTAAGTACTAACGGGAGTTGATTTTATCGATGTTTATTTATTTTAAAATCAATGATATGTTATTTTGCATGACAAGTACAGGTAGTTTCTAATCTGTATTTGAATTATGCACATTTTTATAATACGAATTTTCGGACTTTTTCGACACAAGAATGTTGATAAAACCCCATAATTATGAATTTAAAGATAGAATAAATTCAATCAAACTATGTATCAGTGATAGAAATATTTCTGGAAAATTTATGGATCCAAGCAATTGAACCCTCGTCTCGTTCAACCAAACGCTCGGCTGTCGCCGTTAATCTCCAACAAGCAAGAGAGACTCTCTGCTTGTCGGAGATTTACGGAGACAGCCGAGCGTAGAGTACTATTTTTAACTCTGGCGTAAGAATACATACAACTACATAAAATATCTAAATTGTTCGTACCATTTAAAATCTGACTATATATTTTCAAGGTATTTATAAATAAGTTTCCTTGAAAAACAATGGTTTAGCATACATTACTTCGAGTTTATCAATTATTCTCAAGAACTAAGTCTTGTCAGCGGCAATGACTTGTGCTTTGGTCCAAACACTGTTTCACTTTCGGTTTGCCAGCGTGACTGTATAGGAGAGTTGATTAAAATCAACTCCCAAAAATCAGAAATATGTTATTAAAGGAAGCATAAAAAAATAATCAAATTCAAAGTTTAAGAAAATTAGAGGAAATGCTGGCTAAGCAATATCAATTTTAGTATAAATATTTACTCCAATTTAGTAGTATAAGCTGATAGACATTCTGATATTCTATCATTTCATTGAAGAATAGAATCTTCAAATCATTAACAAATTTCTACAAAACTACAAAGAGCTACACTTTTTTTTATCATCCTTTACGTTGAAGAAAAAGGTAGTGACCTTGACCTGACCTTTATGCGAAAAAAGGTCAAATTTGATTAAACTGATAGAATCATTTGGTAATATGATCCGTTTGACTGTGTCAAAATTTCATGAGTTATAAGAAGTATGTATGATACCGAGAAGACCCCTTCCTTAAGCTGAATGTGTATATATATGCTTTTAGTTTATTTAAGAAATTATTGATTTACCATTGTTGTTATTCATAACAATAGTGATCGTAGCTTGAAATACTGAGACCGTCTAGAATACACAAATGTTACACTCAAGAGATTTAAATCATCTTCTTAACATCATCATCATGATCATCATCATCATCATCATCATCATCAAAAGCCGAACAAACGACGCAACGCTATGAATTGTTGAAATGATGAAGGATGACACATGCCATATTTATGTGGTGTTCAGATATAGGACCCTGACGCTGTCGCGAAACAAGCCTTCGTGCTATTACAGTTTTGAACACCACACCTTTGCCCAAACGGAACTTTACACAAAACGCCGTCACGCTTAAACAACGTGGCACAACACGCCATCGCGCTAACACAAATCTCACCGTGGAGCTAACGAAACTTCAAATACCTCGACGTGGAGTGTTGTTTTCGCGAGACGGCGAGTTGTTTGACGGAACTCATTTTGATTGAGCTATATTTGGCTTTTGCGATGGCTGTATCCTGACCCTATATACTTGGGTCATCCCATCATATTTGTAATGGTCATCCTGTTACGTAATCCTTAATAACAATTTATACTGTCCTGTTAAAAATTGTCATTCTGTTGAATTTGGCTCTGAGAGGGATACGTTGATTTATGTCCAGGTGAGCTTCAAGACCCCTGCACCCAAAATCAGCAAGCTTTTAATGAAATGCAGATGTCAAAATCGGGTAATGAGCTTATTTCTTAAGATACAACTGCCAGGAACTTTCACTAATCTCTATGGAAACTATGTATTAATATCGAAGGATAGAAACAAGCTGAATAGCTGATTGCAATTTATTTACCTTGTTTTTAAACCTTAGTGGTAAAACACTTGCTTTACTTGTCTAGCTTTGAGGGGTAATCGTTTTTGGCATTGATTGTGTGAGAGAATATGATTGCACAAAGTATTAATTCTTCAACAAAATTCAAAACGCAAACATGAACGACCACCACATCCTGGGGTTGCCGAAGCAAAAAGTATTGATCAGGTAAACATTACGAAGGTTATTGGCCGGGTATGAGGTGGTATATTTATCACAGAACAAGGTTTTCTTCTCTGTTTCAAATAATAACTAGTAATAGATTCTATATATCTAACGACCGATCCGCTATCTCGAGCGATCGGCATATATTTATCCGGGTATTTTATATTATCATATTGTTATTATTATTTTAGTATAAATGTGTGTGTTATAGTATGTATTACTATATGATCAAACTATAGATAATGCGAATAATAAACCGGAATGACCAACTGGTTTTTAAGCTACAGGTAAAGCTTCTATTGTCGTAAAATTAAGCAACAAAATTACAAAGACTAGACTAAGTACTCGAGTAGGTTGAAGGTATGTTTTCAAGGTTAGATCGACATTTAATTATAAATGATTGCAATGAGACATTAAAATAAACTACTATCTCACGATGAAGCTCTCCAATGCAAAAATAAAGTCATCTGAAATGTGAATGGAAAGCCGACTGACTGTCACTCTACATGACCTTTCAGTTGACTAAGTGACACCACTATGTCATTCTGTCACCCTTCAGGACCTTTCAGTTAACTAATTGACACCACTTTGTCATTCTGTCACCCTTCAGGACCTTTCAGTTAACTAATTGACACCACTATCTCATTCTGTCACCCTACATGACCTTTCAGTTGACTAAGTTAACCACTTCGTCATTCAGTCACCCTTTATGACCTTTCAGTTGACTAAGTAAACCACTTAATCATTCAGTCACCCTTCATGACCTTTCAGATGACCAAATGACACCACTTTGTAATTCTGTCACCCTTCATGACCTTTCATCTGATTAAGTGACACCACTTTGTCATTCTGTCATCCTTCAAGACCTTTCAGTTGACTGATTGACACCACTATGTCATTTATTCACCTTACATGACCTTTCAGTTGACTAAAGGTCATCACTATTTCATTCTGTCACCCTCCACGACCTTTCAGTTGACTAAGTGACACCACTATGTCATTCTATCACCCTACATCCTTTCAGTTGACTAATTGACACCACTTGGTCATTCTGTCACCCTACATGACCTTTCAGCTGACTAGTTGAGACCACTATGTCATTCTATCACCCTTCAGGAGCTTTCAGTTGAGTAAGTGACACCACTATGTCATTCTATCACCCTTCAGGAGCTTTCAGTTGACTAAGGGACACCACTTTGTCTATCAGTCACCCTCCAGAACCTTTCAGATGACTAATTGACACCACTATGTCATTCAGTTGCCCTTCAGAACCTTTCAGTTGACGAAGTGAAACCACTATGTCATTCTGTCACCCTACATGACCTTTCAGTTGACTAATTGACACCACTATGTCATTCAATCACCCTACATGACCTTTCAGTTGACTAATTGACGACAACACTATGTCATTCTGTCACCCTACATGACCTTTCAGTTGACTAAATGACACCACTATGTCATTCTGTCACCCTACATGACCTTTCAGTTGACTAAGGGACACCACTTTGTCTATCAGTCACCCTTCAGAACCTTTCAGATGACTAATTGACACCACTATGTCATTCTGTCACCCTACATGACCTTTCAGTTGACTAAGGGACACCACTTTGTCTATCAGTCACCCTTCAGAACCTTTCAGTTGACGAAGTGACACCACTTTGTCGTTCTGTCGCCCTTAAGGACCTTTCAGTTGACAAATTGACACCCCTATGTTATTCAGTCACCCCTCAGATCATTTAAGTTGACTAAGTGACACCAATTGGTCATTCTGTCACCCTACATGACCTTTCAGATGACTAGTTGATACCACTATGTCATTCTGTCACCCTTGGGACCCTTTAGTTGACTAAGTGACACGACTTTGTCATTCAGTCGTCCTTCAGAACCTTTCAGTTTACTAAGTGACACCACTGTGCCGTTCAGTCACCCTACATGACCTTTCAGTTGACTAAGTGACACCACTAATCTTTCAATCACCCTTCAGGACCTTTCAGTTGACTAAGTGACACAACTTTGCCATTCAGTCACCCTTCAGGACGTTTCAGTTGACTACGTGACACCACTTTGTCTATCAGTCACCCTTCAGGACCTTTCAGATGACTAATTGACACCACTATGTCATTCAGTTGCCCTTCAGAACCTTTCAGTTGACTAGTTGAGACCACTATGTCATTCTGTCACCCTTGGGACCCTTTAGGTGACTAAGTGACACGACTTTGTCATTCAGTCGTCCTTCAGAACCTTTCAGTTTACTAAGTGACAACACTATGTCATTCTGTCACCCTTCAAGACCTTTCAGTTGACTGATTGACACCACTATGTCATTCTGTCACCCTTCATTACCTTTCAGTTAACTAATTGACACCACTATCTCATTCTGTAACCCTTCATGACCTTTCAGTTGACCAAAAGACACCACTATGTCATTCTGTCATCCTTCAAGACCTTTCAGTTAACTGATTGACACCACTATCTCATTTATTCACCTTACATGACCATTCAGTTGACTAAATGTCATCACTATTTCATTCTGTCACCCTCTACGACCTTTCAGTTGACTAAGTGACACCACTATGTCATTCTGTCACCCAACATGACCTTTCAGTTGACTAATTGACACCACTATGTCATTCAATCACCCTTCATGACCTTTCAGTTGACTACGTGACACCACTGTGTCATTCTGTCACCTTTCATGACCTTTCAGTTGACCAAATGACACCACTATGTCATTCTGTCATCCTTCAAGACCTTTCAGTTGACTGATTGACACCACTATGTCATTCTATCACCCTTCATGACCTTTCAGTTGACTAAATGTCACCACTATTTCATTCTGTCACCCTCCACGACCTTTCAGTTGACAAAGTGACACCACTATGTCATTTTGTCACCCTACATGACCTTTCAGTTGACTAATTGACACCACTTGGTCATTCTGTCACCCTACATGACCTTTCAGTTGACTAGTTGAGACTACTATGTCATTCTATCACCCTTCAGGACATTTCAGTTGACTAAGTGACACCACAATGTCATTCAGTCACCCTTCATGACCTTTCAGTTGACTAAGGGACACCACTCTGTCTATCAGTCACCCTTCAGAACCTTTCAGATGACTAATTGACACCACTATGTCATTCAGTTGCCCTTCAGAACCTTTCAGTTGACGAAGTGACACCCCTTTGTCATTCAGTCACCCTTCAGAACCTTTTAGATGACTAATTGACACCACTATGTCATTCGGTTGCCCTTCAGAACCTTTCAGTTGCCGAAGTGACACCACTTTGTCATTCAGTCACCCTTCAGATCATTTTAGTTGACTAAGTGACACCATTTGGTCATTCTGTCACCCTACATGACATTTCAGTTGACTAGTTTAGTCCACTATGTCATTCTGTCACCCTTCGGGACCCTTTAGTTGACTAAGTGACACGACTTTGTCATTCAGTCACCCTTCAGGACCTTTCAGTTGACTAAGTGACACCACTGTGTCGTTCAGTCACCCTTCATGACCTTTCAGTTGACTAAGTGACACCACTAAGTCATTCAGTCACCATTCAGGACCTTTCAGTTGACTAAGTGACACCACTATGTCATTCTGTCACCCTTCAGGACCTTTCAGTTGACTAAGTGACACCAAAATGTCAATTAGTCACCCTTCATGACCTTTCAGTTGACTAAGTGACACCTCTATGTCATTCTGTCACCCTTCATGACCTTTCAGTTTACTAAGTGACACCACTATGTCATAATGTCACCCTTCATGACCTTTCAGTTGACTAAGGGACACCACTTTGTCTATCAGTCACCCTTCAGAACCTTTCAGATGACTAATTGACACCACTATGTCATTCAGTTGCCCTTCAGAACCTTTCAGTTGACGGAGTGACACCACTTTGTCATTCAGTCACCCTTCAGAACCTTTTAGATGACTAATTGACACCACTATGTCATTCGGTTGCCCTTCAGAACCTTTCAGTTGCCGAAGTGACACCACTTTGTCATTCAGTCACCCTTCAGATCATTTTAGTTGACTAAGTGACACCAGAATGTCATTCTGTCACCCTCATGACCTTTCAGTGTACTAAGTGACACCACTATATCATTCAGTTGCCCTTCAGGACCTTTCAGTTGACTAGGTGACACCCCTATATCATTCAGTTGCCCTTCAGGACATTTCAGTTGACTAGGTGACACCAATTGGTCATTCTGTCTCTCTACATGACCTTTCAGTTGACTAATTGACACCACAATGTCATTCACTCACCCTTCAGGACCTTTCAGTTGACTAAGTGACACCACTATGTCATTCAGTCACCCTACATGACCTTTCAGTTGACTAGTTGGCATCACTTTGTCGTTCAGTCACCCTACATGACCTTTCAGTTGACTAATTGACACCACTATGTCATTCAGAGACCCTTCAGGACCTTTCAGTTGACTAGGTGACACCCCTATGTCATTCAGTCACCCTTCAGGACCTTTCAGTTGACTAACATACACCGAATGTCCACACGACTCTGACACTTTTTCTTGAATGATATTAATTTCTAGTAAATCGTCATTTTCATTTCGATATGCAGCAAACACTAATTCGAATGAAAATTTCACAAACAAAATATTATTTTTTATTATGTAAAAAAGGCTCTCAAAACATGATAAACAATTCATACATTGAACACATAAAAAAATGGACACATCTGATAATGAATACTAGTATTAACATTTCTTGAAGGTCGTTTTAGCCGTGACGCCATTGCATGTTGCTGTCTGAAATAAAAAAGATCGGTAAAGTAAAGAACGTAATAATGTTTTGTGCTCCTTTCAAGACATAATTTTGAAAGTTGTTTGCCTGTAAAAGAACAACAGAATCCTTACCTGTACGAGATTGTCCCCCTCTATCTCCCTCACTATTGTGTTATCTTTAGATTTGCCATCCACAGCCCGCAGACAAAGCGTCATCTTTCCGTCGGAATATGTCAGTTTAGCCTTAAATAAAATGATTATAATTGAAAGTACTGAAAGTATCGACAGCTGTGATTTAATTAAAAATATAATCTCTATCATGACAAATAAAAGCAGAGAAATTACTACTATTTCCGCCTGGAAACGTCAGCTTATTCTAGAATACATGCTCTCATTAAAATCAATGTCTTCATGGACAACAAGTCTTTACAATTTTTGTGTTTTCAATCATCGATTTTTTGAAATCATATAAGTATTATCATATAATTTGCAAAGACAAAGAACCCAAAATATAAAGAAGGCACAGCATTATCAACACTGAACTATGTATAACATTGATTAGTAATCCCTAGCAGGGCGACAGATATCGATTCGGGTACATACGGATACTTTTAAGTCAGATTCATTTGTAGAAATCGATATCAATGCATTAGATCTAAGATTAAATCTTTTACAGATGACTGTACATGTATTTCATCATAGAATTGCGGTACATGTATGAGCATATCTATCTAATTAAGGATGATAACAGTTAAATCGATGTGTAGCGGACTCTGACGTCGTACGATACTGACCTTGTATTTGTGGTCGTCGTCGTTGACGTCGATTTCATCGTCCAGCTTGAACTCGTTGGTGATTTCTTTGATGGGCATCTTCCTGACCACCTTCACACACCCGTTCCCCACGCTGATCAACAGTTTGGGGTTGAACTGGACAGCGGCCTTGCGTTTGATGACGTTGATGCCTAGAGGACAATTATAGTACAGCAAAATGACAAAAAACCCCAAACAATACCGTAATGCCAGTGGCAGGTATTGGTATATACACAACGAAACTTTCATAGACAAGTACTTTAAAATGTCCTCAATAAAGACCAGCCTACGAGATACATACATTTACAAAAACCAATAAAAACAACTAACAATTCCAGCTTATTTCCAGAAAAGAACGCATTTTCGTATGATGTTTGCTGGAATAATTTTTGTTTCTGATCAATCCTGACTTTTAATAAAATCGAAGAAATGCTTAGACAACTTCTCTTCGGGAGGACGATGAATGCGTTTGCATTGAAATTTTGTTGACAATTTTAGTTCAACTTAAATCCGAGCAATTTTCGAAACTTTATTGAAAGTTTTAACATAAAAATATAGTTTCTAATCAAAGAACAATTCAATATGCAGTTGTTTTTTTTTTCAATCGATTTCAAAAATGTATTGCAAGTTTTAACATAAAAATATAGTATCTTCTGAAAGAACAATTCAATATTCAAATGACAAACGTTGTACCATCAATAAAAATACGTTAATAGGAATTGGTTATAAAACTCAAACTCACCTAATGCCTCTAGAAATCCCTCCACATTCTCCTTCTTGATGCACTCCCAGTTTCCCTCAAACTTTGACTTGATTTCCTCCATGTTGACAGTTCAGTAACGGACGTGGGACTGATTCTGCTGGCTGGTTTACTCTGAGAGCTGGGAGTCCTCAGCTCTTTTATACAGCCGGGGGTCGTTCTACTTAGTCAACTCAGACCAGTTCTACTGAATACAAGTTCCTGGCTTAAAAAATCGACAGTACACACAGGGGGAATTCAATGCGCTTGATTGATTTTAATCCCGTTTTTGGATTTCACAATTTTTTGACCGAGATGCACTTTGGGCAAATGATATACAATTCGCCGGCGACCACCATGAGAACTTGATGGTGAATAAATAATCAAATAGAAAATTTCATGTGTGTGGGCATCTTATGTACCTGTAAGTCTCAAACAAATGCAAAACCACCCCTCTTAACTCTGTAGGTACAGAATGCCACAGAGCTGACTGGTCTGCAGTGTGACCATTCCCACTATAAACAGGTTTGCTCCTCAACAATGTTCTTTCTTGATGTAGTTTTCTATAATGTTACGACAATAACATATCATTTATGACGCTGCAAAGGGACTAACGAGGGGCTGTTAGAAGCTGATCATGTCTAAAAGTGGCTGGCTGTTACATCTGCACATAATTTCAAGTAACCTCAAATAATGTTGATCACAGCTGCTTTATTCTTTTAAAAATTAATTTTTATTCTTCTATATCATCAATGTTATATGTTTCATGAGGTATAGATATCTTAGAATTACAAGTAGACAAATTGTCCCTCAGAAATACAACGTAATTTATTTGGTATACGGGTAAACAAGGATATACATATGTAAAAAACATTTACTCTATATTATTTGTTTTAAACCTTCTTGGACAGGAAGAAAATGGTCATTAGCAAAGTATAAAGGAATAAAAGTATTTTTTAAAAAGAAATTTTTCTCATTTTTAATGATTCAAAAATACCACTGAGGTTTATTGAAATTATTCAAACAGGATTGAAAAACCCTGAATGTGTTAATTTATAATGATATCAGAATACCATTTGCGTAATACAGTCTGAAAATCTAATTATGTTTGACCAGGTTGAATAAGCATAGTAATTTTAGACAGGAAACTGGGAAAGACAATCAGGTGCACTCAATACGAAAATTATCGACCAGATTTGAAAATATTCAGTTGTTAAATAAATCAGCGTATAGAACCTGCTATGTAGAGTTTGTAGATCAAATATGACACTCCATATCAGTGTATGTACGCTTGTATATTGGGGCATAATTATTAATTAGCCATCTGTTTCATTTCTTTAACTAATCAATTTCTTTTAAACCTATTATATACCGGTACACAACAATATATTTATATATACTGGTAACGATTTATTATTTAGTCACATGTTCTTAATAACAAATGGTATCAACCACACCAATTCGTGGTGATGTATTCCGAGTTTCGACCTGTTTTGATTTTTCTTTCATTCCAATTTCTGACCTAAATGTAATTAATTCAGTCATTCCATATTCTGGTTTGAAATCAACACCCAATCTCTCCTCAAATCGATCAAAACATTATTGACGTTTTATAACAAAAATAGACCACCGGTATTTAAATATCACAAAAGACTTCACACAAAGCACGCATAAACCCGCTTTCACCACTTTCAAAATATTTCATATCTTTAACAAAGGGTTTTGTCAAATCATAAATGCATCATTGCATGATTGATTTGTAATTGTACATATAACATGAATGACTGTGAATGGTGAATATGTGAATTGCAAATTTTTGTTATGCATATTAATACTAAAAGGGAGGACTTCTGCCAGGGTTCACGACTTTCCACCCACCCGACATAGTTTTTTTTATAGTTTTTTTCATAGTTTTTTTCCATAGTTTTTCCTCCGTGAGGAGGTAATGCAGTGACATACACATTATGAATTTCCAGAAAACATAAAAAATAACAAAAGCGCGTCCGATATGAAAGTAATGGCATCACAATACGATTGGCTCTGAAATGCGGGGCGGCGCATGAACGAAAAAGACGAAAAATATCAAGATATAAGGATGCAAGATAAGAATTGTTCAGAGCACCTTTCTTATAACCTAAAATAATTTTTCCCCAAATCATATTTGTTATTAGTCGAAATATCTTCTAATATCTTCTCTTAATCTATGTATGCTATATTGTTAACCATATGTCTTCATTTCTGATAAAAAGAACAATAAACTTCAATGGAGCACTGCGTTTAATATCTATGTGCCTAATGAACATATGAAACTGTAATTGTAATATTTAACAACAGCACAGCATATGTAATGCATAGAAAACTATAAAATGATGTAATGTAAACATTTTATAGTTTAGGCTTTTGGAACATGACCTCTGTAATTATCTTATTGTAAAACGTTATCCGTCAGGTCTACCTTGAATAAAAAAATTTGTTCAGCCGATAAATATTATTTAGAAGAAAAACCCCTCAAATATATGAGTCTAAAATGAAATATTTACTTTAATTCTAAAAGAACTCGAAAAAGATGATCGTAGTTTTACCACAACCATTGATGACAACAACAAATTGGGTATAGGAAAAACTGTCATTATGATGGCAGATTAATAATCAGTATTATTCAATTCCTTTATGAAAAAAACCTCTTTAAACATTTTCTTTATAAGAATAATAATTGAACTAAATACAATTTTCTTTCTTAAAATCATTTTGAATTGCAATTAGAGAAACTCTTGAATAATATTTAAACCGTAAATATCATTTGAAGAAATGCACCATAATAATACCCAAGGTTCATATTGACCTCAAACTAATGCTTAGATTAATCTCGAACCTACATATGTAAATACAAATGTAAAGTACAAATATAATGCCATGTGCATAGCTAACCCGAACACGAGTACTTTTCTCTCAACTTTATTCGTGCGTACTTGTGTATGTAGGTAAGAAGCTACAATATTACAAAGGAAAAATATCAGTACATATATCATTACCCAAAAAGCATGTTCCGCAAACACAGAAAATACTAAAAATGTTTAACATTAATGCAATACACAAATAACTATTACATGTGTTTACTCGTTACAATACTATGCAACTTTATCGAGACTTATAAAAACTTCACTTAAGATGTAAATACTACGGTATCTTAGAAAAGACTTAAATGTTATAACAAATGAGAATTGATATAATAATTAGTAAACTTTGATAAAAACAACAAATAATTTGTAAACTTACATTTGTGACCTGACTGCAAACTACAGATACATTGGCGGTAAAACTGCACGGACTAACGCTCTTCAGTAAAGAAGTCAAATATATATACCCTAGAAATTAATTGAATTTCAAACCCGATGGAAAAAACAATATTGCCTATCGTAACAGCACACTCCCCGCCTAATATTAAAGAAATATTACCAATAAAAAAATTGTATATACTGATAGAATTTATAGCGGAACGCTTTCAAACAAAGATATTGCAGAAATTTCATGGAGCATGAATGCAAAATATATTCACCATGGAACATGGGTAATAATCATACAAAGATACTTCGAAAATATCATTATGGAACATATATGCAAATTTTATATCTTCACCATGGAACATGGTTAAAAACTTAAGTTATGGACACTTGCAATGACCATATGAAATTTCACATGGTTTAAGAACAATCATTCATTGTGGAACACAATCAAAGATACACTATGGAACATAGTTACCAGTCATCAGATGTGGAGGTTCATTATAATTTTGTGGAACACAAATTTCACGATCAACAATTCAGCATCACCATTTCACTAATAGGACGCGTGTACATCACATTTTGTCCGTCTTTATGGACGCGAACGCGAGCTTTACGAACTTTACCATCGCTGCTTTGGTATGTTTCTGTTATAACACCAATAGGCCAGTCTGTTCGATGTACTGCACTGTCTTTTAAAAGAATAACGTCACCGACTTTTAAGTTTGGTCGATCATCTCTCCATTTCCGTCTGGGTTGAAGGTTCTGTAAGTAATCTTGTCTCCAGTGTTTCCAAAATATTTCGGAGAGAACTTGTACATGTTTCCACTGGGCGCGGTACATATCTTTGATGTTATCACTTTCTGGTATCACAGGTAAGTAATTCACTTTTCCAGTTAACAGCATCATAGGGCTAAGAACTAAAGTTGAATCCGGGTCAGATGAAATCTGCACTAAAGGTCTTGAATTAATAATAGAACACACTTCTGCCATAAACGTTGTCAAAGTTTCATGTGTTAATTGTTTGGAATTTAGATCAAGTAATATCGCATCAAGGATTCTTCTTGTCAGACCAATCATCCTCTCCCAGGAGCGACCCATATGCGAAGAATGAGGAGAGTTAAATATCCAAACTGTTCCATTTTCACGTAGATGTTTTTTAATCGGACCATCTTCAACATTCAGAGTTTGTATTCCTAATTCATCTGCTGCTCCTACAAAATTTGTACCCTTGTCTGATCTAAATACTTTGACCGGTCCACGTAATGCTTCAAAGCGTCGTAAGGCGTTGATAAAGGAAGAACTAGACATTTCTTCTATTACTTCGATATGTATGGCTCGTGTGGTTAAACAGCTGAACATGATTGCCCACCGTTTATTGTTTATTACTCCACCACGTGTCTTCCTTGCTAAAACTGTCCATGGACCGAATGTATCCACTCCTACTGTGGTGAATGAATGACCAGGAGTAATTCTGTCAGAGGGTAAATCAGCCATTTTCTGTAATTCGAATTTTCCACGAAGTTTTCTACACGTGACACAATTGTGAATATATGAAGACACCTCACGTTTTGCACCAATAATCCAGAGGCCATTCTTTCTAAGCGCTCCCTCGGTAAAATGTCTTCCTTGGTGTCTAACTGAATCATGGTAGAATCGAATCAGGAGTGTTGAAACATGATGTTTATTTGGCAATATTATAGGATTGATTTCTCCAGTAGGTAACACATTCTTCACATTATTAAGTCTCCCACCTACGCGAAGTAAACCTTCACTGTCAATGAATGGGGAAAGGGTTGAAATCCGACTATCCTTTGAAACAGTCTTTCCATTTTGTAGAGAGAGTATTTCTTTGCTAAAACACTCTTTCTGTATTTCTTTCAACACAAATTTTTCAGCATCCTGACAGGATTGTACACTGATACTGTTTTCACACATATGCCATCCAGAACAAGAATGGGTTCTGTGCTTGAAAGACTTGATGACGTGTCTTAAACAGGCGACAAATTTGATAAAGGTTTTCCATTTAGAAAATTTCTCTGCAAGTTCAGTTATACAGTTCTTTGACATCTTAGTGGTGGTTTTCATGACTTGTACATCTGGACGAATTTCCTTGTCATCCTGTGGATCTATCAATGGGAAGTTATAGTTCTTATTAACCTCATTTTCTTCATGTTGTTCTTAAAGCCATTGAGGTCCTTGTAACCATTCACTATTCTGTAGCTGTTCACTCGAAAAGTTTCCTCGTGTCGCACAGTCGGCAGGATTTTTATGGTTCGGTACATAATTCCACTGGTCAGTAGAACTCACTTTTAAGATTTTGCTCACACGATTTGTCACATATGTATAGAATCTTTTCGATTAGTTGTAAATGTATCCAAGGACAACTTTACTGTCGGTGTAATATTTCATAACAGTCGGTTTTACATCCAATTGTTCTAAAATAGTTTGTCCGATTTCTGAAGCAAGGACGGCTCCACAAAGTTCTAACCGTGGTATTGTATGTCCTTTCATTGGAGCTAGTTTGGCTTTTCCCAATATAAATCCCAAATGGCTTGCGTTGTCATCACCAGTGATTTTCAAATATGCAGTTGCTGCAATCGCTGTTTCTGACGCATCACAGAAGACATGTAATTCAATGTTGTTAACACAACTTAATGAAACAGGTAAGTACATCCTAGGAATTCTCAAGTCTTGTAAACACTGTAGAGATGATTTCCACTCTTTCCATTTGTGATCTATTGTGGTTGATAATGGTTGATCCCAATCGGCACCAACTGATTGTCGAAGAAGGATTTTCCCGGACAAGGTAATATGTGACAAAAAGCCCAACGGATCAAAAATGCTATTCAGGAATGAAAGTAACTCTCTCCGAGTGTTTGGTTTTTCACTGTCTTGAATCTCAAACAAGAAACTGTCATGATTTAAGTCCCATGATAAACCGAGACTATGCTGTAGGGGTAAGACTGAGTTTTCTCCAAAGTGTACATCTCTAAGGTTCTTGTTTAAGTCCTCTTCACCGAAACTATTCAAAATCTCTCTATCATTCGAGGCAATCTTGTGTAACCGTAAATTGCCATTTTCTTTAAACACTGTTTTGGTTCTTTTAATCAAATCTATAACTTTTTCACGGGACGGTGAGGACACTAAACCATCATCTACGTAAAAGTTTCTATTTACAAAGTCTTTAACATCAGACCCATAAGTGTTTTCGCAATTCTCTACAGTTTTTCGTAATCCATATGTTGCTATGGCAGGAGACGGTGCATTTCCGAACACGTGAACGCACATTCGGTATTCAATAAGAGGAAGATCTGGATTATTGTTTTTATACCAGAAAAAACGAAGAAAGTCCCTGTGTTCTTTTTTCACGTAAAACTGGTAGAACATCTGTTCAATATCAGCAATTACAGCATATCGATCTTGGCGAAAACGCAATAATATTCCTATAAGACTGTTTGTAAGATCAGGTCCAGTCATCAACACTTTGTTCAGAGAATGTCCTTCATAGACTGCGGACGAATCAAACACTCCTCTCACTTGATTTGGTTTTTTAGAATTGTATACACCAAAAATGGGTAAATACCACATTTCATTGTTGCTTTCATGATCGAGAACAGGAGCTATTTCTGCAGCACCACTATCAAACACTTTCTTCATAAATTCAATAAAATGAGTCTTTTTCACTTCATTTTTCTTTAAGCTAGCATCCAAAATTCGAGCTCTTCTCCATGCTTGAGATCGGTTGTTTGGCATCATGGGTTTCGGAGAACGAAAAGGAAGCGGAGCAATCCATTTTCCATTTTCATCCTTCTGAAATTCTTCATCCATAAGTGAAAGAAATTTACGGTCTTCTACAGACAAACCAATTTTGTCATCATCAGGGGACTTTTGAAACAAAGTGTCATATGTGTCTAAAGCTTGATGTTCTTTCACTTGAAAATGATTTTCACATGGATTGAATTGTGTCGTACGTCCATTGTTAAGAACGGAGGTTTTCATCACACGAACAAGGTCTGGGCGATGAACTTTTCCGAGACATACATCTCCGATTATGACCCATCCTAATCCTAGCTTTTGAGCGAATGGAGTTTTCTTTGGTCCAGTAATCTGATGAAACACATGATGTGCTTCTGGAACATATCTCCCAATCAATAGTTCAATGTTTACATCTTTTTCTATTGGTAGAAGCTCATTGACAATTGAATTCAAATGATAATGAAAACGAGCAACATCTGGAGTAGGGATTTCCGATCTTTCATTTGGGTATATCATCACATTCAATAGTTATTGGAAGTTCATATTGACAATCTTCATGCACTGATTGAACACACAGTCCTTCGATTCTTCTTCCTGTCATAGTTGTAGTTCCTGAACACGATGACAGAGAATATTGAGTGGAAGGGCCCTGAACATCCAGACGATCGCAAAGTCTAGGAGAAATGAGTGTTCTATTGCTTTGATCATCCAGTATAGCGTAGACTTTTATGGCTTTGTTAAGATCTTGACGTAGAAACACATTCACTAACACTATTTTCCCACAAGAACGTCCTAAAGAGGGTTTGTCACACAACACGGTACATTTTGAGGCAACATTTTCTGATGCGTTATCCTCCCCGCCATTCTCTCTGACAGTTGAATGATGGTTTTCAAAAGAGTTCGTTAATCTGTCAACATGCATCAATGTTCTGTGATTATTACTGCCACATTTTTCACATTTCACTTTAAGGTTGCAGTCTCTGGACATATGATTTGTTGATTCGCAACACTTAAAACAAATGCGTTTTTCTTTCAAAAACTTTCGTCGTTCTTCAAGTGGCTTTGATAGAAACTGTCTACAACACAACAATGAATGTTCAGCTTTATGAATAGGACAGCGTTTCATCGTTTCTTGTTGAACATATGTTTTGCGGTTCAGAATACTGTCTGGTCTATTTCCACGTGCAGGTGCTGAACTTGGGGCGATACGCGGGTTGTCATACACAAATGCTGGATCATTTTTCACTTCACTCATATCTCTAATGAAGTCAATAAACACAGACAGTGGTGGAAATGGTACTTTCTACTGTTTCTTGTACGTTGAGGCACGAGTTGTCCATTTTTCCTGAAGACCGTAGGGTAGTTTGTTGACGATAGGATTGATCCCGGAGGAAGTGTCAAAATATGACAACAGTTGCGAATAATGAACATCAGATTTTGTAGATTCTAACTCTGACAATATGTCCAATAAATCATAAAGTCTGTTCATTTCTTTACTTGAAAGTTTTGGAAAGCTGTCTAACTTTTTCTTTATAGTTGCTTCAACCATCTCTGGGCGCCCGTATCTGTCGTGTAGACGTTCCCATATCCTCTGAAGTCCTCTTTCAGGTGCATGAACATTGGAAGCACGGATACTAGAAGCAAATGTGCTGGAGGTTGGCCCCAGCCACTTTACAAGCAAGTCCATTTCTTCAAATGGTGAAACATTAAGTTCATTCACAATGCTCTTAAAACTAGTTTTCCACACAATAAATGTTTCAGGACTATCACTGAACTTGGAAAATCTGGTTAATAGTAAGTCTTTCTTGAGGAGAAATTGCACAAGTCCTCCTAGAACCGAGTCGTCTTGTACTGTGCTGTGTAGTTGAGAGTTTGGATTGTTTGGAACAGGAGGATCCTGATCATAAAATCTATTTGGCTTTGGTGTTGCCTGAACTTTCAGTTTTTCTCTAGGTTTTTCTAAACACAATGATTCGGCATAAAATGGTTCCTTTTCTTGTGGGATTTTGTATTCACAATATTGTTCTTTATTCAATTTTGTTTTCAAATAGAGATCTTCAATTGGTTTTGGATCACTAAAATGTTGCGACACTTATTGTTCTGTTAAGTCCTTTTTGTTAACAAAGGATCGTTGAGAGGATGCACTAGATGATTCACTGTCTGAAATTCTCTGTGATAAAACTTCAGCGGCTTCTAATTTCAATGCTTGAAGGCGAATTAATACTGAGGTAACTACAGTCTCTTTTCTTTCAAATTCAATTTCACTTTTTCGGATCATTTCTTTGTCACTATTTCGAGTAAGAAATAACATAAAATCTTTGAACACAGCATTGTGCTTAGTACGAACTCTCTTCAACTCATCTTCTATCTTCCTAAGTCTCTGTTAATCACCAACTTCAGCTTTGTCCAGATTTATCAATAAATCTTCCATCTTTGTCCAATGTTTTTGTAACTTTTTTTGAAAATCATGAAGCTGACTTTGGTAAAATCCTTTACCTGCTGCCGTTTTTGTTCGTGCTCTTGCTCCGAGTGATTTCGGAATGGCATCGATAGTTTTCTCATCTGCTTCATGAAGAGATTGTTGATCTTTTTTATGGTCTAACTGTCCTATATCAGGATTCTGCTGAATTTCAGTTATCCCTGGGTCAGGGTCTTTGACGTTACTTGGATCAGGCTGTTCGTTTTGTCCTGGATCAGGCTATTTGTTTTGTCCTGGAGCAGGTTTCTTTTCCTCCAACAAATCAGGTTCCCGTACAGTATCTGTTTCTCCTGGATCAGGGTTTGATGCCATGGTATACGAAATCTTCTTACTATAATGCCATGTGCATAGCTAACCCGAACACGAGTACTTTTCTATCAACTTTATTCGTGCGTACTTGTGTATGTAGGTAAGAAGCTACAATATTACAAAGGAAAAATATCAGTACATATATCATTACCCAAAAAGCATGTTCCGCAAACACAGAAAATACTAAAAATGTTTAACATTAATGCAATACACAAATAACTATTACATGTGTTTACTCGCTACAATACTATGCAACTTTATCGAGACTTATAAAAACTTCACTTAAGATGTAAATACTACGGTATCTTAGAAAAGACTTTAATGTTATAACAAATGAGAATTGATATGATAATTAGTAAACTTTGATAAAAACAGCAAATAATTTGTAAACTTACATTTGTGACCAGACTGCAAACTACAGATACATTGGCGGTAAAACTGCACGGACTAACGCTCTTCAGTAAAGAAGTCAAATATATATACCCTAGAAATTAATTGAATTTCGAACCCGATGGAAAAAACAATATTGCCTATCGTAACAGCACAACAAAAAATACCTTTTTTTTTTTTAAAAAATCATCAAACATACATCTTGTATTTGGAAAATAAATCTAGATAATAACAATAAAAAATTCAACATCAACTTTAACTACATTCAATGTATTTATTTCCTTATCTTGCAATACATTTCTAATTGAAAAAAAAATCAAGGTTTAAAATATATAACGCAATATCGACAAACTGATTTTTTAAATCTAGAATTTATTAATTTAGATGTAAAAAAAACCCTGAAGATTAAAAGTCAATAAAATATTGAGTTTCTGTGTGTGTGTTTTTAAAGTTTGTAACCTGCCCAACTAAGCAAATCTTTACACTGTAATTTGTCAAATTTACGTTGTGATTAGGTGTTTGAATATAAATTATGATATACGTTATTTATTTTCAATCAAATTTAATTAATTTAGCCGCTGATTATGTAATTAGGCATAATTGTCAGCCGGAATAACTCAGTTGGGAGAGCGTTAGACTGAAGATCTAAAGGCCCCCGGTTCAATCCCGGGTTCCGGCACGGAACAATCCGGCGGCTGACAGTCAACACGTTTTGATTTTGTATGAAAGATAAATTAATAAATTATTTTTCAAATGAATAAGAAATCGATATCTATTTATGACGTTTGTTATTCTTTAGCTAATAAAGTTGCGCGTTACAAACAAAATAAAATTTTCACATATACATGGATATTATTGTGATTAAGGAAGGAGTCTTTTCTGGTTTTCGACTTGTCAAACGTAAATTTAATCAAATGTTCATAAAATCAAGATGAAAAGAAAATTGAAATAATATATTTTTCTTTCTTTTTTATTATTATACAACTTGGCATAGAAAAAGTAACCAATGTTTAGAATCTTGCTGCAAATTAATGAGTCTGTTTGAGCTTTTTAGAAACAATAACATTAATGTTGGATTATTTTGTTTTACTAATGTGAACTAATGATATGATACTTGGGTTCCAGAATATATTTTTAAAATATGATTTGCCTATCAAATTACATTTTATAAGCCTTTTAAAGCGCCCATTCTATACATTGATTTTTGCGGGAAAAATCACTAAAATCTGTTTTTCTCTCTTATCAATTGGTCATAATATTAGCTTATTCTGTCAATTTTTATCTTTTTGTAAAGTCTTCATAATACACAAAAATCAGAAATATTTTATTAAAGGAAGTATTCCAATTCAAATCAAGTAGTATAAGCTGATAGACATTTTGATATTCTATCATTTCTAACAAAATTTTAACAAATTTCTACAAAAATACAAAGAGCTACACTTTTTTTTATCAACCTTTACGTTGAAGAAAAAGGTAGTGACCTTGACCTGACCTTTATGACAAAAAGATCAAATTTGATTAAACTGATAGTATCATTTGGTAATATGATTCGTGTGACTGTGTCAACATTTCATGAGTTATAAGAAGTATGTTTGGTCACAAGAAGACTCCTTCTTAAGCAATACATATATATGCTTTTAGTTTATTTAAGAAATTATTGAATTACCGTTGTTGTTATTCATAACAGGATATTGATTGGTTAGTCATTTAAAATAGTGATCACAGCTTTTAATACTGAGACTATCAAGAATACACAAATGATACACTCAAGAGATTTAAATCATCTTCTAAACATCATCATCATCATCATCATCATCATCATCAGCAGCAGCAGCAGCAGCAGCAGCAAAAGCCGAACAAACGACGCAACGCTATGAATTGTTGAAATGATGAAGGATGACACATGCCATATTCATGTGGTGTTCAGATGTAGGGCCAACAGAGTTTACTGAGACCACCATGCTGCCGTGCTGTCGCAACACAAGCCTTCGTGCTATTACAGTTTTGAACACCACAACTTTGCCCAAACGGAACTTTACACGAAAACGCCGTCCACGCTTAAACAGCGTGGCACAACACGCCATTGCGCTAACACAAATCTCGCCGTGGAGCTAACGAAACTTCAAATACCTCGACGTGGAGTGTTGTTTTCGCGAGACAGCGAGTTGTTTGACGGAACTCATTTTGATTGATCTATAATTGGCTTTTGCGATGGCTATATCCTGACCCTATATACTTGGGTCATCCCATCATATTTGTAATGGTCATCCTGTTACGTAATCCTTAATTAAAATTTATTCTGTCCTGTTAAAAATTGTCATTCTATCGAATTTGGCCCTTACAGGGATACGTTGATATATGTCCAGGTGAGCTTTCAAGACCCTTGCACCCACAGTCAGCATGCTTTTAATGAAATTCACATGTCTATATCATTATACATTAATATCTAAGGATAGAAACAAGCTGAATAGCTGATTGCAATTTATTTACCTTGTTTTTAAACCTTAGTGGTAAAACACTTGCTTTACTTGTCTAGCTTTGAGGGGTAATCGTTTTTGGCATTGATTGTGTGAGAGAATATGATTGCACAAAGTATTAATTCACGAACAATTTAAAATTCAAAACGCAAACATAAACGACCACCACATCCTGGGGTTGCCGACGCAAAAAGTATTGATCAGGTAAACATTACGAAGGTTATTGGCGGGGTATGAGGTGGTATATTTATCACAGAACAAGGTTTTCTTCTCTGTTTCAAATAACTAACTAGTAATATATTCTATATATCTAACGACCGATCCGCTATCTCGAGCGATCGGCATACATTTATTCGGGTATTTTATTTTATTATATTGTTATTATCATTTTAGTATAAATGTGTGTGTTATAGTATGTATTACTATATGATCAAACTATATATAATGTAAATGACATACTGGAATGACCAACTGATTTTTAAGCTAACAGGTAAAGCTTATACTGTCGTAAAATTAAGCAATAAAACTACAAAGACTAGAGTAAGTACTCTAGTAGGTTAATAGTTTGTTTTCAATGTTAGATCGACATTTAATTATTAATGATTGCAATGAGACATTAAAAAAACTACTATCCCGCGATGAAGCTCCCCAATGCAAAAATAAAGTCATCTGAAATGTGACTGAATGGAAAGCCGACTGATTGCCACTTTACATGACCTTTCAGTTAACTAACTGACACCACTTTGTCATTCTGTCACACTTCATGACCTTTCAGTTGACTAATTGACACCACTATGTCAGTCAGTCGCCCTTCATGACCTTGCTGTTGACTAAGTGACACTACTTTGTCATTCAGTCGCCCTTCATGAACTTTCAGTCGACTAAAAGACACTACTTTATCATATACTGGTAGTCGCCCTTCATGACCTTTCAGTTAACTAGTTGGCATCACTATGTCATTCAGTCGCTCTTCATGACCTTTCAGTTGACTAAGTGACACCACTATGTTATTCAGTCACCTTTCAGTTGACTGATTAGAACAACTTTGTCATTCTCTCAACCTTCATGACTTTCAGTTGACTCATTGGCATCACTTTGTCTTTCAGGTACTCGTAGTGACCTTTCAGTTGACTGTCATTACATTCAGGTACCCTTCATGATATTTCAGTTGTCTTATTGGCATCACTTCGTCATTTAGTCACTCTCCATGACCTTTCAGTTGACTAATTGTCACCACTCTGTTATTCAGTCGACCATCATAACCTTTCAGTTACTGTAACTGACTAGCACAGCTATGTCTTGTTTAGACTTTGAATTTTCTGGTTATCATATGTTGTTAATTTTGCCACATGGTAATTCAAAATTTACAACATGGCAGCTTCCTTCTGTGTATAGTCTTTCCAACAATCGGAAAAAGATACCCCCCCCCCCGAGTTCTGACGGGATAATCCAAGAGGTAGTGACCAATACAGTCCCAATATCCCTTTCCAAACAAAGATCCATAACACCAGTGTCACTCTATTTATGCCTAGATAGATGGTCCATATTCAATGAAATCAATTAAATCGGAAAAATCGCATCTCTTGAGAACACGGTTTTTTATCCGTCGAGCTTGTGCCATGAATGTTGACATTAGTTAAGTGGAATTAGGCATTTATTTATTTTACAAAAAATGTCCACAGGACTCTGACATTTTTTCTGCAATGATTCACTAATTTGAATTGAAAATTTCACAGACAAAACTATCATTCTTTTATTATATAAAAAAGGCTCTCAAAAGATGATAAACAATTCATACATTGCACACATTAAAAAAATGGACACGTCTGATAATGAATACTAGTATTAACATTTCTTGAAGGTCGTTTTAGCCGTGACGCCATTGCATGTTGCTGTCTAAATAAAAAAAACCTCAGTAAAATAAATAACGTAATAATATGTTTGTGGTCCGTACCGAGACATAATTTTGAATGTTGTTTGACCGTAACAGAACAACATAATCCTTACCTGTACGAGATTGTCCCCCTCTATCTCCCTCACTATTGTGTTATCTTTAGATTTGCCATCTACAGCTCGCAGACAAAGCGTCATCTTTCCGTCAGAATATGTCAGTTTAGCCTTAAATAAAATGACAATCAATCAAAGAACTGAAAGTATCGACAGCTTGATTAATAAAAATATAATCTCTATCATGACAAATGAAAGCAGATGAAATTACTGCTATTTCCGCCTGGAAACGTCAGCTTGTTCTGGAATACATGCTCTCATTAAAATCAATGTCTACATGGACAACAAGTTTTTACAATTTTTGTGTTTTAATTTCAATCATCGATTTTTTGAAATCATATAAGTATTATCATATAATTTGCAAAGACAAAGAACCCAGAAATGTAAAGAGGGCACAGAATCATCAACACTGTACTATATATAAAATTGATTAGTAATCCTTAGCAGGGCGACAGATATCGATTCGGGTACATACGGATACCATTTGTAGAAATCGATATCAATGCATTAAATCTAAGATTAAATCTTTTACAGATGATCGACTCTACATAAATATCATAATAAAATTGCAGCACCTGTATGAGCATATCTGTTTAATAAAGATGATAACAGTTAAATCGATGTGTAGCGGACTCTGACGTCGTACGATACTGACATTGTATTTGTGGTCGTCGTCGTTGACGTCGATTTCATCGTCCAGCTTGAACTCGTTGGTGATTTCTTTGATGGGCATCTTCCTGACCACCTTCACGCACCCGCCCCCCACGCTGATCAACAGTTTAGGGTTGAACTGGGCAGCGGCCTTGCGTTTGATGACGTTGATTCCTAGAGGACAATTATAGTACAGCAAAATGAAAAAAAGACAATACCGTAATGCCAGTGGCAGGTATTGGTATATACATAACGAAACTTTAAAACACAATTATTTTAACTGTACTTAAGAAAGACCAGCTTAAGAGATCCATACATTTACAAAAATCAATAAACACAACTTACAGTTCCAGCTTATTTCCAGAAAAGCACGCACTTTTGTATTCATTTTGCTCTAATAATTTTGGTTTCTAATCAATCCTGACTTAAAACACAATTGAAGAAATGTTTATACTTCTATTCGGAAGGACGATGTATGAGTTTGCATCGAATCTTGTTGTTAATTTAAGTTCAACTTAAATCTCAGCAATTTTCGAAACTTTATTGAAAGTTTTAACATAAAAATATAGTTTGTAATCAAAGAACAATTCAAAATACAGTTGTTTTTTTTAAAAATTGGCATACGTTGTAACATCACTAAAATTACGTTGAAAGGAATAGGTTATAAATGAATCAAACTTACCTAATGCCTCCAGAAATCCCTCCACATTTTCCTTTTTGATGCATTCCCAGTTTCCCTCAAACTTGGACTTGATTTCTTCCATGTTGATTGGTCAGTGAGTCTGATTCCGCTGGCTGGCTTATTCTGAGAGCTGGGAGTCCTCAGCTCTTTTATACAGCCGGGAATCGTTCTACTTAGTCACCTCAGACCAGTTCAATCGACAGTACACACAGGGGAGGTTCAATCCGCTTGATTGATTTTAATCCCGTTTTTGGACTTCACAATTCTTTGACCGAGATGCACTATGGGCAAGTTATATTTACAGAATTCGCCGACGATCACCATGCGAACTTGATGATGAATAAATAATCAAATGGTAAATGTCATGTGTGTGGGCATCTTATGTACCTGTAAATAATTATATCTCAAACAAATGCAAAACGACCCCCTTAACTCTGTAGGTACAGAATGTCACAGCGATGACTGGTCTGCGGTGTGACCATTTGCACCATAGACAGGTTTGCTCCTCAACATTGTCTATTCTTGATGTAGTTTTCTATAATTATTCGACTATAACCTATCCATTATGACGCTGCAAAAGGGACCAACGACGGGCTGTTAGCAGCTGATTACCGGAGTATGTCTAAAGGTGGTTGTTACATCTGCACATAATTTCAAGTAACTTTAATATCTTCATATGCTGTTGATTATAGCCGGGTTTATTTTTTTAAAATTAATTTCTATTCTTCGATATCATCAATGTAATATGTTACATAAGGTATACATATAAGAGGTTTACAAATAGAAAAATTGTCCATCAGAAGTACAGCATAACCTATTTTCTACACGGAGTAAACAAAGCTATACATTTATATTTGCATTTCCATTGTTCTTTCCCACTGTAAGCCCATACAGAGGAGCTGCAATTATTTCTCTATAATCGCAATTGCTCTGTCAGTATACTATGACGTCATAAAGGTGTAACGTTATATATACTTTTCCATGACGTTATAGATTTAAACCACTATACGATACATCATGTGTTTTTCTCCAACTCCATTAAAATTGACGTATTTACATGTAATATTAAAACATGTTTTTGATAACTTTTTAAAGGATCGAATTACTGTTATAACATATCATTGATTCTGTAAACAAATCTATGTGAATTAAAAAGATACATTACAGTCTGAATGTTTACTTTTGATGTAATAGCTAAATGTCAAGGTCTAGGCTAATACAGGGTATTTGCGAGTGGTAAAATGCAAATATAAGTAATAAACAACGATTATTTAGTGAACATGGCGTTATGAATAGCAACTGCTCTGCTGGCATATTTTCCATGATGCGCTAGCGCGCAACATGGAATATGCCAACAGAGCAATTGCTATTCATAACGCCATGTTCCCTAAATAACGTCGTTTATTTCTTAAGTAAAAGATGTTAACCGCTTTATCATATAGAATTTTTTAACCCTTTTTGACAGGAAAAAAATGGTCATTAGCAAAGTTTAAACGAATTAAAGTATGTTTTAAAAAAGAAATTTGTCTCATTTTTTAATGATTAAAAAATGCCACCAAGGTTTATTGATATTATTTAAACATGTTCGAAAAAAAACCCTCTGAAAAAAAAACCAAGAAAGCGAAATCTTAAATATTAAATATAGTTTTTCGAGGAAAAGATGTCACATAAAAATAATTTAAGAATACAATTTGCTTAATACAGTGAAAAGATCTGATTTTGTTCGACCATTTATGTTAAAATATGTGTTCAAATTTGCTAAACCTCGACTATAGAATCAAAATCATAGCAACAAATGCGAGGTGTAATACTAGTAATCTCTCTAATCATTGGTACCATCATGGAATTCACGAGTTCCTTATTCTAAAAGCGAGATACGTGGTAGGTTATGGCCAGGTTGACTAAGCATAGTAGTTTTAGACAGGAAACTGGGAAAGACAATCAGGTGCGCTCAATACGAAAATTATCGACCAGATTTCAAAATATTCCTCATCACCAGTCGTTTAAAAATCAGCGTATATAACCTCCTGCGTACAGTTTGTAATCAAATTTGACACCCCATATCAATGTATGTACGCTTGTATATTGGGGCATAATTATTAATTAGCCATCTGTTTCATTTCTTTAACTTATCAATTTCTTTAAAACCTATTACATACACAACAATAAATTCATATAATAGTTATGATTTATTATTTAGTCACATGTTCTTAATAACAAATGGTATCTACCACACCGATTCGTAATGTTGTATTCCGAGATTCGACCTGCTTTGATTTTTCTTTCATTCCAATTTCTGACCTGAATGTAATTAATTCAGTCATTACATATTCTGGCTTGAAATCAACACCCAATCTCTCCTCAAATCGATCAAAACATTATTGACATATTATAACAAAAATAGACCATGGGTATTTAAATATCACAAAAGACTTCACACAAAGCACGCCTTAACCCGATTTCACGACTCTCAAAATATTTCACATCTTTAACAAAGGGTTTTGTCAAATTTATAAATGCATCATTGATTGATTTGTTATTGTACATATAACATGAAAGACTGTGAATGGTGAATATGCGAATTGCAAATTTTTGTTATGCATATTAATACTAAAAGGAAGGACTTTTCTCAGGGTTCACGACTCTCCATCCACCCGACATAGATTTTTACTCCAGTAACTGAATTCCCACAGTAGAATTGATTTAAAAAATAAAACATCACAACGTTTTTGATGATAGGGAAAAATATCAGTTAAAGGACCCTTTTCATACATTGATACTTAATTTCCTCCGTGAGAATGTAATGCAGTGACATACACATTATGATTTTTCAGAAAACATAAAAGATACAGAAAGAGAGGGTAAAACATGGTAAGTACAAAACAGTTTACATAATATATTTATTCTACTATTATTCACCAAAGCTCGTCCGATATGAAAGTAATGGCATCACAATACGATGAACTATGAAATGCTGGGCGGCGCATGAACGAAAAAAAAAAACGAAAACTAGCAAGGTTTGGTAAGGACACAAGATAAGAATTGTTCAGAATACCTTTCTTATAACTTATAAAAAAATATTTTTTTCCCAAATAATATTTGTTCTTAGTTGAAATATCTCCTAATATCTTCTTTTTATCCATGTATGCTATATTATTAACTATATATCCCCATTTCTGATAAAGTAATCATGAAACTCAATGGAGTAACGCGTTCTGCTGTTCAGGTTCTGATCTGTGTTGATATTCCTATTCATTCTTCTTCACAAAATTTTGCTCAATCTATGTCCATTACCATTTGAGTTAAAAAAAGACTAAGACTTAATTGTTCTCTATGGTTTGTGTGCAGGATTAAATATAAAATAGTATATTCTATGTCGGTACAAGTTCAGAATGATTTTCATTCTAATTTTTTACTTCAAACCGACAACTAACCGTTCTTTAAACCGACTTTAAAATCATGTTGTGACCTAACGAAGAACGTACTCCTTAATATTTGATCTGGTACACAAGTCCAAAAAGGACAAATCCTTTTATTAATTCAAGTTGTCTTGACCAAAGGTGTTTCTTTAATCTCGTATGAAGTTACTAGTATCTAGTTTTTTTTACTTTACGTAGATCATTTACTAGCTTTGTAAGGTATAGTTTGATAATGTGACTACAACCAATTTGGTAAAGGAAAAACTATCACCATCAACCACTTTCTTCACAAAAAACTCTTCTAAAATTTTTTTTGACAGAAAACTAATTGAACTGAACACACTTTTCTTTCTTAAAATCATTTTGAATTGCTATTAGAGAAATTCTTGAATAATATTTAAACTAAAACATAATTTAAAGAAATGCACAACAAGGTTCATATAGACCTCAAACTAATGATAAGATTAATCTCAAACTTAGGCATGTAAATAAAATGTAAAGTACAAAAAATACCTTTTTATAAATTCATCTTGTATTTGGAAAAAAATCTAGAAAATAACATTTAATAAATTCAACATCAACTTTAACTACATTCAATGTATTTATTTCCTTATCTTGCAATACATTTCTAATTGAAAAAAAAATCAAGGTTTAAAATATATAAAGCAATATCGACAAACTGATTGTTTAAATCTAGAATTTATTAATTTAGGTGTAAAAAAACCCCTGAAGATTAAACTCAACAAAATATTGAGTTTCTGTGTGTGCGTTTTTAAAGTTTGTAACCTGCCTAACTAAGCAAATCTTTACACTGTAATTTATCAAATTTACGTTGTGATTAGGTGTTTTAATATAAATTATGATATACTTTATATATTGTTGATCAAATTTAATTAATTTAGCCGCTGATTATGTAATGTATTATAATTGTCAGCCGGAATAGCTCAGTTGGGAGAGCGTTAGACTGAAGATCTAAAGGCCCCCGGTTCAATCCCGGGTTCCGGCACGGAACAATCCGGCGGCTGACAGCCAATAACTTTTTTAAAAATATATTAAAAGCTAAATTTCCAAATTGCATTAGTTTTTACATACCATCTATTGTTCAAGGGAGTTACGTTTTCTGAGAATATCAGGATCTAACAAAATGAACAAGTTGTGTTTTCCTGATCAATGTTTCTATCAGAAATCAATGCAACATAATATTCATTTCATGTGGTTTCTGTGATATAAGAAAGTACAAAACCATTAAATTTATTAAAATTAGAATTAACAATGATAAGATATACAATGGTTACTGATCCTATCAAAACAAAATAATAGAAAAAATTGCATTGAACTGAACATTCATTATCAATTCAAATAAGTCCACAAAAATGGTAATAAAAAAATGATAATACATCCAATATTTTTTCTTTTTAAATTAACTATATATATTGTATTTTTTTACAATGTACATTGCATAAATATCATATGATGAAAATATAACATTTTACATTTTTTATTAAAAAATTTACATTGTATCATTTTCATTTGTTATATACATGAAATTGTTTAATATTTGTTTGAATCTTAGCTTTAATCTATTAATTAACTAAATACGTGAAAGTAAGTTTTAAATTTAAAAAAAAAACAACTTAGAAAACTTACAGATGATGTTTTTGCTTCTGTTTAAGTCCTAACGTCCTCTTCATACCTGACCTAAATACGCCACCTACACCTTATGCCTGCCTTCAACTTCTTTAGATTGTCTTCAACATTACCTACTAGAGGTTTTAAGACAATTTCTCTGTTTCCTCTTCTTCTTGTCCCTTTGTAGCTTTCCTCACTGACAACACTTCCAAAGGTTTGGGGCAGTCCACATCAGACAGTAACCCTGCTTCACCTCATCAAAGTTTTCCTCTGATTGTACTGTTACCTACCTTAATGACTACTGCCGTCTTGGCTCGTTCGGACCAAGGCATCATGCTCGGTCTTAATGGTAGTCTTTCTTGCATTAATATGCAAACTATTAAAACATATTCATTCTTAGTTTCAAACTACTGTAACAAACAACAATGACTGTTTTTAATCCCTATTTTTCTTTATCAAGATTTTGCATCCTTCTTTAAGGTGCTAGTATTGGTTTTTGTTTTGTTTCTCTTTAACCTCACTAGTAAGCTTCATCGAAACTTAAGATGGATACAACTGCACAGGGCTTTAGTGGATGCAAATGCGATACATATATGGGTAATTTTGTCCCTTTTCCCACTAACATAAATGACCTCCTTCTTCAGCCACAATAGTACAGTAAGTTTAAGCTCTTTTAGCTTGTACTTTTTCTGTTTAAGGAGATAAAGATTTGTAATCTTATCCAAACCAGTCTCTATTCAGTATGCGACTGGGTTTAGACACTTTATGTTCATGATAAACTTCATCCTAGTTTGTCTTTCATTGTACTAACAGCTGTATGACTACAATTGTCTTGTGATCTTCCAATTCATATATACTGCAAGTTACCAGTATCCTACTGTGTCAAACACAGATTACTTTCATACATGTACTTTTTTCACGTTCCGTATCCTCCTTCCCGGAATGTTTATTGCTGTTCTTTTTTGTTCTCTCTGTTTTTACCACACCAACAAGCTTCCTCGAGATTTTATGATGTCTGGAAGATCTTAGATTACAACTCTACTTTGGAACTGAGAAACCATGTTTCTTTTCCCTCCCTTTCCCTTTTTGTTTACGAATGTCTCCAGGCATCCAGATGCAATACCAGCAAGATGGCATCTTTACTGCCTCTTTTAGTTCTGAAACTCTTCCCAATTCCTTCAGTCTTTACCACAATCAAACTGCCTTGGTAAGTAACTACTACAACCAATTTCAGCAGATAATATCAATGCATTGAAAACCTCAGTCTCTTTCTCTAGTAAGGCCAAGATTTATCCCAGTGTATCGGGATCTATACAGCTGATATCCCTCGGCTTGTTTGGACCTACTCAGTGTATGGGATTGTAGTCATGTGATTACCATGCCTTCCTTCCCAGGAATGTTGTAAAGTTGTTTCAGTTCTTATCCCCTTTCTTAATACTTGATAATGTCTCCAAAATGAACAGACCTAGCATAACCTTTCGTGTAGAATCTGATGTACCTTTATCTACTGTCTTAAACCACGATGCTGCAATATAAGTAGCTTACAGCTGATCTTGTGAATCAATGAATTTCAGCATTTCTTTAAACATTTCCTTTTTTATTCAACCTCCTGGAAATAAGTGTTATAGTTTCTTTTTGCTGAATTAGGCAAACGATAGATTAAATAGATAATTAACCGTTGCCAGTTAGATGGGACTTTAAAACTACTTCTTATGCTACATTTTACAAGAATGAATTTAATGTTAATGCGGGTTATAAATGTATCGACCATTGAAGAAAAAACTACATTACCCGCTATCGCGGGATGTGTATTTTTCTGCAATGTTGCCTCCTTCATATCCAGCATGAACCACCAGTTGGATGAAAGTCTTTTATTTTTTATTTTTTTTTATTTTTTTATTTTTTCATACTTTATTTCTATTATTACCATTCAATACAATAGTTCTACATAAAGACAAACACACCAAAAAGACAGAACACAAACTTTCACGCTCACACTCATTCTAAATGTACATTTACCACGGTTACTAAGGGGTTACTGCAGTATATGATGCATTTCAAATTTACATGTTGATATAGATATATGTATAATGCCTATTATAGCAAGTAAAAATATGGAGATGATTAAAAATAATTAAACATGAATGTTTGCAATAAGATTCTCAATAGTTTTCCACCTATTAATAAATTCATCACATCTCATTTTTATTGCAAACAACTTTTTCTCTACCAAATAATATGCCAATATTGATTTCAATAATTCACTAATATGCAGATCAGAACTTTTTCTTGATTTGTAAAAAATATATTGTTTTGTTAATAATATCAAAATATTAACTATATCATTTTTTTCTCTTGTATAGCCAAATATTACTTCACTTAATGAGAAGTTTATATCAAAATGACAATAAAAAGACAAAAAATGCTCTAATTGCACCCATAATTGTTTACTCTTATGACAATAAAAAAATAAATGTTCAATTGACTCAGGTTCTTTTGTACAAAGATTGCATTTGTTATTGCATGTGATTTTGCAATTAAATAAATATTTGTTTGTTCCTAGAATTCTATGGAATATCCTATATTCCAACCATAAAAGTTTACTATCTTTTGTACAATTAAAAAGTGCATTATACTTTGATTTCCAACTAAATGTATCATCTAACTCGAGTAAAGTTTCCCATTTATGTTCATGTTTAGCACAAAAATGGATATCTTGAATAAACACATTATACACTTCTTTGTTATTTTTTTGTAAAATATTTATAGATGCTGGTAGGAGAGGAAATTGCTTATGTGCATAATAGTTGTCATTAATATGTAGACAAATGACTTTTTTTAATCCAAGTACAGTGGTAAATGGCAGATTAACACCAAATTCATCAAGCTGGATAAACTCTCCAAGATCATTAAAAAAATCAGACAAATACATAAAGCCTTTCTTATATAGACTTTCAAAAAACAGTGATTTTTTATCAATTTTGATTTGAGGATTAAACCAGACAGGAATGTGTTGTGCATCCAATGATTTATGTACAATGTCAATGTAATCACTATATGATAATAAAGTTTCTTTCCAAAATAAGTTGTTGATACTATTTGAGAGATTTTTTGGATAATCAGATCCCAATTGCAAAAGTTTAGATATTGTACTTCTTGTAATTACGCTATAGAGAGTACTCAGTAGATTATCTTTTGATTGTAAAATTCTTCTGAACCAAGACAGTTTCAGTGATTTGATGTATGAATCTAAATGTACCATTTGGAGCCCCCCATCAGTATACTTCTGAATTAATAGTGCTCTTGATATTTTATCATTTTTTCCATTCCAAATGAATTGGAAAAAGGTTTTTTCCAGTTGTTTTAACCACTCTTTACTTGGTGTAGGCAACGTTATGAAAAGATGTGTCAGTTTAGGTAGTAATATTGACTTTATAACAGTTATCTTTCCTAAGGGGGTTAACTGCCTTTTATTCCAGTTATTAATTTCCTTGATTATCAAAGAAAGTTTATGGTCAAAATTTATTTTTGTAATATTATTTAGACTTGAGTTGAATTTAATTCCTAATACATTGAAATCCTCGTTTGTCCATTGTATTTTAAAACTAGAGCATAAAATATCCTTGTTTCCTAACTTTGACCCTATCCAAATGGCCTTGGTTTTTCCAAAGTTTGGTTTTAACCCTGAATATTTTGAAAATTGAAAGAGAAGATCTAAAGCTGATTTTAAACTTTTTTCAGTTCCATCTAAAAACATAATTGTATCATCTGCATATTGAAACAAACAGAAATCTCTTTGTATGTGTATTCCTTTGATATGTCTATTTTGTCTTATCATAATACCCATGATTTCTACACATATATTAAAAAGATATGGTGAAATAGGATCTCCTTGTCGACATCCGCGCCCAATATTGAAAAAATCTGAAAAAATTCCATTTTGAATCACACATAACTTTGCATCTGTATAGAGTGTTTTCACCCATCTAATAATATTTGGACCAAAATTGAAAAATTTAAGTGCTTTGAACATAAAAGACCATGATATTGAGTCAAAAGCTTTTTCAAAATCAATAAGTAATATCATTCCAGGAATTTGCCTTATTTTTGTTTCATTAATAATATCATAAACAAAACGGGTGTTTTCTCCGATAAACCTACCCTTTAAAAAACCCTTTTGATTTTCATTTATAATGTAGTCTAGAACTTGTTTTAGTCTGTTTGCGATACATGCTGATATTAGTTTATAAGATACATTTAAAAGTGATATTGGTCTCCAATTTTTTAAATATTCTCTACATTTATCTTCTTTTGGCAAGATAGATATTATTCCTAGTTTCTGAGTTGTTGATAGTAGTCCCTTTTCAAAGCCTTCATTAGCTGACATTAACCAGAAGTGGCATATATCTTTCCAGAAAAATTTAAAAAATTCGGCGGTAAAGCCATCTGAACCTGGTGATTTATCGTTTTTCATATTTTTTAGAGCTTCTAAGGCTTCTGAATAGGTTATTTTTCCTTCTAGTTTTTCACACATATTACTATCAAGTATGTTTACCAAGCTTTTATCTATAATTTCTTCTATATCAACATCATTCAAGTCATTATCTTTATTGCTATATAAGGTTTGATAGAAGTATTTAATTTCATTAAGTATTTCTTGTTGATTTGTGATTAGAACTCCACTGTCATTGGCAATTTTGGATATTGTTTTATTTATATAATTTCGTTTTTCAAGAGCAAGGAAATATTTTGTAGGCTTTTCGCCCTCTTCAATCCATTTAGCACGAGCTCTTACCATTAAACCTTTCATGTGTTCTTTTCTGATTAATTCTAACTCATTTTGCAAAAGAATAAGTTCATCATTATTAGTTTCATATTCATTATTTCTTATAGTATTCATCTTTTCTTCTATTTCTTTTTGCATATTTACTCTATTTCTTTTTTTTCTCGAGCTGTACTCAATTGTATATCCTCTAATATGGAGTAAGATCTGCTCAAAGAAGGACTGGTAATCAATAGTTAGAGATAACAGGGCATCAGGTATTTGTTCTATAGCTTCCAGTGAGTCTGATTTTTCTGCATACTGATGTTTTAGAGAAACTATAACTTTTTTCACCCCAACTACATATTCTTTATCTTTCAACAGAGAATTATTAAATTTCCAAAATCCCTTCCCTCTGACAAAATGTGAGAAAACAATATCAATAAGTACAATAGAGTGGTCTGACCTATACCCTATATCTATTTTTGCTTTATGTACAAAATTTAACAAATGTGAAGAGACCAAAAAAAAATCTATTCTGCTTTTTTTATTGGATGGACCAAACCATGTATACTGTTTTTGATCTTCGTGCAAGCTTCTCCATGGGTCTTTTAAGTTAAGTTTTTCTATTAATTCTAAAACTATTTTCCTTGCTTTTGGATTTCCTATTAGTTTGTAGTTATAATAATCTAGAGATGTTTCTTGAACTAAATTAAAATCTCCACCTATAACAACAAAGTCTCCATAAAAGTTTTCAACCTTACTTTGAATATTTTCATAAAAATCAGGTGAGTCACGATTAGGGCCATATATATTGATAAGAAGGATATTGTATTTTTCTATTCTTAGATCAATTGCTAAATAATTACCAATTTCATCAGTTGTTACTTGAGTGATTTCATATTCAAAATTATTATTAAATAAGATTGCCACCCCTCTGGAGTCAGTTTTACCTGGGCTAATAAAGATTTCATATCCCCACATTGATCGTACCATATTGACATCATCTTCTGTGAAATGTGTATCTTGTAAAAAATAAATTGACTTTTGTTTCTGTTTCAAAAAGTTAAAAACATCCCTTCTCTTTTCTATACCATGCAGACCTCTACAGTTAAAAGATAGTAAAGACAAACTCATTATCCGTTGTAATAGAAAATGTTAAGAATAATTGCAGATTTTCTTAAATGAGAATATGCATTATGTATGACTGAAAATGGCTCATGAGAAGAGAAGAGAAACGTATATTGACACAAACATGTAATTCCACGCCGTACATTTTTTCCTCTCATACTAACACACAAACTGAAATAACATATATACAATGAAAAAATAACACTGAGCATGATTTAAACCCAAAAAAACGGCCCAATCAAATCGATAGGGCTCTGAAATTTTCCCCAACCCATAAACAAGTAATAAACTTACAAATGCGAGCATCTGTTAACATTGTGTCCCTAAACCGGAAGTTCTATTGTGCACAGTTCTTACCCTTGGGAACCAAGTCTAAATACGAACGGAAACGATAGTTCCGGAATATTCACATTATTTTTCGATGTCATTTACGACTTGATCTACAAGTTCCCTCATTAGACCAAACCGTGCAACACCAAGGTGCTCACCGCCATACCATCTTGTAATGACACAGGCAATATTTTCATGGCCGCGTTCCTCAAAGTGCTTTAGTAGATTCCTTCCCGCACCAAACTCCCCATCATCCATCGATCCATCGATCACCTTACCATCCTTGTCCCGGAAGCGGTACACTAGAATGCGATGGTGTGCTTGTGCATGCCTCGGCAGAGAGCACAGCATTTTGTAAAAATTGCGTACTTCACCATAGGTTTTGACGGGGGTCCCGCTTGCCACGAATTTACTCCCCCGCTCACGTTTTTCCTCTGAAGTTACTACTGGTATTTCCTGTAGCTTGTCTAATTCATCATCGTCGCACTGTAGAACATCTTCAGCCCGGGGGACGAGTACTTTTTCTCTGAATACATTTCCGTTGTTTTTGAAAACAAGTTTGTTTCCTCTTACACGCGTTTCTACGTTTTGAGACGTGTATTTACGTTGGAGCTCAAACAGATGTTTCCTCTCCTCCACTAGGGCTGCCGGGAATTGTTCGGATATATGGATAGGAGTTTCTTTTGATGAACGCCTGAAATCCCTCTGAATTTGTAGAATTTCCTCCTTTTTGTCATAATGGTCTAACTTCCCCACTATTGTGCGTGGTACCGGTCCGCGCCTGGGTGGGCCAATACGATGTATGCGGACAAACTTTAGATCTACACCATAAACCTTCTTAATGGCACTTGGGATATCTAGCATAAGGTTCTCATTGGAACTTTCCTTGAATCTATGGATTAGTATATTATCTCGCATGGAGCGGCTTTTAAGGTCAATAATTTCTCTATCTTGTTCGCTAACTTTTCTATCAAGCTTAATGACTATTGCCTTTAATAAATCAACCTCACGACGGAGATTTTTGTTTTCTTTATGAATAGTTTCAACATTTTGCACTGTGTCCTCTGCTTGTTGAGCAACATATTCAATCTTTTGTTCAAGGCCGTCTGTTCCCCACAAATCCTCTCTCAGACTTTCTTTCACGCTTTGTAATTCTGAGCGGAGTTCTTCAAGACCGTTAAGTCTGTGCTGTATGTCTTGGAGGCTTTGTTGAATTATTGGCAGCGACTGAAGAGCGCTACTCACCTCTCCACTGAGTCCGGGTGTAGAATTAACGGTATTTGACGTAACACCGGCACTGTGTCTTTTAAGAGAATTCTTCAAAGGTCCGTTTTGCGCCATTTTTTTGGTCACTTTTTTGGTCACTTTTGTAATCCTTCAGAACAGAATTGTTACTGCAAGCATTTGTACTTAGAAATACGCTTGATCTACGCTCCTATTGGGATTTTAAGGGGAAAAATTCTCTGCCCAATTTTTTAACAACCACCTACATGCTCACGTGACCGGAAGTCGAAAGTCTTTTATTGTTCAAATAAGAATATATCTCAGAGTCTTTCCCAAGGACTACCTGCTGCAACACACCCTTCCTCAAAAAAGAAAGTAAACAATTGCTTTAATTGTAAAATAATTTTATTTAATTTATAAATATACAAAAATGTAAACTACTATAATATACAACGTATTGCACACTATTATAAGAATTGGCATAAAACCAAAATGGATATTAAGATTTCTTAAACGTCGTTTTTGCCGTGACGCCATTACACGTTGCAGTCTGAAACAAATGAAAAACATTAGTAACCAATTAAGTGTGCATCTGTGGAGGTACAATAGATAAGCCACAGATATAACTGTTGTGCATTCATTTAATATATAAATTCTATTTTTGGTTAGGGTCCAATAAGCTAGTCAGGAAAATCCTACGAACATTTTTGATTAGTTTATTGTTTGATCAAAACTACGAGTAGGGAAGTAAACACTATTTTTTCATTTTATTAAGTTATCCAATATATCCATTAAATTAATGCTGTTTCTTTGGATTCATGGGAGTTACGCAATGGCAAATCGACAACAATATTACTTGTAATATGATTGCCTTTTTATGATAAAGCTGATATGTTATTCGTACCAATGACAATAAGGATAATTAGTTCAATCAGAAGACATAGCCATGGATTCCTCACTGTTTTGTTATGATTATGATTACGTGACAGAGATGATTCGGTCAATACCTGTACGAGATTGTCCCCCTCTATCTCCCTCACTATTGTGTTATCTTTAGATTTGCCATCCACAGCTCGCAGACAAAGCGTCATCTTTCCGTCGGAATATGTCAGTTTAGCCTAAAAGAAATATTTGAAGAATCAAAGTACAGAAAATACGAATGAAATTTGCAACAACAACAACAACAAAAAAGGAAAAAAAAAAAAGAAAGATTGACGTCTTTGCAGCTGACCTTGTATTTGTGGTCGTCGTCGTTGACGTCGATTTCATCGTCTAGCTTGAACTCGTTGGTGATTTCTTTGATGGGCATCTTCCTGACCACCTTCACGCACCCGCCTCCCACGCTGATCGACAATTTGGGGTTGAACTGGGCAGCTGCCTTGCGTTTGATGAGATTAACTCCTGCAAGAGAACAATAAAATTCTCAAGTTATGATTAAATTCTAAAAGAAATTCATTCACCAAGCATGACCTGGATGATATTTGAACAATCGTTCTTTTAAAAAGAGAATACGTTAATACTCTTGGATACACATATTGGAAAGTCTATAAAAATTCATTATTATTGAATGAAAAATGAAAGTAACAAATTGTCAATCGTCTTTAAAATCTATATAGCGAAATACAAATTATTTATCATGAATATCTTATGAATATTGACAACCAAATTTCTCAGCGACTGTTTTTTATTTATAAAACTTGATCAAGCACGCTAGACTAAGAAATAATAATGTGCCACACTGAAGGACCGCATTTTCAAACAATTAGTAAGCTTAATTTGGTCTCAATATTGTTTGTTTCGACTTTGTTGTGTGTGTTCTTTAATAAGTATTACACAGTCAGGACAGATAACTTCATTTGATTCCAAGTGCCACATAAAACAGTTTTCTAATTTTCTATGACCATCTAATATGTTTTTCACACTTTGTCTCTTTCATTCCTATTATGATTATCATTGAGGTTTTTCTGTAAGACATTATACCAAGAAAACGTTTTAGAATATAAAATTAGCAATGATTTTATCATGATAATGTCTTTAATTTGTTTCTGATAACAAAATCGTTTGGAAATAACCAAATTAGACTGTGAGTTTTGATGCTTTTCAGTATCAACTTCCTAATAACTGTACATTTAAACCACTACTGTTTTATTTTCAAGAAATAATGGTTCGTTTAAATTTAAGAACAAATAAATTGAGGTGGAATAACACACCTGGAAAAATTCACTCAGATTAACAGTAATTTATTTAATTAGGAAAGATATGATAATAAACAAACTGTACAAATGTTAAATAAGCGAAAAACTCGCAGTTTGGGGATAAAAAAATGATATTTAAAAAATTCAATAGAGTACATGTAATAGCAAAAGCCCCTACGGGATTCGGGATGTACGAATCACAAGCCAGACACGTTATCCACTCGGCTTTGAAGTAAGTTACATCTTGCTTTCGATAAAATCCTTTAAATAAAATGAAATGTCGTTTCGATGAGAGGTCAGCCATTTTTGTGACGATGTGTTATTCCACCTTAAATATCTTTTACATTGCTTAATTCAAACTCACCCAAAGCCTCCAGAAACTTTTCCACGTTCTCCTTCTTGATGCACTCCCAGTTTCCCTCAAACTTGGACTTGATTTCTTCCATGTTGACAGTTCAGTGTCACGACGTTGGACTGATTCCGCTGGCTGGCTTACTCTGAGAGCTGGGAGTCCTCAGCTCTTATATACAGCCGGGGGTCGTTCTACTTAGTCAACTCAGACCAGTTTTACTAATAACAACCGCGGCTGTACATACATTATTTTTTGATACACATGATTGATTTAACCTTTTATCATTTCACAATACTCTGGTCAAAATGCCTGCGGTGACTCGCCGACGACCAGCGTAAGAACTTGATGATGAATAGCTACGTATCTATATAAACAATTATTATTCATGTAAAGATGCTACATCACGTTATTGAAACTCAAAGTTCTCGTTTTAACTTTAACGTTAAAAGAAATCTACAAAATGTACGAGTATCTGCTTTATCACGAAATGTTGAATCAGAATTTGCGATAGAAGTTCAAGAAGATAGTGATCGGGTAGAGGGGTGGAGTATAGTGGAAAAACATTTTGTTTAAGCTCTCAAGAAATATTTATTAACATTTTTAAAATATATGTTTATTACAAAAATTAAATTCATTTTTACCAAAAGACTTAAGTCACAACTCACAAGCTAAGTGTTCAAGTATATAATTACCAACGAAGTTTTACTCACACACAGAAATTACTGAAATGAAATTTTTATTAAAAAAAAGTCAGGAGATACTTATGTCCTTTGGAGTTAGAAATAACGAAAAATAAAGAAAAAATGAAATTAGAAAAGAAATTTAACCTTATGAACAATGGAAACTTAAAAAATACTGAAGTTTATGATTTTGAATGATAACATTTTATATTTCTGTTATTCAAATGAAAATGCTTCATGACCAGTTGCACAAACAAAAACAAGTTATGAATAATGAAATTGTGTCGTTATACAATGGAAACTAAACACAACTAACTCAGGACGGAAAAAACCAACGTTTCCAATTTCTGAACTTTTTAACCCCCCCCCCCCCAATAAATTATTCAACTTACTGATTTATAATAGAAATTCCCTCTCCCTTTAAGTCGACCAAAATACTATGTGCTGAATAATTAATCAACAAATAAGTGTGATCAGTAGACCCCTTACAGACTCCCAATGAGCTCATACCATTGTTATTTAAAAGTCCGTACCAATGTTCCACCCTCTTAGAAATCGTCATCTTATATAGATTTGATCAGAATTAAAGATTAAAGAATTATGAAATTAATAAATGAAAAAAAAAATAAAAAAAGCTATTCGACACCCTCCCACGCACACAATCTTACGACCTAACCGATCAACCGAGTCATTCATTCCAGTTACTGACCCTACGCCGTCGATGATGTGTAAACAAGTATATCGTAACAGAGAAATAGCGTTCCATTTACTAACCTCCATATCACAGGGAATGTATTAAGCGACACAGAGACACAAAAACTAGTTTTGTCTTTTAGTGCAGTTAAGAAGAAAATATTAAAATGATATAAAAGTGATTATAATACTTACCTGGCAACTGGTAGGTATTGCAAATGTTAGAAGTGTTAATCTTTAAAATAAGCATACATCTATACCAATATTATTTTAAACATCTGATGTCTATATGTACATGCGTGTAATCTTAATAAATAGTAAATTCATGGAAGTTATCGAATTTATGTGGGAAAAAGTATTTTTTTTAAAAAGGACCTAAACACGATTTGAAAACAAAATTTATTTATGAATCTATAGAATGATTTACTTGCGCTTTTTTAATGATTAACAAAAATCTGAAAGTTTGAAGTTACGAGTGAGATACAAGGTTAAGAAATCGTTGTTATGTAAACAAAGCTTAAGTTGTATACATATTTGTTTACAAATAATGTAAAGTAATTAAGGATATTGCAGTTTCTTTGACAAAATGACTCGTGAAAAAAATGATGTGTTCAAAAATAATATTATCAACAGAAGAAATTGATCGATAACTAACCTTTAACGATCCGTTGGAATGCCCATGGCTACCAAGTGCGCCCCATTGTTAGCAGAATTTATTAAAGGGGCATGGTCACGATTTTGGTCAAATTTTATTTCTCTGTTTTTATTATTTACAATGCTTTAGGAATGCATTTCTAATGATTAAATGAAATTTGGGTGCCAGTCGATGAGTTTTAAGCAAGACGCAGGGCTCACAATTCTTCGTCATGTAAACAAGGCTCGTGCCCTGTTTTTGTTAACATTGGTTCAATATACCAGTAAAAAATCTTTTTCAAGCTGATTTGCCTATCTTCGTTTTAATTTTAAGCATAAATACACAGGTTCTAACGATGAACACATTTACTTGAGGTCTAAAACTGAAATTTTCACTTTAACATTCAAAATGTTAACAAAAGCTTTGTTTACATAGCAAAGAATTGTAAGCTCTGTAACTCGCTTATAACTCAACAAATGACACTCAAATTTTGGTTACCTATAAAAATGCCTTACTGAAACATTGTAAACATTTAAAATCAAAAAAATAATTTTCGTCCAAAATCGTGACCATGCCCCTTTAAAAAACTTGTACGTGAAAAAAAATAAACCACCTATTTTGTATTAATATGAAGCAGACTCTATTCAAAAACTTGTACGTGAAAAAAGTAAATCACTCGTTGTGACCTTCTACTCCAAATTCAGGTATATCGACGACGTGTTATCAATTAACAATTGTTCATTCCATACTTAATTCGACTCGATATATCCCAGTGAACTTAAATAAAATAAAAGATACCACAGAGTGCGCGTCATTTGTTTTATTTTCAATCAAATATCATTTAGCAAAATATGGCGAAATTTTATATTCATGAAATGTATCGTTTTTCAATGATTCAGTTTGAAGTACGCTGGTTAAATTCATTTTTAACAAAATCGAAATTGTTAGTTTTATAATTTCTCTTAAATCTCTAGTCTCGATGAAGGTAAGGCTTAAATTCTTCAATAATTTTGATTCATGTGCCAGGCATAAGAATCCTTGTAGTTAGGAACACATGAGTTGTCCGCTCTTTGCCAAAGCCACAAAGTAAGAACAGAGGAGTTGTCTGTCTTTTGACAAGTAGATTTTTAAGAATGATCATGTTACACACGTTCAGTAGGCAAGAAGGTTCAAAGGGCATGGTCACTATTTTGGTCAAAAATCATTTTTCCGATTTTAATTTTTACAATGCTTCGGAAAGATATTTTTAATAGGCAATCAAAATCTGAGTGTCATTTGTTGAGTTATATGCAAGTTAAAGAACTTCTTCGCTATTTAAACAAGGCTTTTGTTTACATTTTGAATGTTGAAGTGAAAATTCCAATTTTAAACCTAAAATGAACGTGTTGAACGTTATGAACTGTTTTTTTTATGCTTAAATGAATAAGAAAATAGACAAATCAGCTTGAAAAAGATTTTTTACTGGTATATTGAACCGATGTAAACGTTAACAAAAACAGGGCACGCGCCTTGTTAAAGGGACATGGTGACGCACAAATATCGAATTTTTACACAATTTCAACATATTTTATACATCATATGAAAAGATGAATTTTTGAAAAATTACGGTGTTCAAAAGTAAATAAATCAAATTAAAAGGAAAAAAAAAATAGAATTAGACATTGGGCCAACACCAAAATATTGAGTTTTCCTTCCGCTTCATAGCCACACAAGCGCAGGGGAAAGTAAATAAGAAGCCTCTCATTGAAACATGATGTCTTCAAGAACTAAATATTTATGAAGATGCTTTGCCTATTTCTTACCACAGACACCGAACAACTTCAAATTCAAATTCTTTTTCAGTGTGTCAATCCCACTGTAACTATTGAAGACAGAAATCGCAATTATGTGACACTAAACCAATGTCCAAAAAACAACTCGGTTTGTTTACATGTTTAATTTCCGGATGCGTCTGATTGACTTGCAAATTGATAGGTGATGACTTATGACGCGTGAAACCTTTGGTATGATGAAATTTCGAGTAGCTCTTCTTATTTCCGTTGTCAGAATCAAAAAGTAAAACATTTATTTTGAGTCACCGTGCCACTTTAACATGACAAAGAATTGTGAGCCATGTGTCTTGCTCATTAATTTACGACTGATGCTCAAATTTCATTTGATAATTAGTAATGCTTTCCTAAAGCATTGTAAATAATTAAAACAGAAAAATAGAATTTGACCAAAATCGTGACCATGCCCCTTTAAGTAAAAAATGAAGTACTATGTATTTTCAGTTTGAACTTGTCATAGATACATAATTATAGATACACACACAGTGAGGTCAAGAAACGGTGGTTTCCTTGCTATAAGATTACTTAGATTTCATAATTTATATGAGCTCTGAGTGGACTTCGATTACATAATATGTCTACGCTATGTAACATCATACTAAAATGATACAATTCTTATAACCATGTATCATAACGGAGATTCTATAGAAATTGGTTAAAGTGCATGCGTTATACATGTATAGATAGAGTGTGTCCGTGCGTATAAAATGGGGATGCGGGAAACACAGCTCTCCAGTTGTCATATGGAAGCTGTCTTTCTGCCTCCTCTTTTTATACAGGTTAGATAAATTATAACGCTTGCGCGCATTCTCAAAAGTAAAGTTAATAGATTCAGAGGGTTCAACTAATATTCTTTTTCAAAGATTTTTGTAATAAATATTAATGTTGATAAATTTCATTGTATTTAATATTGATATTTATTGTTAAAATGTCATATTAAATTGTTATATCTAAAGAAAAGAGTAGTCATCTGGAAGCTGTCTTTCTGCATCCTCTTTTTATACAGACCGGGACACGGGCTACTCCCCATGTAGAGGAGGAGGCATTCCGGAAACACCTTGGCTAGGGCACCCGCCAGATGTGGGCATGTTGGAACAAAGATCTCGAGGATCTATATAAACTAAATATCATCTATCTATCTATCTATCTATCTATCTATCTATCTATCTATCTATCTATCTATCTATCTATCTATCTATCCATCCATCCATCCATCCATCCATCCATCCATCCATCCATCCATCCATCCATCCATCCATCCATCCATCCATCCATCCATCTATCTATCTATCTATCTATCTATCTATCTATCTATCTATCTATCTGTCTGTTGGCTAAAGAAGAAACTAAGAAAACAAGTAAAAAATGCGATGTCATCCTAAATTCGAATGTGCCATAACTGAATAATTTACAACCCACGGGAGAAAGATATTATCCAGTATTTCAAACGTTATAAATAAACACATACAGGAAGTAGTGGTTGAATTATGTGCATGCTAACGACCGCCAATACGAGGAATTTGTTCCATCTCGTACCCCCTCAAGGTGCAGGTGTTATTTAGTACGACCTGGACGTATTGAACAGAAATAGACGCAGCATACGATAGTCCCATGACCTAAAACACTTCTTAAAGTCCATGTTAATATACATACGTGTTGTTTCAATGAGCAAGGAAACTCTTAAAGAACAATGCTATAGGAAATAAAACAGATCGTGCACAGAAAGCCTGTCCACTTTAATTCCCTCAAGAAAATAAGAAAATACTTATTACAGCTTTGGACAGCCCAACGGAAAACGCAATCGCTAATATTTACTACAGGAGACAGTGAACAACGACTTTGATGTCACGCCCAACCTTACAACTTGTTAAAGATGTAATGCTATGAGATGCTCCATAGCGCAGTTGAGTACAAATGTGAATGAAGTTGGGATCTCATCCAAAGTAAACACAAGTTCGCCTATCTAGAAAACAGGTTGCGGTCCTTTTTTGGCGGGGGCATTTTATCCCAAGCACTGATCCACGCACTATCTCGGACATCAAAACATTAATAAACATTCGTTTTTTATGGAAATTTATTGCAAGAATTAGACTAGTATTTTCGGTGCTGGAGTTTTTCGCTGTTCGTTTATTTCGAAGCACGTACTTAAATACCTTTATGTAATATTGTTGATCTGGCTAGGATTTTTGCTAATAAGAAAAATTAGGCAATAAGGGGAGGTCTTCAAACAGTCATAATATCAATTACCAGACATTGAATGTAAGTTATAAAAGGTGAGCAAATGACCTCCCCCATATTAAACAAAGATGTATACAATATCAACATGTACCAAATATACATACAACAAACATATTGTTGAACAAAAAAAGCATTGTACATATCAATAGCAACATACATCTGTATTAGGCCCAAACTACGTTCATCCATAAGAATATAATCTGTTTTAAAAAGTCCATTCAATCGCTTCAGGTTTCAAAACACAATTAAAAATAGAAAGTCTACAAGTTACTTACTGTCTTGTCTTTAAAAAGGACTTCAATACGTGGACCATGTTCATGTGTTTCTAAAGGAAACGTGAAAGTCTTAAAATTATCAACGATTCCACTGAATCTAGCCCCTGTTTTTGTAGTCCCGACCTTTTACCTCAGAACTTAAGGTTATCATACTTCTAAAATAATTATAAATTATATCAATAAAGTTTACATGACTTTTTTTGTATAGTAATAGGCATACATCATGAGCCAGAAACCACTCATTGAAATATGCCTTCAATAGCTATATATTTATTAGCTCACCTGAGCTGAAAGCTCAAGTGAGCTTTTCTGATCAAAATTTGTCCGTTGTCTGTCCTCGTTGGCGTTGTTGTTCTTGTTATAAACTTTTCACATTTTCATCTTCTTCTCCAGAATCACTTGCCAGATTTCAACCAAACTTGGCACAAAGCATCACTGAGTGAAGAGGATTCAAGTTTGTTCAAATGAAGGGCCACACCCTCTTTAAAGAGGAGATAATTTAGAATTATTGAAAATTTGTTGGTATTTTTCAAAAATCTTCTTCTAAAAAACTATTAGGCCAGAAAAGCTGTAACTTGTATGGAAGCATCCCCAGGTAGTGTAGATTTAAGTTTGTTCAAATCATGGTCTCGGGGGTAGGGCAGGGCAACAATGGGGGGGGATTGAATTTTACATAAGAATGTATAGAGAAAATCTTTAACAATCTTTATCTTAAAAACTATTAGGCCAAAAAAGCTTAAACTTGTGTGAAAGCATCCCCAGGTAGTGTAGTTTCAAGTTTGTTCAAATCATGGTCCCCGGGGGTACATGTAGGACAGGGTCACAATGGGGGATGAATTTTTAAATAGGAATATGTAGAGAAAATCTTTTAAAATCTTCTTCCACAAACTATTAGGCAAGGAAAGCTCAAAATGGAGTGGAAGCCTCCTCAGATATGGTAGATTCAAGTTTGTTAAAATCATGGTCCCTTGGGGATGGGCGGTAACTTGTGTGAAAGCATGGGTAGTGCAGATTAAAATTTGACCAAACCATGATTCCCTAGAAGAAAAAAACTGGGGCAACAAAGTTGGGGGGGGGGGGGGGTATATAGGAATAGAGAAAATCTTCTTACAGCTACCACAACAAAAGGGGCTTGATATTTACCATAAAAATGTGAGGATAGAAATCCGCAGATTTTAAATTTTTTTTAGCAAGATCTACTGTTCCTTGTTGTAAAGATATTTTGATTCTGATACTGTAATGCTGATTTGATCAGAATTAAGGCAATTGTTGCTCAGGTGAGCGATGTGGCCCCTGGGCCTCTTGTTATAATGCATTCTCTTTAAATGCATATTTCTTACTACAGTCATCGAATACCTTCAAATTCAAATTCTTTTTTCAGAGTGTCAATCCCTTTGTACCTATTTTTAGACAGAAATCGCAATCACGTAACACTTAACCAATGTCCAAAACAACTCGGTTTGTTTACATGTGCAATTTCCGGATGAGTTTTAATGATCTGTAAATTAATAGGTGATGACTTATAATGCGCGAAACCTTCCGTATGATGAAATCTTGAATAACTCTTTTTACATCCGTTGTCTTAATCAAAAAGTAAAACATCTAATTTGAGTCACCGTGCCACTTTAAGGGGGGATGTGCGGCCATCTTGTACATTTGCGAATACGAATGTAAACATTTCTTGAACTGGCTTGTTTCTGCCCGAAACGTAAAAAATGTTGCCAAAAGATATAAAAGCAATAAATATGAAGTCTTACATGTTATTTTGTTTGAAAAGTATGCATACACTACAAGAAAATGACAATGCCTTATATGATCACTCAAAAGAGCTGTCGAACAGCGCTGGTACAGACTATTTTGAAGATTTAAAAATCTTAAAGAATATGAAGGGGGTTCATTGGTGTCCTCTCTTTAACCATTTGTTGAGAAATATGTCTAAGCTTGCTTATTTAAGTTAAGGGGATTTTGCATCGTATAAAGAATGAAAGTACCCGGATGATAACGTTGAAAAATTATGCAAGATGTCCCGAGTACTTCCAAATGGAAAAAAAGATGTCAACATTTTCTACAACCAATCTCCGTAAGAAAGTTTTCGTTCATGTTAGTTTAGTCAAAATAGATGAATGTAATCTACTCCATTGACAGGTATGTGTATTTTAGTTGAAAATTAAGAAAACAGTAACCTGCGACTGACAATATAGATACTAATATACTAACAAGTAGGCCATTTGATGCAAACAAACAGGCTCTATAATGATGAAGATGAAGACCAAAGATTGGTAACCTCGATAAGTCGTAGAATGTCAAAGAAAACCTTAAGATACCAACAAGCAATCCATAATGAATACAAATTGGTTATATGATACTAACAGTGAGGTAAATGCAATAAAGTACTCAGAAGAAGATCACGTGGTACGTCATGACATACCGACAAACAAGCAGAAAATGTCAACAAATCAAGTACAAATAGGTAGAAAATGCCAAGAAGTACACTCGTAGGTCATATAACAATACGCTTGTCGTAGACCAAAGAACACCAATAGGTTTGATAACCACTGGATATACATGTACCCTGGTTTCATAAAAAAATCGTGACCATCAATTTTCGTGGATTTAGTGAAAATCAGAGATCATAGGATACGTTAATTCATGGACAATGAGCATCTCAATAAGTTCATAGAATTTGCATTTTAATGAACATTTAATTTTGTGGATCAACTAAAAATGAAAGCCATGAAATAGTATATAATGAATTTTTTGATAAAACCACAAAGGAATAGTTACAAGCAATTTTCAGATAGCAACTAAGTGGATATGTCATAGTATTAGAAATGTCATTGGATACCAGTGATAGTAATGTTTAATCATAGTCATGTAGGAACCCAAAAAAGCAACTCGCTAAAACAATTAACAATTAATCAGAAATCAATACAAAGTGCAATGTTAAGACCGGCCTGCCTGTCATGCGCGTTGCGAGCAACATAATAACATAAAAATAAGTAATTTAATGAAATTGTTCAATCGCCAGGTATTAATATGAATGTCGAGGTCAAATGTAAACAGACACGAAACATAAAAAATACACCATACAAAGAGGACCGGGTCTGTATGGGTCCATCTGTTGGCAGTCAATCCGACATCTGTGACGTCATTAAGTTAGCAGGAAGAAATATAATGTTCAGTGCTATTCCACTCCTATATCATCTCGGCCTCATCGATGAAGTAAACAGCAAACGATTTCCTTATTCAGGCTAATTGCTTTAAATATCGCTCTTCGTATTCAAATGCTAAAACAGGGCCCGAAAACGTGTTAAAGGGATTATATCCATATAAATCATATCGTGTTTTTGACATTTTGTTTTGTTTTCGTTCCAAGGTATAAAGATATTGGTAATCATTCTATGTTAACTTCAGTGATATTGGTAATCATTCTATGTTAACTTCAGTTCCCAAAGCGGAAGTTCTTCTATCGACCGGAACTCCTTCATCATTAAATGGAAAAAAATCTTTATGTTTCTCCCTTGACCGTTTTCCTTTCTGAAAACAAGTTTTCAAGTCATCATTAAAATTATGTAATAATGCAATTAGTGCAGTTAGCCTGTTTTGTGCTGGTTATGTATTCTTAAACAATTATTGCCGTTTTCCAGGCCTGGGTGCCCTGTCGGTCGTCGTGAAGTCTGCTGTTGCCAGACGCTGCCTAGGGGAACCGACTTCAATGTTTGCGATGTATCAGAACAACTCAATGCAACACAGAAAGGGAAGGATGGTACAACGGCTCAAAGATTATAGCGCCATTGTATGCATTGTAGAGAATAAATAGATGTATTTGATTATAGATGAAAGGGAGATGCATACTATGGTGGCATATCTCTGCCCCTTGTGTGTAAGTTATTTTTCTTTCAAATAAGTCGACATGAAAGATAAATATGTTGACATGCAAGATGGTTACGTCAACATGCAATATAACTATGTCGACATGCAAGATAATTGCAATTAAATGAGAATTATTAAAAATGTCAAATATCGCCAACATGTGACATCCAAGATGCTAAATTTATGAAAACATGCAAGATAAATATGCTGACATGCAACTAATTTATGTCAACATGCAACTTCGTTATGTTCACATGCAACTTATTTATGCCGACATGCAGTTTAGTTATGTTCACATGCTACTTATTTATGTCAACATGCAACTTCGTTATGTTCACATGCGAGATAAATATGTTGACATACAACTCATAAGTTGCATGTCAACATAACTAAGAGTTTTTCAGCCTTGAAGAAGAGTGTTACTTTAATCTTTTGGTGCCTTCACACTTACATGGATACAGGCCTGGCTTCATCATTTTTAGGTCACTTATGAAGTCTTTTGAAATTAGTACACATGCGCAGCATGTTATTTATATGAACGTAAAAGATGGACGAAATTAACCCTGTCCAACATATCCTTGACAATTTCTGTAACCATTAAGGCAATAAGAATTAAAATTTCATTTCAAAGGCTGGTTTTCTTCTTGTTGCATTAAGATGTCATAAAACTACCCACTCAATTTCCAGTACTAGAGTCTTGTTCACGTCAACTTTTATGAAGTCTTCCTTTTTTTGTCTCTATCGCTGTAGGATTTTAAATAATTGGAAAACCACAACATTACGCCTCCAAGTATGCCGATGCTTAAGACTATTTCAAAGACCGCTGACGTCAGAGCACCCGCTGGCGGCGAGGAAAAGTCTCGGGATAAAATGTCAGTTTGTTCAATATTTGTCCAATTCTTTTATCAATATTTAATGACAAACTCTTGATGATGTTGCTATTACCATCCTCACTCGCTCTCTTTTTTCAAATACCTTAAACAGTTATCACTATTGATGAAAGCGAGTTTATTCTGGGGAGGTGAACTTCATTAACTCGTGCACGACTGACACCGGATGTAAAAAGGCTGCTTTGTTTTTTCACGACGGCAGGCAAAAAGTCTTCAGTGAGCTTTAACGAATGTAAAAGTGTCAACTTCAGTTACATTACGTTTAGTGAAGAAGGAACGGATTTAGGGTTCTGTCCTTAAGAAGGGTTCATGTCTTAAAAATACTTGTAGTTGCATGCTGAAGAACTTGTGATAAAATCGGTTAAATTGGACAATCCCTGTTCAGTCGAGACTTCAGAAGTTCTGGAAGGGGGAGGGGTTATATATAGGTACAGTCAGGCTTACTGAAGATGGGGGGGGGGGGGATGATTTCATTTACACACGTGATACATGATGCGGGGGACAGAGCATGCGTGTATTCCTGCTAAAATTGATGAATTTATGTGTACTGATTTTTTGTTCTATTATATTTTGGTTAATTGTACATTGTTTTTTCTGTTTAGTTTTTTCTGCGACGTGAAAGGGGATTAGTGCTGAGTAAGAAATTGTACAGAGAGAAATACGAGAATGGGTTTTGTGCAGGACGAACCTCCCCTATACTGGATACAGAATGAACACAGCTGTGTGTCATATCTGAGCATTAGAGACGTCACTAGGGGATTACAAAGCCATTCAGAAAAGACATTAAGTTTACATAACTCTAATTTACAATATAAGATAACCTAGATATCAATAAAAGAGCTTTTAAAGGCTTAGTCGTAGGAATTCCATAATTTAATTTATTTCATAGATTCATTTTAAGGCTATTGGAGGAGAAACCAGAGAACCCACTTTCATTTAGCAGTTGGATATGAATTCATTATGGCATATTAGATTTGCAGTGGTTATATAGAATCGCGGGATGAACAACTTAATGAAAAAACTGTTCACCCTTAAAGCATCATTGCTTGGGACAGATTGAGGATGTAGACAGTTTTACAAATAGTTACAGGAATAAGACATTTCTTTTCAAAACATATGAATAATATCGAAATTTTGAATCTGTTATATTCATTTGGTTTTTTAAACAATGATACAATGGGACTCTTGTGTAGAATACTTCTGAGAGTGGCTTTTATTAAAATTTACTTTTACATGCCTTCAACTTTCCTTAACACTTTTAGTGCACAGACCCAATGAACATGCATCTGAAAACAAATGCGTTAAGATCAACTAAATATTAATAAAACTGAGCGGGCAAAAAAATTTACATCAGGGTCACGTGACGTAGACAGGCACTCCGAGGTCAGGGAGTACAGAAAATTAGTCAAACATGCCTGTAATGTGTCGGGGAATGCGCCGACAGGGCTGCAGGTGAGAAGTATGCACCAGTCGTTTGTCGGCCTCTTAACAATGTTAACGAGAAAACCCAGGGGTGCTATCTGACTGAGGAAATAATGTGAAGGCGCGGGGAACCTTGGGATACTTACCCAGAGTTCCGTTGATCTCGTTACCTCAATTTACTTTCAGAGAGCATCAAAAATGCAATGCGGTGCAGACTTAAAACTGTCGGCTCCTTTGAGGTCAATTGTTATATGCATTGTCTTAAGATGAACAGTTGTTGAGCAGGAGTTCGCGGCCCTGTGAAGTAAAACAGAACCCCAGGCGATTAACATTCCGACATCCAGGTCTGACTCTCGATTTCTCTTTGTTAACAAGATGTGTCATGCAATAGGCATATAGGTATTGAAGGAAACCTACCAGCACTCCCCTACCAACTCCATTCCTTTTAGGAGCTTTAACACTTTCAAGTCGAGCGGTGTGAAAGCGTTTTGATGTTCATGCAGTTAAGCTATATCAGAAAACATGCAAGCCGTATGCCTCATGGGTATAATAATTAAGATCTAATAAAGACAAAACCCTCAGCTTTAATGAAAATAATATCTGGTCGTAGAAGACGATGAATCTAACATTTAGTATAATTGATTCATGTCATCAATTAGGGAAGTAAAGCAGAGAGATCTATACACTAAAAATACAACAATTATATAATAAGGGAATGGCGCGCATTCAGTTGAGCATCAGGATGTTTTCGTTTTATTACTCGGTAGAGATCGGAGGTAAAGGAACAAACTGTCTTCAAATTATCAAAATTGGGGAAGTGAATGCTGTTCTATTGGGACCTTTCTCTTATCGTTGATTAATCGTTACTATCAATCTCTGTAAAAGTTATTGTTTTACTCCTAGTTATCACATTGTTATGGAGGAATGAAAATAAAACCTATCCCTCTTGCATCTCTATTCTAGTTCAGATATTTTTAAGCACTCAATGCACATGTCTGGCCAACTGAGAGCACCAGGGGCGCATCATGTTTTACGGAATTTTAATACGATCTCGATCTGAATAATAAACAGACCAATTTGAATCGATTATGTATCTATAACTATCTAAGAGTGTGCAGGAAATTATATTTGGTTTTGGTGCCCGCTGTTTTTGTTGACAGCTAACAGTTTACCAACTCCGAGCTTCCAGGTATAAAACAACTTAATTTAGTTTATCTATTTCATTTTTCATTCAACAAAAGTAAAAAATAATAGATACAATACTCATATGAACAACGCTAAAAAAAAGAAAACATAAAACGCTGTAAATAACATCATCACCACCGAAAGAATACTGTACGCACGAAGATCAGGAAATGGCGAACGTCATACGTTGACCTGCAATTATCAATATGGCCTCTTGTTTGACTCCGGTCCATTTAATTCTGAAGGGGCGTAATGGAAAGAAAACGACAATTACATAAACTCAGTGGCAACATAATCGTTAAAAGAATGGCCAATGCAAGTAAGGCACCATTTAATGTTTCGCCACTTGGAAGCAAATCGCGTGATCTGAAGAATGAGAGTTGGTCTGGATTGGAATCAAATTTTCCGGAAAGACACTGTGGCTACAATATCCTCGACGGTGTATGTCTGTAAACAGAAACAAATGAAATATAAGGTTTGTATCAAGGTATCGGATGATGAAGACACTGTAATGAATAATAACAATGTGATGGTCGATCACCATTATTATATCTGGCTCATCTTACATATTCTGTGCTACAGAAAATGAACTTATCAATAATTAAACGCGACATAAATTCCGATGTACTTATTACTGAACTGTTTTTTCTACAAAATTATGCCATTGATATACATATACGTTAAAAAATACAAAATTTAAGATTCAAAATTCAAGATTAAAGATAGCAGAAATGAGACGAGGAAAGACAAAATAGAATTCCGAAGGAATACAAAGACAAGAGTTCATAGAAGTTCCATTTATTCAAAATAAAATGTAAAGTACAGTCAAAATTTGTTATCTCGATCTAGATGAGACTGTTTAAAAACTTCGAGATATCAAAGTAATCGAGATATCGAGGATAAACTATTTAAAAAGTAAGTGGTTGGGACTTACAAATAACTTCGACATATCCATTGTATTCGAGATATCAGTGCACGAGATATCTAAGTTATACTTGGTACGATGTTGATCAATTCAAACAGCAAGAGCGTCTATTTACATCTAAAATGACGTATAATCGGCATCAAGATAAATCGTCATCCTTCACTTTCTACATTTTGGTATATTGGTTATGTAGGGAATTTTTATTTTTTATCATTTTTTTCTCTATAAATCCATTTTTATTTTATGCACTGAGCTAGACACGTGTTAACAGATTAAGAAACTTGCTCCCATCAATACCAGAACCCCTTCTGGCGTGATTTGTGATGCCTCCACTGTCGCTATCATATATATGCAAAGCTGCAAAAATGTATACCATGCGCTTAAATTTTGGTACGGTAGACTTGTGAAATGTTGAGCATCAATCAAACGCCACGTGGTCGTTACCGGAAGTAGCCAATACACAGAAATACGCGTGTCTTATATGTTCTATTTACACAAGAGTAATTTATTTACAAATCATATATACATCTATCAGATAAAAGTCTATGGTTTTTGGAATTCCGAGCGCGGTCAATTCTTTGATGTAGTTGGCTCTGTTTTGGGAAGCCTGGGTATAACCCATCACAAACAGTGTTTATACGGACACTGTTTGTGTTTAGTTTGTACCCAGCTCTTCAATCATGTGCCGGGGGGGGGGGGGGGATTTCAACACCAGAAATTGAATGAGTTCAATACAGTCATAAACATCTTGATAACAAAACTTACTGATCAATGAACCGTGTACGGCATTAAATTATGTTAAATACCTTGGTATATCGCACATGCTAGCTTATTCGTTACTAATGTAAGCGTTTTATCTAAGCTGAATCAATTTGTCTCATACAGAATTATAACGCGTTCATTTTGTGCGTTTTATTTTACCTTCTATCTTGCCCGAAGCAGTTTACATCATATAATCGCGCTCGTGATCGTCCTTTCTCTTTCATTTTGATTGTGTTTTTGTCAAATTCAACCTTTCCTTTAAAGCAAAATCTACTTTTAAAAATGATAACATTGTAGTGGAATATTGTTGAAGTTGACGAAATTTACTGAGTTTAAACTACTATTAAAACTTTTATTGAATTAGTTTTGAACCATAAATTGAACTTCATAAAAGGGCATACGACATAGAACTAAAATTTCATAGTCGAAAGGTTTCGAACTTGCAAAATCACTTGCTTTGCTCTAACTCACTGTGATATTGACTGTTAAACAAAAAGATAATAAAAACTGAGGAACCACATTACAATATAAAAGACTAATTTTTTAACATGTAAACGTCACAAAATGGAGAATCCTGGGCCATTCTTTACCTGGGTGAGCTTATCCCCGGCGACCTCCCGTGTCAGTGTGTTGGGCTTCCCCTTGTCGTCCGCCGGTACATTGTTAATCAGGATTTTACCGTCACTGAAGGACATCGTAGACTGACAATAAATTAAAACAATTCAGAAACCTCAGTATGGTCAATTTTAAAAACAAATCATATTTTACAATTAAATTAAACAAGCTAAAGTTAGGTTGGAAAAGGAGTTGAACAATGTGTATCATGAATACAGAACACTTTGTATAACTAGCATCTGTATCATGTATACAGAACAATTTGTATGATCCCGATCCATCCGTATTTGAGAACATTAATTTGATGTAGTCAATTACAAATAACTTCATTGAAGCATTTAAAAGAAATCTTGTTCATTTGTCTAGAATGATTGTTTTGAATTTATTCGAGCTAATAATATCGTTTGATTGAGAAAAATACCCAAAGGTTAAATCAATTAGGTACAAAGGTACAGTTTACACCAATCAATGCATTAATCTTGTCTGTATGATCTGTTTTCCTTGATTCAGATCCGGTTCTAACCCTGACCTAGGTTCTGAGTGTTAGATGTTACCTTGTACTTCCGGTCGTGTTCCACGATGTCGGTTTCCTCCCCTAGTTTGTGCCGGGAGTGAAGGTCTTTGATCGGGGTTTTCCTGGTGACGACCACCTCGTCACCTTGCACCTCGATCACCATTGTAGGTTTCATGGCTGACGCCATTTTCTTCATCAGGAATCCTACACCTTTAATCAGAATGTAAATAATGTAAGGCGGTACGACATGAAGGTCACGTTGTGCATTCATAATAATTCAAATTGTCAAGGTCTCGGGTCGCTGTGTGCGGAACAGCTAGGGGGCGGACAGCGATGATAGGTATCAGTATAGAACACACGTACACTCTGCTCTCTCTGACATGTGTACCGACTGTAGTCAGTCAGACAGAAACGTGTGTCTGTCTTTGACTGTAGTCAGTCAGACAGAAACGTGTGTCTGTCTTTGACTGTAGTCAGTCAGACAGAAACGTGTGTCTGTCTTTGCCCACTATTCTGTATCTGTAATATGGCAGTGACGTCAAAACAAAATGTGTAAGTGAAAAATATATTGGTCGTCCGTTTGTTTGTCGGGGTTTGTCTCTCTGTCCGCGTAGTTCTCTGTCTATTTGTCTGTCTGTCTGGTTTCTGGTTGTCATTCCATCTGTCTGGTTGTCTGTCTTTTTGTCTGTCTTCGTCCGTCTGTCTATCCGTCTGACTGCATCTGTTGTCGAGATCGCTTTGTTTGCTGTACAATCTTTATTTGTCTGCCTGTTGTCCGAATGTACTTTAATTTTGATTTTGATTTCATTAGTTACACTTTTTTATTCATACATTGGGCATCATTAATAATGCTAATTTCACATCATTACGAGGTCACATGTCCTCTCGTCTGGTTTAAAATTACACTAATATTTACATAATTATACTCATTAATGCCAAGAATTACATGCATATGCTGAGCAATTTTTTTTTCTTACGGTTTCAATTTGATAAACACATGCTCCCGGGAACCCAGAAATATGACAGTTAAATTAATCTACAACATGCCCAGGCACTGATATCGAAGCTCTGTGGCCTCGACCAGCGTTATTAATGACAAATGAAGTGATGTCAAGGGGTCCCGAGTAAAAATAAACACTGGTTATATCGGGGAGGGTGAATGCGTCCCGGAGAATGCGGCCTGGCAAATAAGACGACTCCCGGCCTTTGTCAGAAGATCGTTCCTTGTTCCTTCTGTCAGTCTACAGACAACGCTAAGTTCAATGTACTGTTTGTACAAGATCGTCTAAGGAAATCAAAATCAATAATCTTTTATGCATCATATTTGTCATTAGGCATGGTGTATCCATTTTCAATAAGAAAGAAGTACGAACATGTTTCAATTATTTCAGTATGTTTTACACACATCATAAAACCCCGTGTCTGTCACAGAGTGTGTAATTTACGGGTTGCTTAGACCCGACATTTAAATTAATCTATAAAATTTATAAAATGAATAAAATCGACCATTTAATGTGTATACTTTTATATCGTACACGATCTCTACAGAGTTATGAATTCCTTTTTAGGCGTACACCTCACAAGCCGGTAGATCCTGGTGATGGCGTTATACAGATATATATGGTTTTTATTTTCCTCAATACTTTCACCGAAGTCTTTAAATAAACAAGCCCGCTGTTTAAATCATTAAGCTTACGTCAGAGTAATTAGACGGAATGCAATGAATGTGTTAATTTCATTCTTATTTATTTTAGGATTGCTAATTAATCAAGTTTATGATTACAAGCAACAAAGGTATTTGCAAAGAATTTGACTTTTATTAGACTGATTATACAAAATAAATAAAAATTAAAGAAGGATGACGTTTCAATGCTTGAGAAAATTCAGAATTTTTTTATATTAGGAAATTTAAAAGAAAAAAATGTCGATTTTCGATTTCTTTCATGAATTTGTTTTCTCCATAAAATTTTACAAAAAATATAATATATCTCACCCATTGCTTCGAGATATTTAGCAATATTTTCCTCGGATTCCATTTTCCAAGTTCCACCGAATTTTTCGCTCAGTTCTTGAAGAGCCATAATGTTTGAAGAAAAATTATCACACTGCACAATTAAAAAAAAAGCCAAACAATGCGGTCAGCTTCCCTTCTGGCATGCGCGGCCGGCAGGGGACAGTCGGTACTTCCGGTGAAACGCGCACCTGTTTGCCGAGAAGAGCGAGCGAGAGTGTGGTTATCTCCGGCGTCAGTAGGGAGAGAGGAGGGCTGGCTCTGTTATAGCTCCAGCTACAGCGCCGTCCTCTATATCATCAAGTTGACATCACTACCAGTTTCTCCTTAACTTCTGAGAGTAACAGGTAAATCAGCTTACCTGTTAGGACAGCGCGCACTGTAACGGCAGAATCTTACCTTTAACGATTGCGGCTGATAAAGAAATAAATGTGATTTATGTAGAATTTTTTTTGCTGTCTAATGAATTACAAAAGAGCAGTGTTTTTTGAAGTCATTGCCTTACTCTCGATGATTTTACTTTTGTTATACAGTGACCGGATATAAGAAGTAACAAAAACTGCAGTTTTCTTCTATAAATGTATAAAAATATATATATATAGAATATATCAATATTCTATAGATAAGATGGAAATTAATGGTCTGAATTCCATGTGGGTCAATGTGCATCGTTTATATTGTCACAGTGATGAATAGATTGCCAATCTACAGAAGGAATGCATTGAATCTCAAGAATGAAAAATGAGGGAAAAATAAAACAGGAGAATGAGATTTATACGTTCTAATCAAGTTAATCGGTGTGAAATGGATAATGATAAATTGTGTAATAACTGCAAGAAAAATATTTCAAAAAAATGTTTTTTAAAGCGTTCCTCATGATAGACTGATTCTCTACTTCCCCTGTAAGGTGGCGTGACCGCTTTCCTCTCCTCATTGTCGCCCTGGATTGGCCACTCTTGATCAGAGAAATTTTGTCTTGTCGGCGTTTTTATTCCATTATTTTTAACTTAAACAAGATTCATCGTTAAAAAACTCGTGGGAACATGATTAGGCATGGTATTTAGTGTAACGAATGTGGTATAAAAGCTGACTATGAAAAAGCGCTAACACAGCATTTTTACGAGCAAACAAGATAAAGGCATGAACAAATTAATTACATGTACATGTACAGTGTATATCTAATTTTTACATCTATTTTTCATGTGTTAATTAACTAAGTTTGAGTTTTTAGTAGTATCGTAGTAAAGTTAATGTGTGTTGGGAGGGGGGGGGGGGGGTAGATCGTAGATCGAAATACTATGTACTAGTCGCATCCTATGAACAAGCTCAGCCAGGAATGCAGGAGTTGTCTTTCTCAAACTTATTTTCTATCGTCAAAGTCTGAGAACTGACTTGGACAACAATTAAAACTACTTGTAATACTTCACATTTCTAATCTAGATCAGCATACGTTTTTAAAGGTTTAAGACCAATATTTTCCTGTAAAACTAAAAACAATTTATGTAAACGGGCGTATACAACGTATAGTTTTATATTTTATGTAATATGCACATTGTCTTACCTTATATCTCTATGCGATGCGTTCTTTTGCTTTTTTCATTTATTGAGTTAAAAGCGGCATAATTTTTTAATGAACCAGACGTTGTTTGATTGATACAAAGTGTTTGAACTTTTTGTGCATGTCACCCAAAATAAATTGCTAATTATATTACCGTATCTGCAAGTCCTCATTTTTTATTTTTCCTCATATTTCCTCATTCAAAATAGTCAGGATGCGGAATGTTCAAAGCAAACGGATTTCATCTATAAATGCTGCTAAAAATTTAGTGGACTTTTAGTAAAATAATACCTTAAAAATCACATAGTTTTTATTATGTAAAAGACTTAGAAAATATACGGAATTCCTTACAACCAGAAAAGGTTATTAATTGTGCTAACTGAAGGAATGGGATATTGAAATCTCGTCCCTACTGAGGCACGACTGTGAGATCAGGAAGGAAGCAATTGTTGCGGAAGAATATGGTATTGCTTGCATACTCATTAGCCGTTCGAAACTTACAATACCGATTTTATAACATTCCAATGCTAAACAATGAAAACATGTCTATTGTTACTCGCATACATTTTTGTACATGTCTCGTCGGAAGATTCCATAAATGCAACTTGTGGAAACAGGTAAGGTTAATTTAAATAAAGAAACCATGATCTAAGTGTTAAGTTGTGCTTTAATTCAAATGAAAACGAAAATGACATTCATATGTAGATGCTGCAATAACTATTACAAAGACAATGGATCGTGTGTTGGTGAGTTAATTTAACTTATTAATTAAATCATTATTTTTTTTAACAATTTATTAATGAACATTTTGATTTAACTGTAAGAGGGCTGGGTGATCGTGACCATTTTTAACAATATTGATTTTTTTAAGACGAAAAGCTCTGTATAAAGATAAACAAAATATTAAAATCATAAAGCTTAGATATATTTTCTATGTTTAACAGTTGTTAGTAGTTGACAAAATCATTTCAAAAGTATCTAATGTAAATCTGACTCAGCCTCTTTTTCTGCAAATTAGTTAATATTAGTTAATATTTCATTTTGAAAAACGATACGCACGGATTCAAAACTATCAAAAAAAATCTTTTTTATTGGATTGTCATTTGCAGAGTGTCCCATTGGTAGTTATGGAGTGAACTGTAATGGAACCTGTCCCTCTAAATACTATGGACGGCTGTGCAGAAGCAAGTGTGAATGTTCGCCAAAACAATGTGACCGAAAATATGGATGCATAACAGAAAGTAAGATTAAAATACCAATCAATGGAAAATCTTATATGAAATAAATATCTTAATACAGATACAATCTTAATTGATGGTCTTAAAAACAGCATAAAGCAAAACAAGTTAGAACATACATAACATCCAATGATGACCAGTAAAAATCTTCAACGTATTTCTATGATAATATTAGACTTTGATTGATGCAAATGTGCTGTAATTTGATAATTTGTGTGCAAATTGTTTGAAGCAAATCGGAAAGATAATTTAACAACTAGAGACGAGCTCGTTGCAAGCAACGATTAGGTTTTCCGTCGTAGCTGCGTCATACTTGTGACGTATTACAAAAAATTGATAGCTGACCATCGTACAATATTAGATGTGTAAACACTGAGAAACAAAGTATTATATTTCTGTGACCGCGTAGATTTTACGGTGGTAGAGAATTCGTCTGGATCTGCATCGGTCGTGTGCAGTACGAACCGGGTGAGGGAATGTTGGCGTAAAGTGTATAAGGTAAAAGGTTGGGGCGCGCTGTGGGCCGTAAGCTAAAACGAAGGGTAGGTTTGCCGTATTCCCGAAGGTCCACCAGTATACAGTTCCAGAGAAATAAACAGGCAATTGATGCAGGATTCCACATTATTGGACGAGACTCAACGATGGCAACATTATAACAATTTAACAGACAGACATGTTATAAACAAGTCGGATATGGCCAGTAGTGGCCTCCGAACTCAAGACTCTGGGAGAGTCGGACGTGGCCGGGGTGGCTGCCGTATTCCAGACTGCGCATTGACAATTCTACATAACTATTTATAAGAATCTTAACAATGAGTATAAATTGCAATACAGGTAATGATATAAGTAAGCTGAGTGAAAGGTTCACAGATATAAAATAATTAAATAAACTCAATGAGTCTTTGATGTCCAAGAAATGAAAATCTGATAATTGCACAATGTTGTTTTAAGAGATTAACAGTCCTTGAGACATGGCACTCTGTCTCTTTGAAATCACATATAAAGTCTGAAAAGTGTCAATCACTAAATAAAAAAAGTAACTATGTAAGAAATAAACTGTGAAACAAAATTACGAAACAGATGTTGAATTTTACAAGTAAAGTAAAAAAAAAATTATAATTGAACAGTGCATTTTGCACGATGATACTACATGTTTATAAGCAAATACAGATCTTAACACGTTGTCTCTAGTTTGATTCGCCGCATTTTATTCACAGAGTGGGACTGTGGTTATGCCCTGTACGATGGTAAAAAGACCACTGGCAAACGTTTTACACGCATTTTTATCGAACGCAAGCGCCAATGAATCTATTAGTATATATGCGGAGATCCTGGACATTTTACAAGGGGTTTTTAAGAATAATTTTGTATTTCGAGGAGGGGGAACATGCGCGGATCAGAAAATTTTTCCGGGGTTGGGGTTGAAAAGTCAGACGGTTATTTGAGTTTGCCAAGGGATGTCCGAGGCATATTTGGTAAGTTTATAATGTACACGTAATTGAAAGAAATTTCGCTGGGGGGGGGGGGGGTCTGGAACCCTTCCCCTTCTAGATCCGCGCACGGAGAAGACCGATGCCGGTAATTTTACTGTAATTTTAACCATTTTTATTTAATTATTCATGTTCATAATCATCAGAAAACCAATATTACCTTTCAAAGCAGTTAAAACTTAAAACTTAAGATACGAACCATTTAGTCTCGGTGAGTATTGCGTCCGCGTACAAAAATAATGGCAATTTTCAAGAAATTCGGATGGACGATCTGTGTCCTAGGTCGTCCATCCGATTCTTTTTCTGACTAAAAGCTACAGACTTGCAGTTAGAGATTTTCAAACTCTTATTGATTATGTCAATTTGTTTGTCTCAAAGAATCATTTTTTAAATCAATAAAGTTTTACCTTAAAAAAAAGAAAGAAATCGGGCACAATTTTCAATGTTAGCATTTTACAATTTTATGGTCTAATAAAATTTCAAGAAACAACTCTTCATTGCTTTATCCGAAATATTGCATGAAAAAAATGTACATCGCATTTTTTAAATTACAAAAGGATATTCAAAATAAACTTGGATTAACCGCTAACAAACAGGCATCAAGAGAGACTGAGAACCAATTTCTTCTCTTTTTTTTTTTACATCAAAAGAAATTCAAAAATAAATCAAAATATATATTTTTTCTCTGTATGCGTTAATGAAAATGTAGATCAGCAAGGGGTTCTTTTTCGTGCAAGCACCTACTTAACAGATTGTTACACGGGTCTACAACGATGACAAATATCGAAAAGGCAATATTGTGGGTGAAGGATGAATGTGTAGTTTGTTTTTTAAGTTTATTTTTGATACATGTAATTATATTTATCTGGATCGGTTATGTTTGTTAGTTTGTTTTGATTATTAAAGAGGGGAATAAAGAAATGAGTAATTTCCAAGCACGTAGCATCGTTTTTGAAAGTGGGGGGGGGGGGGGGGCAAACTCATCCAACAAATCTTGACAAGCAAAAAAAGAAAACAAAATTGAATTTTCCAAAATTTTCATAATTTCACTCATAATTTCATGATTTTCATACCATTTTTTTTAGATGCTACCAAAATAGGGGGGGGCAACTCCATAATTCAATTTTTTTATGTAAATTTTATAAAAATAGTTGCTTCGAGAAAAAGTGGGGAGAGGACATCTTTATGTCATATAACATGTAAAACTGATTTCATTCCACCCACAAGCTTGAAATAATGAAATAATTTTAATGAAAACAATATAAGTAGACGTCATAAATCCCATATCAAACGCCATATAACCACTTGATTCTGCGCGTCTTTTTAATGAATGTATAAACAGCGGCAAATTCTAAAATGTATTTTTAAAGGTAATGTTAGCTGCAAGTCTGTAGACCTTGTATGAAAAATTTCGGATGGTAGTCAATTTTTCCGGGATACAGACAGAGCGGTACATATATGCAGCTAAGGTAACTAAGAATGATCCCAATAAAATACTTTGTTGAGTAATGCAAGCTTTTAAGAAGATTGCATTAAGAAGCTTTTAAGACATGTATCACTTATATTTGTTTAAAATATAACACCCAAATACTTCGTCTTACATTCGCTATTTGTAGAACAAGCAGAACCGGTATCAGTCTGACCGGCCTCACCTTATACATTGTTGGAATTTTATTGTCCTAGCATTGCAATGCTCTGCATGTACACAATTTCTTTTAAAATTTAAACACTTAGGAGTTCATCTATATGGCTACACATAACGTACACACGTGATTCAAAATAACCCAGACGGAAAACGGTAAAGAATTCAGTCATTGAGTCTACGTCTTATAGAACTTGTAAGAAAACACAATGCGGGTCTGAATGTTTGTTGATATGTCAATCTATCAATATACAGTTTGTTAATTATTTTCGATTGCTAAGGCTACAGCGTATTTGATGAACATTGAACAACATTTTTTCCATGCCACTTTTTTCCATGGAAGATAGCGAATACAAGTATAAAGCATTTATAAAATTTATTTAATTACCTCTTTAGAATTGTGTATGGAATAAATAATTTATAAGTTGCTGCTGAAGGTTGTTTGGTATTTTCGTTTGTAGATGCTTTGCAAGTAAAAAACCTGAAACGCGGGGCAAGTCATAATTAATATCCCTAATAACCGTAACTTAAAACTAGCGGCTTTGGATTCAAATATTATCGTATACGAATATTAAGTTCACTTTTTAAAATCATCTCCACGATGATAATTATAGTATATCCATCGCAAATCAGTATTTTTTTTTGCTTTAAAAGAATTGTTCTATCGGGAGCAATCCCGCGTTCGTTTAAATTGTCATGTCAGTAATACACATTGTGCTTTATATGACGGCCGTGTATACGTATTGTAGAAAAGTTGAGTTTAATTACCATGCATTGGAACCATTTTATGAACACATCTCCCAGTACTGAAACAATTCAAAATGTCTCTGTTACAGTAACACAGTGGGGCGTTAATCGTGTACGTCCAGCTCTACAAGCACATGCACTGTCGTCTAGGCGACGGCCTGAATACAGCTAGCGACTCTCCTATCGATCGGTTACCTGAGTCTCGTAATGCATCTAAATATAGACAGGGGCACAGTTATGAAACAAACAACAAAAATAAGGTCAAAGAGGTTTATCTATATGAAATGAAAATGTACACATGTATAAAAACATTTGGGAATTTTATGTGGAATTATTTTTGCGCGCTACATGTATCAGTTAGTGCATTACAAAAAGCCTTTTCATAACCTCATAAACGTGCGCACCCCCACAAAAATGGACCGAACTGACAACAATTGTTTCTGCAAATACTGACTATAAATTACGAAAACATTAAATTGAATACTGTAGAAGGATTCAAAATTAATTTCTTTACAACTTTGCTTCAATAATGCATTAGAAATATTTATTCCTTTTTAAGTTATTGACAAGAAACTTTGGACGCCTCTAACTCCCTAATTATAAGGGCCAGCCCCTTTTTCGGTATACCGAATGAAAGGTCTGGGTAAGACCAAGAACTTTTAAAATACATGTTATAACAAATTTTTATCAGGTAGAAAACTAACACGGAAAATACGCGAATTTTTTTGATTTTTTTTCTTACCTTTGTTTCAACATCTATACCACCCCTTTTATTTGCATTTAAATAATAAATAAAATATATCTCGCACAAATTCAATGTATTAGCTTCAAGACCAGCCCATCTTTGAGACTCAGATGTCAGTCATCGTTAAAGCTAAACCCCCTGGACAAAAGAAGTCGTTAAATTTTACTAAAAGGGGAATAACTCAAAACCGGAAAGGGATTTCCCTCAACTAAAATATGCAACGACAACATCACGCGGCATGTTATCAGTCCTGAAAATTTCAAAACAATCGGTGAACAAACGAGCGAGATATTAAGGATCAAAGTTGGCGTCTAGAAGAAAAAAAAAATAATAAGAAATTTGAAAATTTTTCAGAATAATAGTAAGGTTTTCCGCTGAGAGCGGAAAACCTTAATAAACATTTGAAGGATGCTTTTCTGTTTAAGATAGAATGACAAAAACTACAACAGTGTAAATCTGTCCTCTCATAAAAATTGAAAAGCTTACAAGATTATCTATAACATATGCATAAACAAAAACGGTACTTATCATTTTAGAAAACTCTAATGCAAATGGCGGTGATACAACCTGGAAGTATGTAACCTTCACACTTATTGGATCCATTACCACCGTGCTTGTTGTTGGACTCATGATGCTGATGAAATCCTTGTAAATTAATATAAGTCAATAATATTCGATCAGTTCTCGAACAGATTTCCATAGCTGACTAGTATTTTAAAGTTTAAATAATCAATATCATTATGTTTTGTGTCTAAAGGTTAGCTAAAAGATGTTTTCTTTGGAGAGATATCCTCCAGTCAAATGAGAACGAAACAGGCAAGTACAGTCACATATCTTTACGAACAGTTATGAATTATTATTGACATACTGTAAGCGTAATATATTTTGTTTGTACGATATTTGGCAGAAATTAGTTCATGAACAAGTTGGCGTAGATTTGAATTTGCGTATTCCTGAATGTGACTATTCTTATACATATATGCATGGCATTGAGCTATGAACCTGATTTAGGTACACATTCCACCAAAAGCTCTAAATATAATAACAGTCAAATGTAGTACGTTTACAGTACTTACTTCCCAATCAAGTAAATTTTAATAGACATCAGTTATCATGAGATTAATTTAATTCCAAAAGAAACCACCGAGGAAGAACATAGATATGAAAGACGAAGAAGTTTACCATCAACTGAAGAGGTAGAAAATGAACAACCACGTGGTCAAGCTGAAGAAAACAACTACACTGATCTGAGGCGATCTGCTCTGTTTCCTATCTATGATAATCCGGACGAGAGCATGCCATGTCCAAACTCTGACACGATACCAGCTGATGCCGCCAAGTCCTTGGCTCTATGGGATTTATCAATTGATGATGAAGATGACAGTTCTGATGAGGAGGAGAGTGAAGATGAAGGATATGGACAACTGTTTAAACACGAAATGTATAATGTTTTGTCACTTCGCAGGACATATCCTGACAAATCTATCCATGTAAGACCGTTTTCAGACGATGCAATGATAAACACCCCTTTAAATGAAACTCCAGATGGATACCAATCTATTCAGCTATCGACATCCAAAGTCCCAGAAGAAGCATCCAAAAAATTGTCAAAAAGTTTGTCTGAGAAGGCAACCATACGACAGAGCCTGATAAGTGAAACAATTGAAGAGTACATTCAAACCTCAAAAGTCACACGAAATCTTGACGTACTTGAAGATGAAGTTAAACAGCCGGGCATGGTGATTACAGGCAGTAACAGTGAAATACAGAGCATTGAAATCGACCAACCTTCGCAAAAGAATACCCGGCCGTACAGTTTGGCCAAAACAAGCTGGTCCTCTGACTTAACGCAAGATAAAATTCCAATAGCTGAGAGCATTGATGAAGATGATGAAAATGAATATGATGATGTAGATAACAAAGATGACGATGTAAATAAAAAGGGTGATGTAAATAAATATGATGATGTCAATAAAGAAGATACTATGAACCAAGATGGAGATGCAGATAAAGATGATGAAAAAAATGATGATGGAAATGAAGATGATGTATATGAAAAATCTCGTCCAATTACCAAAAGCAACATGGGAAATGAGACCTCAAAAGGAAATGATATAATACAAAAGTCATGCAGAGGAGCCGAGTGTGAAAATCAACCAGAGAAGACAACAAAGAATGAAGAATTTCCGGAAGTGTCTCTTACCGATTCTCCGGACGATAATTCTCTGAACCAAGAATATACACAAGTTATAAAGAAACGAATGCTGTCATCAACAGAAAATGAAATATCAGAAAAAAATCCAGTTGAGGTTGACCCTCTTTTACCTAAGAAGACCATTGGGTTTTCATCCGATGAGAAAGTTTTATCTGAGCTGTCAGGTTTAAGCCTTGTAGCAACTGATGAAGGAAATCTGAAGAGCAGTGCGGACAAAGACAAGTCAGAAAATGATATTTCAGACATAACATACCGTTTGATTAATATTACCACCAACCTTTAATCTTGCGACCCTCATGTGGTGTTAAACATCTTTAAGTATGTTCTTCAATAAATCATTGAAGTCATTGAAGAAGAACCCTAACCCTGACTAATCATGGCATATATGTATTTGTTGAATTATAATAGCATTAAGGTAAAATACATTTTCTCTTAAAAAATTGAGAGTATATTGCTTTCTTATTTATTATTAACTTTATTATTAATAACTGATCGTAAACATTGTTTATTGCACTTTCCCAGCCAAAAATCCCAAAAATATTGAACGTTTCAGCAAACACTTTACATTTGTAGATATCAATGATGATTTGACAAACACGACCAGTGCACATGGTATTGTTGGGTTTTTAATGAAGGCAGCGTGACTTTCCGATTTCCCTTCGTTTTACATCGGAACCGGCAAAATATATAAATAACAAACAAGTATCATGTCCATGTTTCCTTATTAAACAAGTTTCTTCCAATTTAAAAGCAAGTTGCTGCTGTAGAATATCAGGGATAGGTTCTTTGTCCTGGTGAGTATTAGAATTGAATTGAGCGTATTTGGCATAACGGGAAAATATACACTTAAGCAAGTATACCGTGTTTAATTCAACTTGAATCAACGCCAGTTACTGCCATAGAACTATATTGTCTAAAAGTTTCCTCCTTCAGTTTAGTCTCAAGTTTTACCCATGCAACTCATCCACTGAGGAAAAGAAACACAAAGTCATCCAAAATTGACGTTTCCGGAATTATTCTATATTATTAAAATTTCAAAAATCTACCAGGAAGCTAAAACATTGAACATCAAGGCTCTGCCATCACAAACACTTCATTTTTTTCAGCCTCCTATCGGAGAACCTACCTAAACTAAATTAACACACTTGTATTATAAGGATTCCCGAGAGGTTGTGCATTGTGAATTTTAATGAAAACCCTGCTGTAAACGATTTCCCTGGGGATCAAACAACAACTAGCTGCATTTGTTTGATTTTGGTGTATATCAACAAAGCCTTTCTGAAATCAGATAAACAACGCTTTTTCAACAAAATATTGTTTAAATTAAAAATGACTACACTATACAAACCCCCAAACAAAAAGCCCTAATAAGTTGAAAGCTCTCTTTTGATAATGATAAATATATTAACTGTTCAATAAAATAACCAAAAACAAGACCAATGATTTTGGTTGGTTAGAATCTAAAGGAATTTTTTATACCATTTTTATGAAATGTTTAATGAAATTGAGTTAATAAATAGACCGGAACATGTATGCAGTAATTTGTTCAAATGGTTTGCTTGCGGGAGTATACATGTTTAGTTTAAACCGAATTTTCATGTAGAGCTTAAACATTGTATCTAGTTGTCATTTTATTTAATTTTTCATTAAAATAATGATATCCGTGCGTTCTAAAGAAAGTTCGGGTATACTATTCCATCCGTCCGTCTGTCACATTATACTTTTTCAAACTGCTGTTATATCTTATAAACCAGCAAACGAAACTATTGGAGTTCTATTTGGGAGGGCACATAATTTAATTTTGTTCGAATAATTATATAGACCACATTTATATTAAGATTATCGATTATCTTAAAAAATAATATGCAAATGGTGTAAACTAAAATTTTACATAAAGGACCGCTCATTTGTATTATGAGATGGGATTTCATCCTTTATGAATAATATGATTTTAAATAATTACCGCAAATTGTATGTTGCCTTCATTTTTACTAAAACTTGTACAAAACCGTGTTATTAAGGGGCAAACACTTGTCGGGGTATAACCTTCTAATGACATCATCTAGTTTCAATTGTTGAACTTTAAAGTTATTAAGTAAAACTAAATGAGTCACAGTAAAATAAACAAGTAACACAGGTTGTGTTTTGGTAAATAAAGAACAAGGGAAATTGTTTTTAAAAACAAGTTCTTGATACAACAGGAAAAGTGTTGTTTTGTATCGGTTCAAATTAATATAAATTTTGAGTGCATTTCATTAATTATTGGCTGACAGCGAGAACTCAACATATGCAAGCATACATATTTCACAAACATATGTTGTCATTTACCAAAGTTTTTCAACGGGCATTTAAGGAAGATATTCCTAATTTGACAAGTCGGAAGAAGTAAGAATTACCTTTTTTATCCATCTCATTGAACAGAAAAATACCCAATTTCTGATTCTGCTATAAATTCTATGAAGATTAATCTATGAGGGCCTGATGGTGGTGATCATTTTTTTTACTATAATAATCTCTTTAAAAACAAGAGTTTGTATAAACATATGGAATGTCATTCAAATTTTAAATTTGAAATCTATGGACTTTTCTTAACAAGTTGTTCAACATATTAGATAAACAAATGAACGTAATAACTCGATTAATTTCAACGCAATCAGATATTTTTTGTTGAACAAGTAAAATGATATTTTAAAGAAAAGTGTATTTGCTAAATATTTTCACTCTATTGCTAGTAGAAGAAGTCAAGTCTGCAAGTCTTTTTTGTTCACTGTAAACCGAAATTGGAGTTCTACAATCTGTCAACCAGAACTGTCCTATACAGCTACAGTTTTGCACACTTTTTTAAAACAAATATATATATAATTCTGAAGAATGTTTTGAAGCCAATTTATTGAAGCTTTGTCAGATTGAAAAAAAAAATGAGAAACATTATTGTGTCCTTGTTAGTATTATGCTAATTTAGATATGTTTAAGGGGTATTACTTGAAACTTGTAATTGAACGGTACTTAGTAATCAAAGAAATTGTAATATTGTTAGTGCTAAACTTATCGGTAGGTTTTCCTCCAATAATAGCAGGCTGCAAGAATGCAAGTGAAGAGGTGGATTGTGGTAGTGCTTGTTAGCGCTATCTTAAAAGTTTGCGTTTAAAACACGATCTAATTACGTTTTTTTTTAAATTACTACGTAGGAATGAAAGAATTTCAAGTGTTTGTAACAAATATTGTTCTATTGGTTTTCTCAGAAGATATTCCTTATTGGACATGTGTCAAAGGTAGATGTAGGAAATTACCTACAAATATTTTCACATTTTAAAATGAATATATTCTAATATTATTATCGATTATTATTTCATCATTTTTTATATAGATGATTGTGTAACTTTTAAAAATATACATAGGTCGGGTTGCTGTCGGTAAGTGTTAATTAGCATTTGTAGTTTATTTCATGATAATTGGCGAACAGTCTATACAGGATGCATTTTCAGTGAATGTAGTCAAATTTTAGAGAGTCAGCTTGGTACATGTACGTATGGAGTGAATTGTACAGGAAGCTGCCCCCTCTGTACTATAAATGACTGTACCACATGTACAACGAGGGTGATTGTCCTTTAAATCTTTGTGACACAAAGTTTACGGTGTATGGATTTTCAAAACACCAGTAAGAGATCTTACTTATTATTTGAATATTTCTTAATAGTAAAGCATTTTTAATGAAACAATTATTCATTGAGTATATTAACCAAAATAAAAAAAAATGAAAAAAAATATGACAAAACTAATGAATGAAGTATGTAAAGAGAACCAAAGACACATAAACAGGTACAAACATTTCATTTTTTATATACATACATATTTACCTATTACGTAGACGTTGCTATTACAGCCTTTGTTGAACATGTTATTCAGTGTTCTAAAACTTCAGGTGCTTACATTCTAAACAAAGTATATTAAAGGATGCGAAACGTTTAATATGATAAGTTGTACACATGTCTTAGATCACCTACCCATTGACGCTGAACACTAGCACTGCACGTAAAAAAAGATGTTTTCTAAGAAAATTGATTTTAACTTGTCTTACAGATGGCAGTGACGACACGTGGAAAATTGTCGCCTTCAGCGCTTATCGGATCCATAACCTCCATTTTAGCTGTTGGACTAATGAAGTTGTTGAGATCTTGGTTAGTTTTCTTACTAATGCATTAAAACTTTTATTAAAAATAGTCTACATCTTATATTTAAGTAATTTTAACACTATCATTTGTTTGTGGTATAGGAATTGGTTTTTTATTTAAAGGCTTAGCAAAAGATGTAGACAAGAAAACATTGTGTTTAACGGGAGTCAAACATGCATGGACAACCTTACTCCAAATGGTACTCTTTTGGATTTTTTTTCCTAATAGTATCATTGATTAACAAATACACTACCAACATATTAAATGATATCAAAGAATACATCAATCGTAACTATACTGGTTTTAATTTTAAGAACACCACATGCAGGAAAATAAATATGAAGAACACAGAAGTTCCCCGTCCCACGATGAAATAGAGGTTGAGCATCCCTATAACATTTTTTTTGAAAACAACTATGCTGATCTGAGGACCTCCGCTCTGTCTCCTATATATGACAATCCGGGTGATTGTGAAACTGATATAATTAGCGCACGTTGATGCTAATTAGACCTTGACTGAATAGAAGTAGCAGTTGAAAACAGTTGAAAAGTTGCCTATTGGAATAAAAAATGTATATGGGAGGTTCTTTTGAGCCGAACCATGTTTAATGGTTTTGTAAAGTATCTATGGTCAAAACAATTCATGTCAGGCTTGTTATTATTATATATTTTTGATATATTATATTAAAGGAAAAGTATTTGGTTTTAAAAAGTAAATCGAAGGGTATTTGAAGCCTCAACGTGAGGAATATTTTTTATTATTATACTTTCATGTTAAATACTGAAATCTGATTGGTTTAGACGCAGTTAATGATCCGTTCTATTATCCGCAGCGTTAGCAACACACTAAGCAACGAGTAACACAACGAATTGTTACATGCGCGTACGGGTCGCCGTAGAATTCACGTTAATTCTATATAAAAGCAGTAATTGACAATTGACACCCCTCCAAAACTATTTTTAACCTCCGCTTCGCGTCGGTTGACAATGGTTTCCTCGGGGTGTCAATTTCAACTGTTACCCTTCCAAACAGGCACTATCTATATAATGTAATGTGTTAAAGAAAGACAACTGATAGTTTTTGTAGAAGGTATACAACTTCTTGCAATATCGTTAATGGTGTGCGAAAGAGGAAAATGACTTAAAGGTTAAGCAACAATTAGAAAATGAATTTTAAACGTTGCAAGATATATACGTTCTTTAACATTAAACATAAAAACAGAGTAAAAATAAATCTCAAATTATATCAACGTCATATATCTGCAAAACTAATAATTAATATTTGATATTGTTGCACATTTGGTTAAAACGTTAGTTATTTATCTGCAAGTCATGAGATTGAGATCTTTATTACAAACAACTATTCTAGAAGTGATGATACATGTATCCTGAATATGTTGTTTTTGTTCTGATCATATAGTATTTCTTAGAAATATTTTGAACTTGTTTACCTTTATTATCTGCTAACTCATTGTTTTATAAGCATTTTACAGTTGTGAATATGATTTTGTATTTGTACATATATGAACTACTGTATTTATGGCATAAATTGCGAATTTTTCTTATTTTCAGTGTTTTTGCGATTAGACAATTGTACGCAAATAGAAACTCATCGTGAATCTTGCGCACTGATAGTCAGTTTTTTCTGTGCGAATGACATAGGTTTAGAAAGTTATTTAAGAAAAACTACTTAACTAAAAAAAAACATTGCTTTCATACTTTTGGTTGAAATGAGCAAAGAAAAGAAAAATAAAAGTTTATACAAATGTTAGTGATGGCTCGCACAGAAAGCACTCAATCGATTTTGTGCGACCTAGTTACATAGACTCAAGATATTTAAAACTAATAGGTGAATAATAACTTAAACTAAACACAAGTTGTAGTTCACTTTTACTGTAAATGTTCTCTGTCCCAATAGCGTGTCCGAAGATATTTATGCTGCATATTTAAACGATTTTTAATATAAATACACATACATGTGAAAGAACTGCAATTAAAATCGATGGAAGGGAAAATGTCCAAGATAACTTCATTCAGTAATTATCATTTTTTCGGCGTAAAAATCCACAGGAACGAAAACAGTTTTCCTACGGAGATTCATAATAGGAAATGTTGACATCTTTTGTCAATTCGGAAGCCACTCGGAATACAATTTTTCAACGTTATCATCCGAGCTTAATGATGACTGATGCAATGCGAAATCCCAGTAGACTTTCTATGTTAACTGTGTATTAAAGCCTGAAAAGCAAGAGGAGGCATTTCAAAAGGAAAAACTTGGAATGTTGTTCATACTATTGAATGGACATCGTCTGAATCAAAAGTATTTTATAGCTATCGAATAATTTAAGAAAATATGTGGCAAAAATATCAAGAATAGGCATTAATAGAACACGGAGTCATCCAGTAATTAGAGAGTTTTTTTATTCGATGACACTTTAGTTTACAAGAGCTTCTATTGGAACTACAACGTCGCTATAACCAACACCGGCTCCCGACATTTTTTATGGCTTCAAAAGGAAGAACTTACCCAAATTAAATAAATGCACATTTATCTGAGGGATCAAGTAAGCTGCACTGTGTATATCTTAACAAAATCCACAAAAAATGTTGCCGTAATCAAACAAAAAGAAGTTTTGTGTTTGAAGCATATTAACCATATCGAAGCAACTAAAAAAACGAAATATTCACAATTACTTTTATGTCCAAAATACTTTAAACTAAAACTTCCAGTTTGTGGTTTGCATCCAAAGCTGATAAGAATAAGTATAAGCGTGTTATAATTAAAACCCACATATTTAATACTATTTTTATATCTGTAAAACGTCATAATATAAATAACATTACTTTTAGGTAAATTTGACAAAATATGGCCAATGCTTTCAAAATTAAACTCTCAATTGCATCATTTTGAGGAATATTTTGATACGAAATATTCAAAGCATGCAAATAAAAATACCTAAATGATGAGCGCCAGGAATTGTTAAAATTGCCCGGAACTAAACCCCTTCCATTTTTTTTGCCAGTTATACCTTTTCATATAGAGATTCAATCATGTACTTGGTTATAATATTGTTTCCTTTTTTGTTAAATTGCTCTAATTGTATGGAAATTAATAAAATCAATAACACAGAAAAACATAAATGAGGAACAGCGTTGTGTTTTTGTCACTCGAGCAAAAGTGGCTGACTTAAAAAAAAAAAACCAACCTATAATTATGCGGTGCTTGATAGAAGAGGAAGATGTTGTTTTATTAATAGTTAAAATTGATATATTTTTAGTGTATTCCTTTAATATTTGATTGACAGCCATAACACAACATACTAGTAGAGAAACGTAGACAAGTATTCCTTTTAAAGGAATGATCGGCAATAATGATATATTGATAGCTAGAAGCAATCAACATGATCAGTTTGATGTAAAATAATAAACAAAGTACTGTATTTTTACAAAATATAGAATATTTTGAATCTGTACACCATAATTTCATCATTGTAAACCGTCAACAAATTAAATTTTGAAATAAATTTGGGGTAAGCCGTTCGTAAACTCCTTGTCTTGTTTGATAATTTTAACATAATTATTAAATGTTAATGTATCTTCTTCTTCTTCTTCTTCTTCTTCTTCTTCTTCTTCTTCTTCTTCTTCTTCTTCTTCTTCTTCTTCTTCTTCAGAATACTGAGTAGGGCTCTTCAAAGAGCAGTAACACGTATACAAAGAAAGAGCTGTATTAATTATGTTATCATAGGTACTAGAACACATGTTATATGTTTTGCTTTTTTATATTTAAACCTGTAGCCATTGGCTACTATTTATAGCGTATAACCTGTAGAACAGGTATTCAAGTTAAGCACGATTTTCACTCATTTGAAGGCTTTTCTTTGCCGCATTTACACAATCCCCACCCACCCACTTATTTAGTGACATTTAAAGATCGAAGGACTGTGCACTATAAAATGTAAATTGTTTTATTTCAGAAAGAAGTTTAAAGAATCTTTATATGTATTAGTACGTGTAAATAAATGCAGCAAATAAGCGCTTCCTTCACTAATCATGTCTTTTGTTATTATTGTAAATCATTTACGTTCGGTTGAGTGGAAGGAATAAGAACATAAAAATAATTTAATGCGATTGAAAAACATTGAATGCCATCATAACTTGCTTTTTAGGTCGCATTATAATTTTACCTTGTTTTTAAATCAAGCCGTCTACCTAGCTACTATTATGCAACATCAATAGATCGAGGTCAGTTCATATGATTGAGGTTAGTTCATCGAGGTCAACTGCATTACTGAATGAATATATAAATATATATATATATATATATATATATATATATATATATATATATATATATATATATATATATATATATTCCCTTGGACTGAAATGTCGAACTTTCATTCGTTTAAACATACAATGTAGCACGTGATTGCCTCATATATCTCTATATTTGCATTTCCATTGTTCTTTCCCACTGTAAGCCCATGCGGAGGAGCTGCAATTATTTCTCTATAATCGCAATTGCTCTGTCAGTATACTATGACGTCATAAAGGTTTAACGTTATATATACTTTTCCATGACGTTATAGATTTAAACCACTATACGATACATCATGTGTTTTTCTCCAATTCAATTAAAATTGACGTATTTACATGTAATATTAAAACATGTTTTTGATAACATTTTAAAGGAATTACTTTTATAACATATCATTGATTCTGTTAACAAATCTATGTGAATTAAAAAGATATATTACAGTCTGAATGTTTACTTTTGATGTAATAGCTAAATGTCAAAGTCTAGGCTAATACAGGGTATTTGCGAGTGGTAAAATGCAAATATAAGTAATAAACAACGATTATTTAGTGAACATGGCGTTATGAATAGCAACTGCTCTGCTGGCATATTTTCCATGATGCGCTAGCGCGCATCATGGAATATGCCAACAGAGCAATTGCTATTCATAACGCCATGTTCACTAAATAACGTTGTTTATTTCTTAAATATTTGTTCGGTGAGAAATATTATGCATTGTTATACTTTAATGTTGAATACTGAAATCTGATTGGTTAAGACGCAGTTAATAATATTTTCTATTACCCTCAGCGTTAGCAACGCACTTAGCAACGGGTAACAGTAAAAAATGTTACATGCGCGAAAATTATGCGCATACGGTTCGCTGTAGAATTCACGTTATTCCTATATAAAAGCAGTAAAATTTTCTTCAAAAATTAAGACATTCAGTATAACAAAATAAATAGTGCCTGTTTGGGAGGATAACAGTTGAAATTGACACCCCTCGAAAACCATTGTCAATCTCCGCTTCCCGTCGGTTGACAATGGTTTTCTCGGGGTGTCAATTTCAACTGTTACCCTCCCAAACAGGCACTAATTATATAATATGGCCGTCATTGGCCGACGCTTCGCTTATTCATTTTGACATTTCATAGTATTTAATACATTAACCGCATGCCGTACGTTCTCTAAGTATTTGGATTGTTGCCCTTTGAAATTTTTTAAAATTAGAGTAGTTGCCCTTAAAATATTGACGTCACATTGTTTTGTCTGGAGCAAATCAAAATGGTAGCGTCGAAATTTGCTCAAAATTCTGCAGAGGAAAGGGAGAAAACATTTAAAATTGAATAGCAACAAAACATTGTAAGTAAACATGGGTGAAGCAAAGATTTTTTAAGTGTATTTGAAAGGTGAGATTGAAAATTTTGAAGAGTTTAAATGAGTTAAATTGGACGAGATGTTTGGGATCTTGTACATGGCTTTGCTTAGATCAGCGCTTGATGTCGCTTGATAGTCCTCGGGAAAACAAAACACTTATTAGGTTAGTTACTGACTCACTACGGAAATATATTGGGTTGATCAATCTCATAGACGGCTGAGCTTCGCCTCGCCATCTGTGAGATTGATCAACCCAATAGCTCGGCTTCGCCTCGCCATCTATGAGATTGATCAACCCAATATATTTCCGTAGTAAGTCAGTAACTAACCTACATGTAATAAGTAATAATATACAGTATTCCTTACAAACAGAAACACTATTTTAACCGACTAAAGGAGTCGTATATTTAAAATATTTCTTTAATGACTGACCGTCATGTTCTTGTTTACGCATTTACTGTTCTAAACTTTAAATACCGATTTCATAGGGTTTCAATGTGCGGCAGTAAAACTATGTCTATTGTTACTTGAACAAGTTGTTGTGCACGTCTTGTCGGAAGAAACTATCAATGGAACATGTGGGGACAGGTAAGAGTGATCAAAAGAAAAACAGTCATACTGATAAATCGTTATTTTATAAAGAGGTACATGATTTAATGTTTTATATTAATGTTAATAGATGCTGTATAGACTTTTACAAAGATCCTTCCAACGGAACGTGTATTGGGAAGTGTATATTTGATCCATAGTTTACTTTAATTTTGTAATTGTTATTTCAAAGATAAATAAGAAATTCCCTTTAATCTTTTACAATTGAAAGAGTGCCCGCTTGGTATGTTTGGTGTTGACTGTAGAGCAACCTGCCCCCTCAGTATTATGGACAACTGTGCCGCTGGAAATGTGAATGTCCTTTACACCGCTGTGACAAGAGGGATGAATGTTAAACAATCAAGATTTAAAAAAACATTACTTATTTAGAAAATTCTATTCTACAAATTTCTTTCATTTTAGTAATTACTTTGTTGAACTGAGTCAAACTTTAAATGAAAAACGAACTTATAGCAAAACAAAAACAAATTAAGTTACCAATGAAAAGGCAAATCTCTAATGTACATTTATAATTTTTTTGTGCGTAAGGAATCTTGTTGGATTGTAAATTATTTCTTTATTTTTGAGTGTGCAAAATGTTATGAAATAAAACTGATTATAGTTTTAAAATGAACTTTTTTGTAATGTCACTCTTCTTTTGCATTTAACGACGAAAAAAATGAAAACAATGCAGTAGGTGCCTCCAAAATCAAGTTGAAATCACTGCCAATGAAAAATCGATGTAATAATTGCAAGGAAACTATTTAAAATCAAGTTTTGTTTTTTCCTCCCTTAAAACCTAACCCAAGCCCATAGCGAACAACAGTTCTACATATTAAAGTTTAAGTGTTTCGTGAGAACTCCATTCGGAATCCGGGAAATATACAACCCCATTGAAATTGGTCAGGAGGTCAAGCCACATTTGCATGTCTAATTTAATTGCAGAGGTAATGTTAACATGGTGATAGGGTTGAACCTTACCAATCATAGCATTATAAAAACGTCTGTTGAATGCTCGACTACCTGGTATAGCCCTGGCAAAGAAATTAAGTTTACCTACAATGCTTTGCAGTGAATTGATGGTAATTGTTCTTTTCTGAATATGATGTGTGAGAATTGACAACATTTCTTGAATCTTTGGTGGTGGTATGCGAATTTGCATTTGAATTGTATCTTTGACCAGACCCAAGAACACAAGTGATGTTGTAGGCCCCTGTGCTTTGTCCTTATTAAGTGGAATCCCCATATCTGTACATACGCTATGAAAGGTGTCGACTAGCATACGACAATGGTTAGTATCGGACCGACCGGCAAAAATAAAATCATCTAGGTAATGGTGGGTGGTTTTTAAACCAGATTGCCTTCTGACCAACCATTCGATGAATGTAGAAAATGTTTCAAAAATTTTGCACGAAATTGAGCAGCCAAAGGGCAACATTTTATCGAAAAGTAAGCACCCCTAAAGAAAAGTCCTAGCAGTTCAAAGTCCCCAGGGTATACGGGTATTAGCCTAAAAGCACTTTTTATATCCTCTTTTGCCAACAAGGCCCACCTTCCCAATTTGCTAATGGTAATTACCACTGTGTCGAAGGAAGTGTAGGTTACTGTTGTATCTTTAGGGTCTGTGTATGTATTTATGCTGGACGACGGTGGGTAAGATAAATGTGTTATCATTCTCCAACCGCCGTCGCTTTTGGGAACTAAACCGATTGGTGAGACATGAATGTTTGGCATTGGTGGTTGTAGGAAGGGGCCAGCCATGCGTCCCTCATCCACCTCCTTAGAGATTTTTGTTTGCAAAATATCTGGGTTTTGATTGGCTGATACTAAGTTGTGAGAAAAAATAGGAAGTCTAGGTCCTGCATACAACAATTTAAATCCTTCCTTAAAACCAGTATCTAAAGTTTGTGCGGCATGCCTATCTGGGTAATGTTGTAAATACTGTGAAATGGACTTAATGAGGATTGGGGTGCTTCCCAGAGACCAAAGGGTATTATTGTTTGGGGTATCGAGGGCATTTGGCTGGGGGGTTGTTGTTGTATTGGTAGAGGGGGGGGGGTGACCTTGGTTTGGTGTGTTGAAGCGAAATGGCCTGTTAACTTTGGTTGCTTGTGTAAGCGTACCAAAAGAGCAGGTGTTAGAGGAGTGTGCATTATTGCACCCAAGGCATCTGTGTACATACTGGCAGTTTGGTCTGGTGCATGCACCTTTGAAGTTGTAGTCAAAGCATTTGTCGCTGTTTACCCTTTTGTTTGAGGTGTAAGTCTGGTTGTATGTGTGGGTCTGGGGTGCAGTGGGTGTCATGTAAATCATCCATAACTCAGGATCAACTACACCCCAATCAGTGTTTTGGTTAATGGAAGCCCTAAGGCAGTACTGTTTGTCATATGTGAGCCAGCCCTGTGATCTCTGGCTTCCTAGCCTAATGTCATGCATGTACTTTAAGAATTGTTGTATTTTTTCAGGATGTGCTGCTGTGTAAATGCTCATGAAGATAATGAATGCATCTGTCCAACGATCAATGTTTTGAATTTTGTGCTGAGATTTAGGTTGGGCAATTAATTGGCCGGTTGCATCTATTGCAAGAGTGGAGGAAACATGAGATTTGTTTGGGTCCCTAACGAGCAATGTCCCCAAGTTAATGTACTTACCAGATATGATCTTATCCCTAGTGCTAGGGTCGACATAGTATCCCAACGAAAATTGAGTAGACCCTACAGGTAAGGGCAGGATTGTGTGGTTGGAGTCAAGAGGAACAAGAGTTAAATTACCTGTGGGCACAGGTGGCTCAGTGACCGGTATTATGCAAACGCTGGTTGTGGGCGCCTGTGGCGCTAACTGTTCAACTGGGCTTGAAAGTGCCTGTGGGATTGCTGCCTGCACTACTGTCAGGGGCTCATCCCTAGCCGCGGCGTGGAGTCGAGGTCGCCTGGACGTCCGCTCCGTGGGGGCTGGCCTTGCTGGCCTGGACTTAGTCTTTGGCATAGTTTGCGTTGGGTATTACCATAAAAATATAGAAACAATTGTTAAATTATTTAAAATGAAAAGTGTCTATCTAAGCAACTAAAATAAATAAAAAAACTAACGACACGTAATCAGAAAGAAGCGTGGCCCGATAGCCCACGTTGTACCAATGAATATGGCGTGTGTACAGGTCACAGTAAAATAAGTTTGGTGAAAGACAACAATCCGATAAAATTAACTGCCATCTGCAAATCCCAACAACGAATAATAGTTTTAAGTTAGCGTATACAAAGAGATGTAAAACTTTTGAATGTTATTTTTAAGAAATTGTTAGGCAAATAATGATAATTCAACAGAGAAAATTTTAACCTACCAGTTTGTATGACGTGAAGATTGAAAAGAAGGATATGACGTAATATAGAAAAGCACTTAGTAAAAACCTATTTTGGAACTCAGCATGCGCAACCCGGATAAATCCGGAATGAGCATAAAAGTATACTGAGATAAATGCGCATATTCTGAGACTGCGCTTTAATATGCGCTATTATTGCTAAAAGGCATCAAATGGTCAAATAAAAAAAAACCCTTTTACCTCCTGGTTTGTTCCAGGGGTCTTATAAAAGTTGTTATTTTGTATGCCCAATGTTCCAGATTTGTCAGATAATGGCTATTTTTTATTTGACAAAGGCGGAACTGATTGTCTTTATAGTATTATTAATACAGTTAGACATATTTAAGTAATACCGAGCGCAGCGAGGATTAATGGTAACACGTATATATAAGAAAATCAGTGAAAAATGAGAGTTGAATCAGGGGTACTATGGGCTAAATAAGTTTCTTACAGCCCTGGGCGCCGCAATATTGGCAGCCAAAGTGTTTTTTAAAAGTTAGTTTGATCATTGATTAACTGGTAATTATCGATGTGTATTGCTCCTCAACTGGATTTAAATTTTCCAGAGTTTTATTAGAAGGTAATTTAAATTACAAGAAATAAAAGAGGACACCTGATAAGTTTAAATAGTGCTTCAATCAAGAAACATGACTAGTTCTATGTATGTCTTATCAAATTATCAAATGGAAAATAACACTGAACAAAGTATTCAGTTTTATTACCGCGGCATTTATATGGATTGAATTGATAAACAATGAATGATTAATGGGGCCACATCGCTCACCTGAGCAACAGTAGCTTAATATGGGTGTTCAAAGGATATTGTGCCATATGGCCCCTGGGAAAAAAAAGAAAACCATAAAATAAACTGGATCCAAATTTTACACTTATTTTCCTACACTTAATCTTTGACATTGTACCCTTATGAGATACCATTTTTACCAAAAATAAGATCCTATGCAAACTATATGTTTGGTAAGGGTACACTGGTAATTTTAGTTCTGCCTCCTAACTTTATAAAACGATCAAATTATATATGAGAATATGAATATAGGTACATATTCATCTTCAACTTTATTGTACTAGCTAGTTATTGTATTTTATTTAAAAAAATTCCTTTATGTGAAAGAAGAAAATTGTACCTCAAGGCGCTCAAATTAAGAACATTCAAAAATTTGATTGGTCTTCCGCATTATAAACGATTGTTGTATACCAGGCGTGAACTCGTGTGACGTTTTATAACCTTACTCACTCGAATGAAAAATATTAATGTTGTCATGTGATATGTTAAAGAGCAAATACATGTATAATCAATGTATAGGCGTCGGAACTGGGTGGAGGGGGAGGGGGTCCCCCCACTTTTTTTTTGCAAAGTTAGACATGGCGTACTTAAAATCTTTCTTTTGTTTTTGCTTTTTTTGCTTGTCAATATTTCTGATAAGGTCTAGCCCCCCCCCCCCTCTCTCAATGGACTTCAGACTGCAATGTATTGACAGGCATATCGGTCTATTTTACTAATGTCCACCCTTTATTTTCATCTTTACTTAAAATCAACGTTAACAAATGGCTACAAATCAAAATGATTTTGCGCTGTAATGTTTTCTTAGGAATAGCGATAATACATTAATCCTCGTAACAGTAATGTTTTAAACTGTTTTAAAGAGGTCGTTTTTATTTAATTGTGTCTGAAAAACCAACAAAGTTGGTGTAGATTCATCGTATACGTAGGGGCCCCAAAAAGTTGTTACATCATGTCATCCTCTTAATTTTTCTGTACAAATATTTAACATTTAGTGAGACATTTCTATTGATAAATCAAAATTTCAGCGTCAATCGTAGAATTATAAGCAAGATACAGACCTCACAATTCTGCTTGGTTTGAGTCAATTTTTTGTTCACAAGAGTTAACTACATTCAACTTAAGATTTTTAAACTTGGTATTTCCTATTCAGAATGAACAAAGCATGGCCTCAGTTCTGTGAGCAAAGCTCTGAATCTTGCTTACAATTTGAAACTTGACACAGCTGAATATGGTCAGTAAAGAGAAAAGAGTAATCAATTAAAACAGAAGAAACGTGCACTAAAACAAAGAAAGAGCACAATTTATTTTTCATAATTATATATATACCTTTATATTTCTTGCAGCAAAAACAATTTCCGTTTAGATGAAAAGTATAGGATCTTAACAAAACACGTTGCATTATAATCAACCATTACGTAGAGATCGTACGGAATTACCAATAGAAAGTATAGTATTTATAATATAATATGTTTTTAGTGCATCAGATTTTGCTCATTTTGCGTTGGTTAACAATTAACTCTCTGATTTACCGAAGTCTATATTTGATTTGATACGTAAAAATTCCAAAATACAGGCGATATTTCCCCTCAAGTTAAACAGCATAAACGAAATTCAAAACAACGTTAAACCACGGTCACGATCGAATGAAAATGTCAACGCATTGAAAGATTTAACCTCAATTCACTTTACAAAATCGGCACAACTATATTTAGCATGTTTCAAGTATCCCTTCGCACGTAAACTGTTATACAACAAGCAAATTCATCTTTGTCAGTTTGACCTGTTTGTCATGCGTCAACATTCAAACATGGCTGCTTCATACAAAGAACTTTCGTTTTCGATATGGAATACCGAACCCGAAGTTATAAACTGCATGATTGACCGCGATTATCTCTTTATTTTTATTTTCGTAAATTACTCAAATTTAAAACAGAATTCGCCAAAAATTTTTTCAATTTATATTTTCCTTTCCGTAAGGAATATTTATGCAAAATAAAGTCGAATTTAACTCGGTAGTTCTTTAGGGGAAGATTTTTAAAAATGCACCCCACTTTTTCTACAGTTTAGAGGTTTTTCCATTTCAAATAAAGATCAGTCTTTCATTTCTGCAATTCATAATCACCTTTCTATAGGGATGTTTTGTGCCAAATTTGGTTGAAATTGGCCAAGGGGTTTTAGAGAAGAAGTTTAAGATGTGAAAAGTTTACAGCCGGACGGACAGACAGACAGACGGACGACGGACAAAAGGTGATCAGAAAAGCTCACTTAAGCTTTAAGCTCAGGTGAGCTAAAAAAGTTCGGAATAACGTAACTCTCTTTGGCTATTTCCGAAGACAAAACGTGTACGTTTTACGTCTGAAACATGACATCATAATATAGACTGAGCACGCGACGTTTAGTTAAACTTTGGCTAATGATTAATTTGGTAGGCAACCAGGCGGATCCTACTGTGTGCGTTTCAAATAAATTTTGTTCTACAAAAATCAAACTGCACTGTGTTAAATCTGCCTTCGGTCCAGTGGTCACACCGTTTACATATTAAATAAATATATAACATTACATATTAAGGGTCATTGATATAAATACATGGTTACTGTCTTGAAATATATGAATTAAGCTATATCTAGCGGGTTAAGAGGTGGGTGACAGAGGGCTATGCTTGCCGAACCCTCTTCATGTTTTCGACCTGAGCCCAAATATAGCTCATACTTCGAAACATTTATGTTAATTCCACAATATGATATCAATTTTACGCATCAAACGAGCTATTTTCGAAAAATGTCGCTGAATATATGCAGTTGAAACTATCACGCCATGGCGTCAAACAAGCAAAAAGATGACGTCACAATACAAATGAAACGCTGCGCGAAAGCGTGCGTACTTGATCTGTAGTCGGCCTCCTTAACAAAATCTACAAACAATTTTGCCGTAATAAAAAAAAAAGAAATTTTGTTTTTAAAGCATATCAACCATATCGAAACAACTAAAAAAAACCCCGAAATATTCACAATTACTGTAATATCAGTTTGAACTAAAACTTCCAGTTTGTGGTTTCATCCAAAGCTGATAAGAATAAGGGTGTAAGAAATAAAACCAACATATCTAATGATATTTGTATATCTGTAAAACTCATAACTCATAAAATCATGATATAAATAAAATTACTTTTTGGTAAAATTGTTAAAATATGGCCAATGCTTTCAAAACAAAACTTTCAATTGCATCATTTTGAGGAATATTTTAATAACAAATATTAAAAGCATGCAAATAAAAATACCTAAATGATGCACGCCATGAATTGTTAAAATTGCCTGGAAATAAAGCCCTTCCTTTTTGTGTCGGTTTGACCTTTTTATGTAGAGATTCAATCATGTAATTGGTTATAATATTTCCCCCTTTTTTTGGTTAAATTACTTTTATTGTATGGAAAATAATTAAAACAATAACACAGAAAAACATAAATGAGGAACAACGTTGTGTTCTTGTCACTCGAGGAAAAGGGGATTGACTTTAAAAATAAAATAAAAAATCGTAATTATATGGTGCCTGATAGAAGAGGAAAATGTTGTTTTATTAATAGTTAAAATTGATTTATTTTGAGTATATTCCTTTAATGATTGACTGACAGCCATAACACAACATACTAGTATAGAAACGTAGATATAAAAAATATCAATAAACTCTCTTTTACCCAGAGTGTTTGACAGGAGGCTTTTGAGAAAGATGCTCCTAATTCGACCTGTGGAAGAGAGTAATATATATATATATATATATATATATATATATATATATATATATATATATATATATATATATATATATATATATATATACACACATTATTCGTTACAATCAGAAACACTTTTGTAACCGACTAAAGGAGTCGTATATCTAAATTATTTCTTTAATGACTGACCGTCATGGTTTTGCTTGTTAAAGCATTAACCGTTCTTTACTTTAAATACCGATTTCATAGGGTTTCGATGTGGGGCAGTAAAAGTATGTCTATTGTTACTTGCAAAAGTTGTTGTGCACGTCTTGTCGGAAGATGCTGTCAATAGAACATGTGGGCACAGGTAGGAGTGATTAAAAAAAACCCAGTCATACTAATTAATCGTTTTTTTATTAAGACATAAATGATTTAATAATTTGAATTAATGTTAATAGATGCTGTATAGACTTTTACAAAGATCCTTTCAACGGATCGTGCATTGGTGAGTGTATATTTGATCCATAGTTTACTTTAGTTTTGTAATTTTTATTTCAAAGATAAATAAGAATTTCCCTTTAATCTTTTACAATTGATAGAGTGCCCGCTTGGTATGTTTGGTGTGGACTGTAGAACAACCTGCCCCCCTCAGTTTTATGGACGACTGTGCCTCTGGAAGTGTGAATGTCCTTCACACCGCTGTGACAAGAAGTATGGATGTAAAACAAGTAAGATTTAAAAAACAATACTTATTTAGAAAATAGTAAGCTATTCTACAAATATATTACATTTAAGTGATTACTTTAATGAACTGAGTCCAACTTTAAATGAAAAACTAACTTATAGCAAAACAAAACCAAATTTAATTACCGATGAAAATGCGATCACTAATGTACATTTTCGATAATTTTTTCTGCGTAAATAATCCTGTTGGATTGTAATTTATTTCATTATTTTTGAGTGTGCAAAACTTTATGAAATAAAACTGATTATAGTTTTAAAATGAACGTTTTTGTAATGTCACTCTTCTTTTACCGACGAAAAAAAAAACAAAAAACAAGTAAGTGCCTCTAAAATCAAGTTGACATCACTGCCAATGAAAAATCGACGTAATAATTGCAAGGAAACTATTTAAAATCAATTTTTGTTTTTTCTCCCTAAAACCTCACCCAAACCCATAGCAAACAAACGTGTTTAAAACTAATTTTCCTAATTTCCCTATGAGGTGGCGTTACCGCAATTCACATCCTAATGTCGCTCAGTATTGGTTAATCTTGATCAGAGCGATTTTGTACGGCAGGTGTTTTGTATTCAATTTCTTTATTTCACAAAACTATTATTATAAACTCATGGTGGCATGATTAAGGTCTTTGTACTGAATCTGAAAGCTTGTCAGAAAATGGCACTTGCAAAGCATTTTAACAAACAGATACACAGTACCGTAAAGCAGCTTTATATGCAAATTCATGACATACATATTGCCTTTTCGCATTTCTATTTATTTTTGAACGAGGTTTTTAGTAGTGAGGTGGCGGAAATGGACAAGAGTGGGGATGTATCAAATCCAGGAATGTTTTGTTAGGATCTGAAAAAGATCATTTAGGAACGCAGAAGTTGTCTTAATTAAAAATGTAAATCAGCATAGTTTTCGCAGATTCAAAACCAATTTTTTTGACACAGTAAATGTTATTTTTCAATATGATTTTGAAATCATGCCATTTATTATCAATTGTTGAGGCAGAGAAAAACATTATTTGTAAATATCGATATGCAGAAATCAATACAAATGTTGATGTATTGATTAATGTTCTGCAATGACCAAAATTTTAAAATGAAAAAAAATGATTGATGGACTGTTATTTTGACTAATTGTTTATTATGGTTGTAAATATATCTCAAGTAAAACACACTTTTTTCTATCTTTTGAGAAAATATATTTTTAGAAGGAACATACAAACAATGAATACTTACAACTTCAAACAATATTTAATACGGAATATGATGCTGTTCATGATATGGCTTTATACCGTTTGTTACCATTGGCTCAGTTTAATTACTACATCCAGTGATTTGAAACCGTTTATATCCAAGCAACTCTGCAAAAGAATCTGTACTTCTTTCTGGTTATTTGTGTAAGAAACGAGTTTCTCTATAACATTTACTCACAAAATGATTTAAAACAATATGTATAATGAATAACTAGGATAGTAAAATACAATTCTCTTGGGTATACTTAATTTAAATTCAGATTGCGTCTATTTATTTTCATCTTTTATGCAGAGGTCAACATTATTGTTAATGAAAATTAATTGCATTGTACTAAAGTATTCATATTGGTGAACATGAATTTTATCATACGAGTTCCTCTAAAAAAAAGGAAAAAAAAACAACAACAAATAAAACAATGTTAAAAGGCGTATGCAATTGTATAAAGCGTATAATTGTATGTTAATATATTATGTATATTGTCTTACTTTTCATTTTATTTTATTGAACACTTTTACTTTTTTCATTCATTGAGTGGCACAGCGTTTTAATAAGCCAGGTGTTGTTTGGTTAATGTTAAGTGTCCTATAATGTTTGTCTACAAGTCACTAAAAATAGCCAGCTAATTAAATACATATATCGTATTTACGTGAAATCATGATCTTTCCTTATTCTAAATACACAGGATGTGAAATATAAAAAGCGAAATAATTTGATTTAGATGCTGCGTAATTATAATTTACGTAAATTTAACAAAGAACGGATTAAAATTTCTTCCTTACTGACCGACCGGCTGAGAAAACCAGGTACGCAGCAACTGGCAAGGAAGTGCATTGTATTGCTTGTTTATTCATTTGCCTTTCAAAACGTTCAATACTGAATTGATAGTTTTGCAATGTGTAGCAAAGTATGTCTGTTGTTACTTGCACACATTTGTGTACAAGTCATGTTGGAAGAATCCCCTAACGCAACATGTGGAGAGAGGTAAGATAATCTGAAAGAAACACTATGCATATAAATTATTCTTTGATTTAAATGAAAATGATATACTATCAATGAAATCAACTTATGCCTAGATGCTGCCAAAACTTTTACAATGATAAATTCAACGGATCGTGTGTTGGTAAGTTTATAATTTGTTCAGGCTATAAAATATACATTTTTATTCAAAGCAACACGATAATCACACTTTTAATTAATCGAGATTTGTAGAGTGTCCACTTGGTAGGTTTGGAGTGAACTGCAATAGAACATGTCCTCCTCAGTATTATGGAAAATTGTGTCTCAGCAAGTGTGAATGTCCTATGAACCTCTGTAACAAAAAGTATGGATGTTTGGAATATGAAACAAAAAGTAAGATTAAAATACTAATCATTTAACAAAAACCATATTTACAAGAGATATATAGTTACCTTTAATAAAAAGTAAAAGTGGGCAATGTATTTCTGCGATGATTTCAGACTTGCCTTAATAACCATATCCTTTTACTCTGAGTAAATTTATTGACCAGCTTTTGAATAAAATCAGCTTTAAGCAAACCAATAACATACATAGTAACATAGGATGAACAGTCAACATTTTCAATGTGTTTTTCTTATAATAATTTCAGACTTGCATTATTAAACATATCCAATTCTGCTATATTTTGTTAATTTTTAGTGTGGAACATATTATGGATTAAAAGGAATAGATATGTAGAGATAGACATTGAAAGTTATTGTTCTTCTTTTTATGATAGAAAAGCTCATAAAATTATTAACTGCACACCCACAAACACACAATAACTAACATTAATAACAGTGTTGAACAAAATAATTCTGCCGTGTAGATGGCGATGACGACACATGGAGGTATGTGGCCTTCACAGTTATCGGATCCATAACCACCATGACTGTCGTTGGACGAATGATATTGATGAAATCCTCGTAAATATAAGTCTTTGATATATATAATGAGTTTCTGAAAGTATTTCTACAACTGATTCATACAATTTTAAATTATCAATATCGAAATTTTTTCTACCTTAAGGTTTGGTAAAAAATGTACTCGTTGGAGAGAAATCAACGTGTCAAACGAGAATGAAACAGGCAAGTACAGTCACATGTTTTAAGTACAGCTATGAATTTTGCGTGGCATACTGACTTCCGAATCAATTTTCACAGACACAAATAATAATAAAATAAATTTGATTTGGTAAGAAAATACTGAGGAAGAACATAGATATGAGAGACGAAGAAGTTTACAGTCAATGGAGGAGGTAGAAAATGAACAACCACGTGGTCAAGCTGAAGAAAACAACTACACCTATCTGAGGCTATCTGCTCTGTTACCTATCTATGATAATCCTGACGAGCGCATGCCATGTCCAAACTATAACACGGCACCAGCTGATGCCGCCAAGTCCTTGGCTATATGGGATTTATCAATTGATGAAGAAGATGACAGTTCTGACGAGGAAGAGAGTGGATATGGACAACTGTTTAAGCACGAAATGTATAATGTTTTGTCACTTCGCAAGACATATCCTGACAAATCTATCCATGTAAGACCAGTTTCAGATGATACAATGGTAAGTACCTCTTCCAAAGAAACTCAATACGGATACCAATCTATCCAGCTAGCGACATCAAAAGTCCCCAAAGACAAAGTAGAAACATCCAAATATTTGTCAAGAAGTTTGTCTGAGAAGGTAACTATACGACAGAGCCTGATAAGTGAAACAATTGAAGAGTACATTCAGACTTCAAAAGTCACACGAAATCTTAACGTACTTGAAGATGAAGATGAGCTACAGGGCACAGTGATAACAAACTATAAAAGTCAAACAGTCAGCACTGGAAACGCCCAACCTTCGCAAAAGAATACTCGGCCGTACAGTTTGGCCAAAACAAGCTTGTCCTTTGACTTAACGCAAGATAAAATTCCAATAGCTGAGAGCATTGATGAAGATGATAATGAAAATGAATATGATGATGTAGATAACAAGGATGATGATGTAAATAAAAATGGTGATGAAAATGAATATGATGATGTCAATAAAGAAGATGATATGAACGAAGATGGAGATGCAGATAAAGATGGTGTAAATAATGATAATGACGGATATGAAGATGATGTATGTAAAAAATCTCGTCCAATTATCCAAAGCAACACGGAAAATGAGATCTCAAATGGAAATGATATAATACAAAAGTCTTGCAGAGGAGCTGAGTGTGAAAATCAACCAGAGAAGACAACAAAGAATGAAACATTTCTGGCAGTGTTTCTTACCGATTCTCCGGAAGATAATTCTCCGAACCAAGAATATACGCAAGTTATAAAGAAACGAATGCTGTCATCAACAGAAAATAAAATGTCCGAAAAGAATCCAGTTGAGGTTGACCCTATTTTACCTAAGAAGACCGGTTTTTCATCCGATGAGAAAGTTTTAATCTGAGCTGTTAGGTTCTTGTAGGAACTGATGAAGGAAATCTGAAGAGCAGTGCGGACAAAGACAAGTCAGAAAATGATATTTCAGACATAACATACCGTTTGATTAATATTACCAACCTTTAATCTTTTTGTGTTGAAAGCGGCCCTCATGTGGTGTAAAACATCTTAAAGTATGTTCTGCAATAAATCATTGAAGTCATTGAAGAACTTAAACTAATCACGGCATACGTATATTTGTTGAATTATTATATAATATCACATAAAACATTTTCTATTTAAAATAAATAAGAGTATATTGTTTTTCCTTACGTGTTATTATACCTTCCATCTTTACCCGACAACCAAATTTTTTTTGCTCTGTTTAATGTTGTTATAGTATTAAGATTACTTGTCGTAAATCTTGCAACATAAATCATGCATGTATATATGAATTTCAAAGAGTAAACTAAATCGTTTCTGTCAGAATAGATAAATTCAAAATCTTTTCAAAACAATATGAATAGCATATTAACTGCAACCTTTTCCTATAAAAGGTTTAGTCCCGATTACTTGTAAGAATATACTAATAACATGGAATTTTAGAGACAATAAACATCACATGTTTACGTAAAATATTGAAATTTGCATTTTCAACTGTCTTTGTCTGTGATAACATTACGAATCAATTTTGAACCCTAAAACCCAATAACTTTATTAAACATGAATGACACAAAATGGGCGTGTATTATAGCGTCACAGAAAAAACGGTATTGGCTGTGCCGAGTAGCAATAAATAGCATGTGCTACATAAGAAATAGTGGTTTTGAAATAATTTTGTTTTAAACTGTACAAATTGGAAATTATTAAGATATAATAATAAGGAATCATTCTTTGAGTATTATGAGGTGATAAATTCGGTCAAAGTGTTTTCAAATCTATCATAAAACATTAGGGATATATTGGATTGACCGCGCCCCGACCGAAAGTATCACCTCATAATACTCAAAGAATGATTCCTTATTCCTTTAATATTTTCAACTGTCTTTGTCTGTGATAACTTTACGAATCAATGTTGAACCCTTTACCCTGAATTCATAAAAGATGAGCTACATAAAATAGGCATGTCTTCTAGCATAACCGAAAAAACCGGTATTGGCTGCGCCGCGTAGTAATGCATAACATGCACTAAATAAAAACAATAGTGGTTTTAAAATGTAGTTACAAAGTGTAGAGATTGGAGGTTTTAAAAATTGATCTATCTTTTTGGACCAACAATATCCAAAATTAAGCATTCAATGCTTATACTGATAATCATTGCGATGTTTATTTGTATGAAATAGTATTGATTATCGCTTTTGTTAGTAATATGAATGGGAGATGGAACATCCATAAACCTTTTATTTAGCACTTCGTGGGTACAAATATAGTGCCAAAACTTTGCGGGGATAGCTATTTTTTTGAAATAGATAAAAATGATTGAACGATTTACTTTCTAAGGTACGCATCAAATTGGCTTTGTAAGTTTCAACGTTTTAGTTTATCTGACAATAATTATTCTTTTCAAAATGCGTGTCGATGTTCACTTGTGCTCTTGTGCTTAGGTTCCACGTGTGCTTTTGAACAAATATGCAAATATGAGAGGAAATATTCACTGATCGTAAATATTTTCCTCGCCAAAAACCCCCAAATATTGAACGTTTGAGCAAACACTTTACATCTGTATATATCAATGATAATTAGACAAACATGGCCTGTGCACATGCTATAGTTGTGTTTTCAATGAAGGAAGTGTGACTTTCAGATTTCCCTTCGTTTTACATCGGAACCTGCAGAATATATAAATAACCAACCAGTATTGTTTCCGTGTTTACTAATTAAAATGGTTTCTTTCAATTAAAAGCAAATGGCTGCTGTAGAATATTAGGGATAGGTTCTTTGTCCTGATGAGTATTAGGATTGAATTAAGCGTATTCGGCATAACGGGAAAAAATACACTTATGCAAGTATACTGTGTTTGACATTCAACTTGAATCAACACCAGTTACTGCCATAGAACTGTGTTCTCTAAAAGTTTCCTCCTTCAGTTTAGTCTGAAGTTTTACCCAATCAACCCATCTACAAAATTTTAGAAATCTACCAGGAAGCTAAAACACTAAACATCAAGCACAAACACTTCATTTTTTCAGCCTCCTATCGGAGAACCTACCTAAACTAAATTAACACACTTGTATTATAAGGATTCCCGATCAATTGTGCATTGTGAAGTTTTATGAAAACACTGCTATAAACGATTTCCCTGGGGATCAAACAACAAGCTGCATTTGATTGGTTTTGATGTATATCAATAAAGCCAATCTGAAATCAGATAAACAAAAACATTTTTTTTTAATAATTGTAAATGAACAAAATATTGTTCGACTTAAAAATGACTACACTATACAAACCCCCGAACATTAACAAAAAACCCTAATAAGTTGAAAGCTCTCTTTTGATAATGATAAATATATTAACTGTTCAATAAAATAACCAAAATATGACCAATGATTTTGGTTGGTTAGAATCTTAAGGAATTTTTTATACCATTTTTATGAAATGTTTATTAAAATTGAGTTAATAAAAAGGTCGTAACCATTTTGTATGCAGTAAATTGTTCAAATGGTTTGCTTGCCGAAGTATACATGTTTAGTTTAATCGGAATTTTCAAGTAAAGCTTAAACATTGTATCAAGTTGTCATTTTATTTAATTTTTCATTAAAATAATGATATCCGTGCGTTCTAAAGAAAGTTCGGGTATACTATTCCATCCGTCCGTCTGTCACGTTATACTTTTTCAAACTGCTGTTATATCTTATAAACCAGCAAACGAAACTATTGGAGTTTTTTTGGGAGGGCACATAATTTAATTTTGTTTGTAATAATTATATAGACCACAATTTCTATGGCATAATATGTTAAGATTATCGGTTAACTTAAACATTATCAAGCAAATGGTGTAACCAAAATATTACATAAAGGACCGCTCATTTGTATTATGAGAATGGATTTCATCCTTTGTGAATATTGTGATTTTAAAAAATTACCGCAAATTGTATGTGGCCTTCCTTTTTACTAAAACTTGTACAAAACCGTGTTATTAAGGGGCGAACACGTGTCGGGATATAACCGTCTAATGACAGCATCTAGTTTCAATTGTTGAACTTTAAAGTTATTAAGTAAAACTAAATGAATCACAGGAAAATAAGCAAGTAACACAGGTCGTGTCTGGTGAAATAAAGAACTAGAAAAATTGTTTTAAAAAACGGGCTCTTGAATTAACAGGAAAAATGTTGTTTTGTATCGGTTCAAATTAATATAAATTTTGAGTGCATTACATAAATTATTGGCTGACAGCGAGAACTTAACATATGCAAGCATACATATTTCACAAACACATGTTGTTATTTACCCAGGTTTTTCAACAGGCATTTAAGGAAGATATTCCTAGTTTGACAAGTCGTAAGAACTAAGATATGCCTGTTTTTGTTCCATCTCATTGAACAGGAAAATAAATATTCAATGTCTGATTCTGCTACAAATTTAATAAAGATTAATTTATGAGGGCCTGATGGTGGTGATCATTTTTTGACGATAATAAACTCTTTAAAAACAAGAGTTTGTATAAATATATAGAAAGTCATTCAAATTTTAAACTTGAAATCTATGGAATATTCTAATAAGCTGTTTAACACATCAGATAACCGAATGAACGCAATTACTCGATTTATTTCAACGCAATCATATATTGTTTTTGTTGCACAAGGAAAATGATATCTCTAGTGCATTTTAAAGAAAAGTTTTGTCGATAAATATTTTCACTCTATTGCTAGTAGAATAAACCAAGTCAACAAATCTTTATTGTTTACTGTTAACTGGAATTTTTGACCAAAATTTGAGTTCTACAATCTGTCAACCAGAATTGTCCTGTACAGCTACAATTTTGCACAGTTTTAAAGAAAAAGATATATGTATAGTTCGTCTGAAGAATATTTTGAAGCAAATTTACTGAAGCTTTGTCAGATTGAAAAAAAGAGAGACTTTGTTGTGTCCTTGTTAGTTTTGTGCTAATTTATGTATGTTTAAAGGGCGTTACTTTAAACTTGTAATTGAAGGGTACTTAGTAATCAAGAAATTGTAATATTATTAGTGATAAACATAGGCACATATTGTTAGGTTTTCCTCCAATAATGGCCGGCTACAAGAATTCAAATGTATAGGTGAATTTTGGTAGTGCTTGTTCGCGCTGTCTTAAGAGCATGTCTACGAGAAAACCATGCAAATATGGAAAAAAGCTGTGGTAGCAAATCTCAAGAATGAACATAATTTTATCATAGATTTAAAGTTTTTGGTAATGCTTGTTCGCGTTGTCTTAAAAGATTGTGTTTAAAACACGATCTAATGGCTTTTTTTAGAATTTAAACGTAGGAATGAAAGAATTTCAAATGTTAGTAACAAATATTGTTCGATGGTTTTCTCTGAAGATAATCCTTTTTTGACATGTGTAAATAGGTTTTTCATCAGGCATTTCAGGCATTTCATCAACTATTATTGAGAGCTGGTGTAACGTTTTAAAAATATAGTGTCGGTAAGTGTTAATTAGTGTTTGTAACTTTTTTCATAATAATTGGCAAAGTCTATAAGGATACATTTTAAGTGGATTTGGTCAAATTTTAGAGAGGCAGCTTGGTACGTATGGAGTGAACTGTACAAGGAAGCTGTCCCCCTCAGTTCTATAAATAACTGTACCACATGTATAACGAGGGTGAGTGTCCTTTAAATCTTTGTGACAACGTTTGGGTGTATGGATTTTCAAAGCACTAGTAAGATAACTAGCTTATCATTTGAATATATCTTAGCCTAATCGTAAAGCATTTATTTATGAAACATTTATGTATTGAGGATATTGACCAGAATCAAATTAAAATAAAAAATAAAGACAAAACTAATGGATAGTGTATGTAAAGAGAATAAAAGACACATAAACAGTTCAAACATTGTTGTGTATACATTTTATTTTTTATTTTACATACATATTTTACTATTACGTAGCCGTTGCTATTACAACCTTTTGTTTAACATGTTATTGTATAATATTTTAAAAATCAGCACGGGCTTGCATTCTAAACAAAATATATATTGAAAATGCGAAGCGTATAATATGTTAAGTTGTAAACATGTCGTAAAGCACCTACCCATTGAGCCGAACACTAGCACACACGTAAAAAGGATGATTTCTAAGAAAAGAAAGAACATTTGTTTTAACTTGTCTTACAGATGGCCGTGACGACACGTGGAAAATTGTCGCCTTCACGCTTATCGGATCTATAGTCTCCATGTTAGCTGTTGGACTAATGAAGTTGTTGAGATCCTGGTTAGTTTCTTACTAATGCATTAAAACTTTAATTAGATATGGTCTACATCTTATATCTAAGTAATTTAACACTATCATTAGTTTGGGGTAAAAGAATTCTTTTTTTTTTTTTAAGGCTTAGCAAAAGATTTAAACAAGAAAACATTGTGTCTAACGAGAGTCAAACAGGCAGGAATAATATTCCTCCAAATGGTACTGTTTTGGAATGTTTTTTATCCTAATAGTATCATTGAATAACACATACACTATCAACATTACAAATGCTATCAAAGAATATAAAAATGGCACTATACTTTTTTAATTTAAAGAAAACCAAAAAGAGGAAAACAAGTATGAAGGACACAGAAGTTCCCCGTCCCACTATGAAATGGAGGCTGTACATTCATATAACATGTCTATTGAAAACAACTATGCTGATCTCAGGACCCCAGCTGTGTCTTCTATTTATGACAATCCGGGTGATTTTGAAATCGATTTAATAAGCGCATGTTGATGCTAATTAAACCTTGCTGAATAGAAGTAACAGTTTAAAATTTGCCTACCCTATAGAAAAGTGTAAATGGGAGGTTCTTTTGAGCTGTACCATGTTTAATTGTTTTGTAAAGTATTTATGGTGAAAACAATTCATGTGAAACTAATTGCTATTATATATTCTTTATATATATTATATATTAAAACAAAATCATTCGCTTCTGCATAGTAAATCGAAGGGTATTTGAAGCTTCAAAGGTTACGAAAAGTAAATAAAAAAAGCGAATTCTTATTTCAGAAAGTATAAAACTACCAGCAACATTGTTAATGGTTTGCAGAAGAGGAAATATATAAGTTTAGTAATAATGAGAAGTTAAATTAAACGTTGTAAAATGTATATGTTCCTTAACTATAAACATATAAACAAAGTAAGCATACCCAAACTCAAATCATATCCAAGTTAAAAATCTGCAAAAAACTACTGATTAATAGTTGATATTCTAGGACATGGTTTAAGCGTTAGCTGTTTATCTGCAAGTCATGAGTTTAACATCCCTTAAACTTGTTGCTTTTACCATTAGAGAACTTTATTACAAACACATATTGTAGAAATGAAGGTTTTCTGGATATGTAATTAAAAAAAAAAAAAAAGATTAGAACAAGGGTTAATGGGAATTTAAAGGCAAAATTCAAAACAAATCATTTTTACCTAACACCTCCAACTGAAATTTAGACTATTTTATTTTCAAACATCGTCATTACAAGCGTTCTGTTGTTGTTGTTTTTTGAGTTAATCATTTTCAGAGAACAGTGTTTAATTAACCGTTGATTAATATGCATTATTAACTTATTTTTGGATTTGATCGATTCTATAACAAACCAGTGAAAGTAACTTGTAAAACGATTTGTTTTCACAAACTGGTGTATAATAGGACCGACGATATCTGGATAGAAGTACTCAATACTAACTAGTATATGAATAGTTGTTTTTGATCTAGATTTGTTTGAAATAATATTTTCGTAATTGGTTTAAAGCCATCACAAATGCATACAAATGTTGCCAGACATATGAATAATAGATGGAACAGCCATAAAGCCTTTTATTTTGGTGTGATTTCCTTGCTAAAAATATAGTGCCAATACTTTGCCGAGAAAACTTTTCTTTGTGATAAATTAAAAGATTTAACAATTTTTTTTAAACCTACAAATCTAAATGGTTAATATGTTAGTTTAAACGTTTCATTTAATTCTAGAAAAATTATCTAATCAAAACTAATGTTGGTGTTTAATAGTGTTCATATGCCGTGATGAGATTTCACATATGTTTTTGAACATTGAATTTCCAATGCAATAATGAGGGGAAATATATACTGAATGTAAAAATTTTAATGCATTTTTCCAGTAAATCATTGAACATATGAGCTAGACATTTATTATTGTACATCTCAGCAAATATTTAAAATCGAATTCTGCATCTCATTTGAAAATGATATAAAACGATTTTTTTAGCAGTATATTATAAAAAATGAATAAAAATGATATTGTAAAATTTAGTAGTCATGTAAATTATCTTAAAAAGTATTTGACATTTAGTATGATTCAATTTATCTAGGTAATGTAAACAATCTATTCATGCCATTTAGTGATGACGAAAGGCATGAAAAATCAAAGATACGAAAGAAAATTACAAAACAAGAGCAAAACAATTACGGACCTCTACAAAAGTAAGAGGTAGGATCAGGTGCAAATGGAGTGAGATTCCTCTGCTTACATGTCTCAGCCGTCGTGTGCTTTTTGTCGTAGGCGGAAAAAAGTCCGTAGACAATTAAGTGAATAATTGTGGTCTATAGAAAACGTCAGTCTAATGCGACTCAGTGGAAGATTGTATTTGCTGACAAGATCGTTGTATCGACCATAGAATGTACGAAAAGATGACCTCAATCGGAATTGCTTATGCTCCTGCTTTATAACCTTCTTTGTCAGTAGCTTGCCTCGCTTTAGAAACTGCTTATACGTAGAGCATGCCCTTGCAATAACTCGATATGCAGGTGATGAAGGTATATTGCTACATAAGTAAGGATAGTTGATTTTAGAAAAGTTAAAATCATCACGTTTATCATAAAATGTTGTTGTTAGTTTACCATCTATGTCCCTTCTATTGTCCTTTTATACAATACCTTTAATACGTGTCTCGAAAACATGAACCGTATACATGCTATAGCTTTATTTTTATTGAAGGAGGTGCGATTCTTAACTTTATATTCGGTTTACATTGGAACCTACAAATTATAGAAATTATTGCATGCCAACTGGTGTCGTTTCAATAATTTCCCTGATTTAGAAAAAAGGATCTTTTAAGTTAAATCATGTTGCTGTCGTAGAATACGGGGATGGGTCGTGTGTCCTGGTAAGTATAGGTTTGAATTTAATGTGTTTATTATTCTATGAACATTACACACTTATGCAAGTGTACAGTCTCTGATTCACTTGAATCAACACCGGTTACTGCCATGAAACTATATTTTCAAAATGTTTCCCTATCTTTAGTCGGTAATTTTACCCATGCAAATCACCCATTGAGGAAAAAGAGCTCGGAGTCACCCACTATTGACGTTTCCGGAATCATTCTATGCTATGAAAATTTCAGGAAGCTTTTATGCTGAACATCAAGCCCCCGCCATCACCAACTTCTCAATTTTAGCCTGCCTTTAGAGAGAGTACCTAAAATAAATAAATGTACTTGTGTTTTAGGAATTCGAGTAAAGATGTGTACTGTGGTTTCATTAGTATTCAAGGGCATCAATTTTCGTGGATAACGTGAAAATCACAGTTTCAAGGATACGTAAATTCGTGGCCAATGACCCTATCAATACAAAATGTTATTAAAAATTGCACAAAAATTAAGACTTATATATGACCTTATGTATTATACAGAGCATTACAATATACCCGGCCTTTTAATGTTAATTGATTTCGAAAAGGCTTTTGACACCATCTCATGGAGTTTTATCTAAAAAACACTAGACTTTTTTAATTTTGGACCCTCCTTCAAAAATTGGATAAAAACATTCTATAACAGAATTAAGGCATGTGTGATTCAAAATGGTATAATTTCAGAATACTTTTATCCAGAAAGGGGCTGTAGACAAGGTGACCCAATATCTCCATATCTCTTTCTTCTCTGCGCCGAGATTTTAGGAATATTAATAAGAAATGAAAAAGACATCAATGGTATAAATATTGATGGGGAAGAATACAAAATATCTCAATATGCAGATGGCACATCAATTATAATGGATGGTACACCACAATCATATGATGGCATTCTTAGGGTTTTAGACTTTTTCGCACAAGTATCAGGCTTAAAAATAAATTTTACAAAAACAAAAATGGTTTGGATTGGTAGCAAAAAATTTTCAAAGGATGTATTTCATCAATCACGATGGAAACTTAGTTGGAACAATTTAAATTGTGAGCTTCTAGGTATCAAATTTTCAGTTACATTAGATGAAATGGAAGAATTAAATTATTTACCAAAATTGTCTGAAATTAAAAGATTGATAAATCAGTGGAAGTTAAGAAAATTAACACCAATTGGTCGAATTACGATAATCAAGACACTAATTATACCAAAGCTAAATCATTTGATACTAGCATTACCCAACCCAAAAACTGAATACCTAAAAACTTTTGAACATGATATTTTTCATTTCCTATGGGGCTGTAAAGTTCATAAAGTAAAGAAAAGTACAATCATACAAGATTATAATCATGGGGGTCTCAAAATGGTTGATTATGGAAATTTTATCACAGCACTCAAAGCTACTTGGATGAAAAGACTAATTAAAACTGATACAAAATGGGTAAAGCTTTTAGAATCAATTTTGAAAATTAGTATCTCTGAAATATGGAGAAATGGTCCCGATTATTCGTACCTTCTATGTAAAAATTTAGAAAATTCTTTTTGGAAAGAAGTGCTCCTCAGCTGGTTAAAAATAATTGAACAAATGCCACTTAGTAAACCCCAAATTATAAATGATAATATATGGCACAATCCCAAAATCACCATAGACAATAAATCAATATTTATCAAAAGTTATGTTAATAAATGATTTATTTTTGTTAGTGATCTACTTAATATAGATGGAACATTTAGAAACTTTGATGAATTGAAATACATTAATCCAAAGACAAATTTCATAGAGTATGCAAGTTTAAGAACTGCAGTTACAACCAGACTACATACACAAGATATACACTTACCAAACCTACAGAACACATTACAATATGGAACAATTGTCCCTAATCATATTCTATTGTTTATTAATACTTGTAAAGGTTGAAAACCCATGTACAACATACTATTAGACAAAAAAAGGGAAATATGTACATCGATATCAAAATGGAGAGAAAAGGGTTATAACTATTCACAAACTTCTTGGAATAGAATTTTTGAACTCCCTTTTAAGTGTACACAGGAATCAAAACTACATTGGCTGCAATATCAATGTCACAATAAATAGATTTATTCATTCTTACTATTTTCCTATAGGGTACCTCTGATTTTTATTCTATGTTCATATCCTTTTTGGTGCCTCAATTTTATCAATTCAGGTATTGGTCAATATTGGACTATACTCGGACTGTTCTATTTGTTTACTATGATGCTATAAATACCCATGTTTTTGGTCAGTGAGCCGGGGTCCATTAGCACGCACTGCAGTAGTAACACGATGTATAGCTAAGTGTATTTTTTACGGTAACCATCTCCATTAGGGGTAAGTTCGTTTTTCCTTATACTTTAGTCTTGTTTGTAATATTTAAGACTTTAGGTAACTGTTCTTATACGTGTTCGATAGTATTTTCGTGTTAACGTTTTACATACTTGTTTATTTACCGTAGAGTTATGGTGCGTTTGTGTGACAAGCGTGGTTTGCTAGTTTATTTGTGAGTTTCTATTTCGTAGTCTTATACGGCGTTATTGGTCATACATTGACTGTTTTGTGATGTTAAGGGGTCTTATACACTTAACTTTATTGCATGTTAAGAGGTCTTATACGCTTAACTGTGACAGTGGTTGATACGTTAAGGGGTCTGATACACTTAACGGTTTTGTAGAGCGAGTATTGTTCGGTGTGATTGTATGGCGTGCAGTTGCGGTAATTAGGTAAATAAGTATATTGTGAAAGTGAAACGTTTAATTGAAAATATTGTTATTTATATATTATTAAAAGGTTCCAGCAAGGCTCCAGCAATGTCCCAGTGATCATTCGGCCATAGTCACCTGTGTTCCGGTATTGAACATCTTACCACCCGTGTAACCTCCTTCGAGTATTCACTTACTACGCTGGAAGCCGGTGGACGGAAGCCGTCATCTTAGGACGTGGTACCGAAGGAGGACACATTGGAGGAACACTGGAGGGACACTGCTGTCCAATATACCACCATAGGACATTGACGAATCAGATATTAGAAACATTTTTTTTTGCTAATATTTTGTGTGTTTGTAAATTTATTGATTTTATATATAGATAAAGATTGTAAATACTTATTGTTGTTTTCCTTGCTTGACTGGTTAGACACACGACGGCTGTCGTGACAAATTGGTGTCAGAAGTGGGATAATTATGTCTAATCAGTCAGCAAATAATGGTCATTTTGTTTTTGTCAATTAGTTTTTGAAGTGTCTAATATGATTTTTTTTCATTTAAGGTAGCTAGAAATTGTATGGAACCCCGGTGGAGAACGGTTACTGTTGCCTTGTGTATGGTTATATTTTTCCTTTGAGTGTTTAGAGGATAAGTACATTTTTGTTTGAAATATTTATTAGCATTTGATTGTGTAGTTGATATATTTTTGAGTATATTAAGATGGACCAACCAACGTTACAAGAATTAACGGAACACGGACAGAAAATGGAACTCAAGGGATCAGATCTCCAGAAGTTCATACGAGATCAGCAAGCACACTATCGGGAGTTACGAGCCGCAGAGAGAGAACGAGAAAAGGAAGCGAGGGAGTACGAGTTGAAGAAGCAGACTCTAGAGATGGATAGAATTAAGATGCAGGAAGAACAAGGTAAAGCGGAGCTTGAGAGTAAGTACCGTGCTACTATTTTTCATTTAGAGCAACAGTTGAAAGAGACAAAGGTTGATATTGCAAGTTCTTCATCTGCTAAAATCCCTAAGATGCCATTTTTTGACGAAGTTAAAGATGACATAGATTCTTACCTTCGGCGGTTCGAGCGGTATGCAGAGGCACAGAAGTGGAAACCAGATACATGGGCAGTCAATCTCAGCGCACTGTTACGTGGTCGTGCACTCGATGTCTATGCTTTGCTGCCTCAGGAACAAGCTCTCAACTATGATGCTCTGAAAACATCGCTGTTGAAACGATTTGAGAGAACAGAGGACGGATTTCGTCAACGATTTCGTATGTGTCGACCTGAATCAGGTGAGACTTTCTCTCAATTTTCTGTTCGTCTTGGAAGTTATTTAAATAGATGGATAGAACTTGGTAGAGTGCCTAATACCTTCGACGGATTGTATGATCTTGTGCTTCGGGATCAATTCCTTTCAATGTGCAACAGAGATTTATTATTGTTTTTGAAAGAACGTATACCCAAAGACATTGATGAAATGTGTAGGCTAGCTGATCAATATAAAGAGGCCCGTCATGTTAATATTTTGTCGTTAGTACATTCTGGCAGGAAAGAGTCTACTACTGAACCAAGGAACGGATCACCAAATATACAGAGAGACCAGAAGGAACAGAAAAGTACGAAAGATGCAGCAACAACAGAAAAACAGGTACGCTGTTACAAATGTTCCAAGATAGGACATGCTTCATTCCAGTGTCCACAGCAACGTTCACGACCTAGAGAAGATTCGCGGAGCGGACATCCCTACCAAACACCAGGTAAATGTTCAGCATTTACTTCCGTAACTACAACAACGTCTGTCTCGAGTCCAAAGACTGATGATTTAGTTAGTACATCTTCTTGCAATGTGACAGCTGCTTTAGAGAACATGCCTTCTTGTGATGGTAGACTAAATGAACATTCAGTTAGTGTGTTAAGAGACACGGGTTGTAACGGTGTAGTGGTTCGTAAAGACTTGATTTGTGATTCGCAGTTGACTGGCAAGTGTCGAGAGTGTGTTCTTGCAGATGGATCCAAGATAAAAGTACCAGTTGCGTGCGTGAGTATTGATACACCTTACTTTATAGGAGAAGTTGAAGCATGGTGTTTAAAGAACCCTTTGTACGATGTTATCATAGGAAATATTCCAGACGCAAGAGATCCAAAAGATCCAGATATGAGGTGGAGTCCAAGTACCGCCATTGCAGTGTTAACTAGACAACAAGCTCGCCATGTAGGTAAAAAGACTAAACCAATTTGTGTTCCAGATATTATTGATTCTAGCGTGAGTCCAGCCGACATATTACGAGAACAAGAAGAAGATGCTACTCTGGAAAAGATCCGTGGTTTAGTGGGAAAGGATACAGATGCGGACGCCAAAGTTCATTTTATAAGAAAGAAAGGTATGATTTATCGAACTTTTCAATCGTCTAATGTTGAAAATGGCAAAAAGCTCACACAGTTAATTGTTCCTAAGAAATTCAGGACGAAAGTCTTAGCCCTCGCACACGAAGCTCCGATGTCAGGACACCTAGGCATTAGCAGAACGATTGACAGAGTATTAGCAGAATTCTACTGGCCGGGAGTGCAGTCAGATGTGAGGCGATTTTGTCAGTCATGCGACATTTGTCAGAGGACAACTCCAAAAGGTAGGACTACAAAAGTACCTTTGGGTAAGATGCCCTTAATTGATGAACCTTTTAAACGTGTTGCTGTAGATCTGGTCGGCCCTATTCAACCAGCAACGGACCGAGGGAACCGGTACATCTTAACCCTGGTAGACTTTGCTTCACGATACCCAGAGGCAGTGGCGCTAAAAGGTATAGAAGCTGAAAGAGTTGCAGAGGCTCTTGTTGAAATCTTTTGTAGACTTGGAGTACCTGTCGAGATGTTAACTGATATGGGCAGTCAGTTTACTTCGGAGCTGATGGCTGAGACAAGTCGTCTACTTTCATTTCGACAACTGACGACAACACCGTACCACCCCATGTGCAACGGTTTGGTCGAGCGTTTTAACGGCACGCTGAAGCAGATGCTGAGACGACTCTGTGCTGAGCGCCCTAAGGACTGGGACAGATATTTGTCTGCAGCGCTGTTTGCCTATCGTGACACCACCCAAGAAAGTCTCGGATTTTCACCTTTTGAATTGGTTTATGGTCACACCGTCAGAGGTCCAATGCGGATTCTTCGTGAGCTATGGACAAAAGAGGTAACAGATCCTGATATTAAAACAACTTATCAATATGTTGTAGATTTAAAAGATCGTCTTCAGTCAACCTGTGAGTTAGCTAAAGAGAATCTGGAGAGATCGTCACAGAGATATCGCACCTACTACAACAAACGGGCGAGACAGTGAGACATGAAAGAAGGCGAGAAAGTTCTTGTGTTGCTTCCTACCGCTAGCAACAAGTTACTGATGCAGTGGAGAGGACCTTACATAATAGTCCAGAAGGTAGGGAGTGTAGATTACAAGATTGATGTAGACGGAAAGCTTAAGACATTCCATGCTAACATGCTGAAGCGATATGTTGATAGACAGGACGATGACAATATTAGCAGAGACATTGTAGGAGTAGCAGTTATCGATGTAGAGAACGACAGCTCAACAGATGACAGAGATTTAAATGACTCTCCGTCACATTTGAATCCGGAAGGTCCAGAGAATGTCAACATCAGTGATGAACTTGGTGAGAGAGAAACTCGTGACATTAAAACTTTGCTTTGTAAATATTCTGATGTTCTTACAGATGCTCCAGGACTGACTACTTTAGCGAAACATGAAATCAGATTGACCAGTGAAAAGCCTGTACGCACAAAGCCATATCCATTACCCTTTACTTCACGTGAAACTGTATGCGAAGAGGTCAGGAGAATGCTAGAAACAGGGATCATCGAACCATCGACAAGTCCTTATACATCGCCGATTGTTATAGTCAAGAAGAAGGACGGCTCCAATAGATTCTGCGTAGATTTTAGAGCAATTAACAGAATAACAGTGTTTGATGCAGAGACGATTCCGTGTGCGGACGATATATTCGTGCAGTTGGCAGGCAGTAAGTACGTGTCAAAATTTGATCTCTGTAAAGGTTATTGGCAATTACCTCTTGAACAAACGTCGAAGTGCATAACAGCTTTTCAGACACCACTTGGACTGTTTCAGTTCAAGGTTATGCCGTTTGGTCTGGTCAACGCGTCAGCCAGTTTCATCCGTTTGATGAGAAAACTATTAGAAGGTATGCAGTTCATTGACAACTTTATAGATGATGTTATAATATATACCAAGTCATTTCAGCAACATCTGCAGATTGTGGAGGAGTTTTTAGAAAGACTGCGCGCTGCAAACTTAACTGCGAAGCCAAGTAAGTGCTTTATTGGATTTCAAAGTTTAGAGTGTTTGGGACATATAGCAGGAGAGGAGAAACTTCTTCCAGTACCAGAGAAAGTCGCAGCTATTCAGGAGTTTTCACCACCTACCACTAAGAAACAGGTTAGGTCATTTTTGGGACTAGTTGGTTTCTATAGAAGATTTATACCTAACTTTTCAGCTATTGCAGCCCCGCTGACAGATTTGACACGGAAAGGACAGCCTAACAAGTGTATCTGGGGACAGCAGCAGGAAAATGCATTTACATCGCTGAAGTACGCACTCATGGTAACACCTGTGTTAAAATTACCCGATATTAGTAAACCATTTATATTGCAGACAGATGCGTCAGATGCAGGTGTTGGTGCAGTGTTGTTGCAAGAGGAAGATGGAGTGAAGAAACCGGTTTTCTACGCTAGTCAGAAGCTGAAGTCGCACCAGTTATCCTACTCTACGATCGAGAAGGAATGTTATGCTATAGTCTGGGCGGTCCAGAAGTTCCAAAGATATTTATATGGAAAAGAGTTCCTACTGGAGACCGACCACCAACCTCTGGTTTATCTAAGTCACGCCAAGGTATCTAATGCTCGTTTAATGAGGTGGGCATTGTTATTGCAACCATACAGATTCCGGATCGTCGCAATTAAAGGTTCTGAGAACGTCGGTGCAGACTGTCTAAGTAGACTGTAAATATGTTACAGTACATTTTGTGTATATTTTATTGACATTTTTTTTTTATTGATTGTGTTTTTTTCAAAAGTTTATAAAACTTTCTTGGATAGGGAGATATTGTCACAATAAATAGATTTATTCATTCTTACTATTTTCCTATAGGGTACCTCTGATTTTTATTCTATGTTCATATCCTTTTTGGTGCCTCAATTTTATCAATTCAGGTATTGGTCAATATTGGACTATACTCGGACTGTTCTATTTGTTTACTATGATGCTATAAATACCCATGTTTTTGGTCAGTGAGCCGGGGTCCATTAGCACGCACTGCAGTAGTAACACGATGTATAGCTAAGTGTATTTTTTACGGTAACCATCTCCATTAGGGGTAAGTTCGTTTTTCCTTATACTTTAGTCTTGTTTGTAATATTTAAGACTTTAGGTAACTGTTCTTATACGTGTTCGATAGTATTTTCGTGTTAACGTTTTACATACTTGTTTATTTACCGTAGAGTTATGGTGTGTTTGTGTGACAAGCGTGGTTTGCTAGTTTATTTGTGAGTTTCTATTTCGTAGTCTTATACGGCGTTATTGGTCATACATTGACTGTTTTGTGATGTTAAGGGGTCTTATACACTTAACTTTATTGCATGTTAAGAGGTCTTATACGCTTAACTGTGACAGTGGTTGATACGTTAAGGGGTCTGATACACTTAACGGTTTTGTAGAGCGAGTATTGTTCGGTGTGATTGTATGGCGTGCAGTTGCGGTAATTAGGTAAATAAGTATATTGTGAAAGTGAAACGTTTAATTGAAAATATTGTTATTTATATATTATTAAAAGGTTCCAGCAAGGCTCCAGCAATGTCCCAGTGATCATTCGGCCATAGTCACCTGTGTTCCGGTATTGAACATCTTACCACCCGTGTAACCTCCTTCGAGTATTCACTTACTACGCTGGAAGCCGGTGGACGGAAGCCGTCATCTTAGGACGTGGTACCGAAGGAGGACACATTGGAGGAACACTGAAGGGACACTGCTGTCCAATATACCACCATAGGACATTGACGAATCAGATATTAGAAACATTTTTTTTTTGTTAATATTTTGTGTGTTTGTAAATTTATTGATTTTATATATAGATAAAGATTGTAAATACTTATCCTTGTTTTCCTTGCTTGACTGGTTAGACACACGACGGCTGTCGTGACAATCAAATAATTCATAGGATTGTCCCTACAAATAAATATCTTTTTAATATAAAAAAGCAGAATCTGCTGTTTGCACCTTTTGTAAAAAAGATGAAGAAAGTATTAGTCATTTATTTTATGAATGTAATATAGTAAAAGAATTGTGGTGTGATGTTGAAGAGTGGATTTTTACACAGTTTGAAATCTCGATTACATCTGATATTCAATCAGTTCTTTTTGGAAAATACAAAAATAAAGAAAGTTATAATTTTTTTAACCTGATAGCTCTTATTGTGAAGCAATATATTTTTTCATGTAAATATAAAAGTAATCCGACACCAAATATACATGCCTTAAAAAAAAGTCATAACAGAAAGAATCTTAACTGAAAAATATTTGCTGTTGAAAAGATGTAATTATAAGGAATACGAAAGCCACTGGCAGAATATCTGTGAAAAATTGTAGTTATAGAGATAAGTTAAACTTTTCTGTTTTTTGGTTTTTTTTATCGTTGTGAGCCCTCATATCATTTCATTTGTTTTTAGTATAGCATAGTCTATACTTGTATTGTAATCCACCTGCATAATCTCTCTCTCTCTCTCTCTCTCTCTCTCTCTCTCTCTCTCTCTCTCTCTCTCTCTCAAAATCAGCTTCACCTCATATGAAATATACAAAATTGTACTATTAAGTAGAAATAGTATAAAGATTATGCAATATGTTGATATAAATGTCCCAATCATTATTATGTTATATATGTACAAATGTTGTGAAATGAAAAACCCAATAAAAAAAAAAAATTGCACTTCAATGAACATTTAATTTCGTGGATCAACTAAACAACGAAATCCACGAAAATTGGTATTCAACGAATATTGATGAAACCAAAGTATTTTGAATTTCAATGAAATCCACATTGAAAACAATTTCCCTGGAATCAAACAAGATCAAACTGCATTTGATTAGCTTTGGTGTATATAAACAAATCCATTCTTTAATAAGGCAAACGAAGGTTAAACAATGATTTATTTTACTTAAAGATGACTACATGTTCATACATAACCCCAAATAAAAAAAACAAGGGGAATATGATTTGTAAGCTCTCTTTTGTAATAATGATAAATATATTAAATATTGACTGTTTAGTAAAATAACCTAAATCTGAATGAATATATTTGTTTGTTGCATAAGTATAAAGACATTGGTAGCTTATTCTAAAAAATAATTTAGTTACATACTATTTTCACTCTAATGCTAATAGAGAAAATCAAGTGAGAGGGTTTTTTTGTTAACCGTAAACTGGAATTTTATTGCACGGAACTAGAGACCTACAATCTGCCAACCAGAATTTTTCTGTAGCTACACTTATCCACTTAGTATTTATATTGGTTCCTTTAATAAAAATATAGTTTTTCTGAAAAATGGTTTGAAGCAAATTAATTAGTGCTTCGTCACCGAGAAATAAATGAGGAACTTGATTGGCCTTTGTCAAATTTGTGCTGATTTGACATATTGTTTAAGAGTATCACTTTGAAATTGTAATTAAACGGTACTTGGTACATCAGGAAACTGTAGTATTGTTAGCAGTTATCTGAGATACATATTGGTCTTTTTCCTTTGATGAATGACCGGCTGCCAAAAACAGATGTTCAGGCTAAATGTGGTAGTGTTTGTTTACGCTATCTTTGAAAATTGTGTTGAAAAATAAAAGAATTATTGCTGTAAGATACAAATATTGTTCTATTGTTTTTTGATGATATTTTATTACAACATGCGGGGATAGGTACGATAAATAAACGAAACACTTTGAAACGTTAAAAAAGTAATATTTAATATATATCATCAAATTCATGAAGCAATTTTTGTTTTGAAGCTGCCATTTCTTTTCAAAAGATACATATACATTCAACGGGTCGTGTGTAGGTAAGTGTTTTTTTGTATTTTTCATTATAATTGACTATTAAATTATACAGAATACATTTTAAATGATTTTTAGTCAATTTGTAGAGTGTCCGCTTAATACACATGGAATGAGCTGTACTTGAATTCGTCCACCTCATTACTATGGGAGATTCTGCTACAACCAGACTGGTGTGAATGTCCTTTTCTTCTCTGTAAGAAGATGTTTAGATGTATAAAATTTCAAACTACCAGTAAGAGATTTTTATCATCATCTGAATATATTTCAATCACAAGCTTTCATACATGAAAAATTCATGAACTGAGTTTATAGACAATCATCAAATTCCCAAAAACGTTAATGATAAAATTAGAAGAATTTCTCGTTAAAAGATATCAAAATGTTTTTTAGGCCTGAATCATTATCTAATTTTAATAGTGTAATTAGTATCTCAAAAGACACATTAATAGGAAATTAAATGAGATTTGTACATTATGTCCTCATATATTTAATGTTATATATTTTGACAGTTACATTTAAGGTATTTGATGTATAAAGACCACATTTTGTGCCTAATAAATAAAGGGTTTTATATTCTTATTCATCATATCACTTTGAAAGTGTTATCAATTAAGAATACATTTTCAATATTACGTTTTATTAAGATAGTGTAAAAAGTGATTTAAAATTCGGAAAGATCTCTTGGTTAATACATGCATAAACTTTCTTTTTTTTTTAAATAAGAAATAATGAAGGCTTCGTATATGTTGTCAGTCATGTGAATTTGGTTCATTTCAATTTCATTGTTATCTAGCAATACATTATAACTAAGTAAAATGATTAAAAAAAATTCAATATCCCTTTATTATAAATTGAATACCTTAATTTTCAATTTTTTAAAAACACAAATATAAAGACATCCAAAGAAACATAAACGGTATAAACATTGCATTTACATATTAAGGTCTATATACGTTTATAATCTTTATCTACGTCACCGTTGCTCTATCGGCACTATTAAATATATTTTTATATTGTAAACAAAGAATAATAAAGGATGCGAAGTGTATAACATGACCAGTTGTGTACATGTACTAGACCCCGTATTCCCCTTGAAAAACCATTTTACTTCGTCGCACAGAAGGCGCTGGCAATACCTGGATGTATGTAGCCTTTATATTTATCGGATTCATTACCACCGTGCATGTTGGTGGAAAATGATGTTGATGAAATATTGGTTAGCGTTATTACTAATCAATTTAAAATATATGATATTAAGTTTTGGTATCAGATTGAAAATAGTCTACATCTTAAATATAAGTAATTTGATATGATGATTGTTCTGGAATACAGACTTTTTCCATTTAAAGGTTTGAACAAGAAATGATTTTGTTTAGCCATAATCAAACAGCCAATCTAACTGTGTTTGTCCACTAATGGACTTTCCATAAGCCATAATGTTTACATTAGCATTTTTATTTGTTTTGTCTACAGGGTGACTGATTTCCACTTTCAAATATTTAAGGACAAGTCTTTGACCTTGACTCTAGGCTGCGACCCGATACCTTGGCTTTTGCTAAATATCACATTCATTTCCGGCCTGTTTGAATTTTCCTCACAGCTTTAAGATTAAGTTGCTTATAGAAATGACGGTACACTTATAAAAGAAAAAAAATTGTAAGTAAAAAACTGTCAAAACAAAAATAACAAATTCAAAAAAAGTACAATGTGTCGTTGAAACAACTCGGACACCAATATTTAAATTTTCTTGCTGTTTTCTCAATGTTCATTTTGGCTTTATTAAGAGATTTTTTCCTTTTTGAATTATCACCAAAGACGAGTATCTATCACATCAATTTGTCAATCATGTTAGTTATAAGAAAAATGGCAAATTAACGTTTTGACGTTTCGTCAGGCGTAACTGATCTCAATCGTAGTTTGTCTTAATTTCTGTATGCTATTGATGAATAGACATTTCAAGAAATTAAATATAATTTTCAAATTAATCTTTTTTTCAGGGTGAACACAGACATTTTGTTGAGTGTATATTATTAAATCTAAAAAGTAGAACTTCCCTAACTCAAAATATACACGAATCAGCAAAAACAACTTATTGATATTGGACATTGTAGCACAATTGGTTTAGGCATTAGCTTATAGTCTGCAGACACTCATGAGCTTGAAATCCACTGATTTTAATTTTATCTCAAGAGGATTTTTTAAATTTCAATTTATTACAATAGAAAATGGCAAATGATGGTATTCTGAAAATATTGTTTTTCTTTTCAGGTTATATACTATTTTATATACGTCTGTTGGACTTGTTAATCTTTTCTGTCTACTAACCCATTATTTTTATACACAAATCACAATTGAAAAATTGTTTTGTCATTGTACAAGTATGAAGTACTAAATATGTGGAATAAATTGCGATTTTTTAAAAAAAATGCTCTGTTTGCAATTAGAAAATTGTATGCGAAAAAAAAAATCAGGGTAAATTAATGATAATAAGACCTTTCCCTATGCAATCAAAAGGGATTGAGAAATTCATTTCACTTCCCTCCTATTCTTGAGGAAACTTTGCTTTTATGACTTTGTTGGAAAAGAGCAAAGAAACAAATAAATGTTTAAGTCTACTTATACGGTATGACTGTACTGATGGAACACAGTATTACCCCAAATTTATACAATGGGAGAACTTACTGAAAATGAATAAATGCAATTTAAATTGTTGGAATTCGAGTAAATAGCACATTGTAAATCTTAACAAATAAAAAAAATGACAATAACAAACCGTGAATCATCTCAGAAATTCATAAAACGAAATGCAAATTCAAAGCAGAGCAACACGTGTACTGACTCAGTTCAGCAAGTTAACCATTTGTTAAATCATGATAGTAAAAAACTGAAACATACAAAAAACAGATACTTATTACATTGTACTAACAAGAATCAGGGTGACAATTTACAAACGTAAACATGTAAACCCTATACAGTAAGTACAATTTGCGTCCAGAAGTTGTAAAATAAAATATTACAATATAAACCGTAATATATGACGTTCTAATATTGTAAATATACTCACAAGACAGTTATTGACAAGTAAAGTGAAAATATCTGGCTTAGAAACAATGTAAACTAATATAGACTATATGTGAATAGGAAAATTTGGAAGCAGTGAATTAGCTTAAAACAGCATTTAGACCATAATCCTGACATTAACCGTATAAGATATACTTTCGGAAAGATATACAAGTATTTTATGTAATAACAAAGACAAAACAACACTTACTCCGTGCTGGAACAATCGAAGTACGTTTACGATAAAAAAAGAGCATATGTATACATAACGTACAGTATACGTATAATGATCAAGGTAAAAGTAGAACCAATAACTTGTATTTCCAGAAACATTCCGGCATGGGGCAGCACAACACGGAATCAACGATGGAGTCACCAGTTACAATTCAGTTTACTGAACGGCAGAGGTTCATCCTGTGAATTACAAAATTGAAATTGTGTTCGTAAATGTAAGATAATTTCAGTCTTACTAGTCACGAACAAAATAGCTGATAAAAAGTTTTGAGATGAGCATTTGAACGTCACTTCAAGGGGGCAATTTAAGTTCCAAAAACAAAACTCAGAACAATGAAAAAAGCACTTTCTTTTTACAAACGAAAAAGCACACGAAATTATTAAAGAATAGGCATGTAAAACAAAACAAGATATACCTGTTTTATCGATCAAAACGATGATTGTGCTACCATCAACATAGAAAAAGCGTCTGTCTTTGTCATATATGAAATATTATTTGTTTGCAATGTTGATTATATTGAGTGTGTAACACATTTGATGATGATCTATTCAATCCTTATTCATATTTTTTCTTGTGCTTAATGCATGCTCAGACACAAATCCAGAATATTTTATAGAAATAGGGGGGGGGGGGGGGTACGTTGACCCATACTTCTCTAGATTTGTGCATAATAGACTAATCACTTCATTGTCTATACTCTATCCCATGATATTAACACATATTTTTTAAAATTATTATTGAAATCATACATTCATCAGGTTTCAAACGATGTCAGTAACTAGTAAGAAAATATTCCGACATTTATTTCTTATTAAATCATATTTATTTATTAAATCATAGCATTTTAAAGTTGTAAAAGTCTTGAGATTAATGCATGAATAGTGTTTAATTTGTGAGTATATGGATATTACAATTGTTTGTAATTCAAAGCAGTTAAACATACAACAATAGATATTTTCGTAAGATTGCTATATAAGATTAGTAATCATTTGCAACCTAATTTGTAGGTAATATAACATTATATCCGCTGGACTCTATGAGTCAAGTGAAAATGCAAATTGTTCCTTTTATTTAGAGTTTTACGAAGGTAGATTTGAACGCTACATTCATTACAAATAAAAAAAAACATCAAGTGTACCTTAAGACTTCTATGCAAAGTTTCTCACTTTAGATTTCTTTAATGTTCATTCTGATAATGTAACCTTAACAAAGCTTTACTTTATCGCCACGTCATAAATCCACAATGACAACGCTTACCTACAGAATGACGAGAAAATCAGCTAAAGATTTTTTAATCTGAATTTTGTTTAGTATACATGTATTTTGATTTATAATATTTTCATTTTCCAGTGTCTTTGCCTGTGATAAAACTACGTATCGATTTTGCACTATATAACCCATAACTTCAAATGACTCCAAATTGAGGCGCCAGCGGGTTTTGCTTATTTATATTTAAAAGTTTAATCATACGATGGTTCAAAATTATATAAATAAAAGTAATAAAAAATCATTCCTTGAATATAATGAGATGATAATTTCGGTCAGGGCGTGATCCTATCTATCATAAAGCCCTTCGGGCTTTATTGGATTTGATCATACCCCTACGAAAATTATTACCTCATAATACTTAAAGAACGATTCCTTATTCCTTAAAATGTATCTCAACATTTTACAAAAGGATGAATATACGGTAATTAAATAGAATGCTCAAAAGCTTGCACAATTAAAACTGAATTCGGACACTTCTAGATCCTGTTTAAACCCTTGCATACAATGCTTGCTAGGAAACAACCACCTTAAATGATACATGAAAAATGACAATAACAAACCGTGAACCATCTCAAAAATCCATAAAACGAAATACAAATTCAAAGCAGAGTATCCTCTGCTGACCGGTCACACCTGCCGTGTGCTCTTTGTCGTAATCAAGGGAAAAATCGGAAAAGTCCGTAAACAATTAGGTGATTAATTATGGTTTAATGAAATTTACATTAAAATCCATTTTATATTGCAGATGATATAGAGAAAACCTGGATGAATGTGGCCTTAGCAGTTATCGGAGCTGTTGTCATCTTGGTTCTTTTTGGACTGCTGTTCTTAATTAAATCATGGTTAATAGCACGAAAACAAATAGATCTATGATGATCACTAGTTTAGCAGTATTATACCATAATAATATATTATATCGTTATGGTCTTAGATAATATCTTCCTTAAACTTTTATGTCTTTAGGGTGGCCAAAAGGTGTACCTTCTGGAGAAATGGATTCATGAATCAAATAGGCATGTGCAGTTTTCTTTTTACCTTAAAAAGTACAAATTTCATCCATTTCCTAATTAAACGCTAATGTTTTGCATTCAATTAAAAAACAAACATGGATATGACATGATTTGTAACCAAATGTGCACATTTTCCCAGAAAATACCGAGGACGTACATGGATATGAAATTAGAAGATTTTTACCGTCCAACGACGCAATAGAAAATACTGAACCACACGGGCTCTCTGACGAAAGCAACTATACCGATCTTAGGCATTCTGCTCTGTTTCCTATTTATGACAATCCTCACGAATGCATGCCATGTCCGCACGAAAATGCAGCCCCAGTTGATGCTCTATTGGATGTATTGATTGATAAAGAAAATGACAGTATCTGGCCGTACAGTTTAGCAAAAGCAAACTGGTCCTCTGACTCAACGCAAGATAAAAATCCAATCGTCCAAAAAAACTATAAAGATGATGATGCAAAAGAATATGATGTTGTCAAAAACGATAATTTAAAGGATGATGATGTTAATGGAGAAGAGAATGCAAGCAAAAACGATTTATAAAATGATTCTTGCTCAAAGATCAAAATTAACGGCGGAAGTAAACGTTATGCTACTAAAGTCCTGCAGAGATGGGGAGTGTAAAAGGTATCTAGAGAAGGAATTATAAGATTGAAATAGCACATCATCGTCTTTTCCCTGAAAAAAATTACTCTTATCAAAATATTCACAATTTATAAACAAGCAAATGCAATCATCAACAGAAAAAGGAATATGACAATGGAAACCAGCTGAAGTAAACCCTGTTTTTTAAGAAGATCCTTGATTTTTTAATCAGAGGAGAATAAACACATTTTTACTCAAAATGTCCGGTTTACAAGTGTTAGGCGCCGGTGAAGAAAACACTAGGAGTAATCTGGAAAGAGAAATGTCAGAGACTAATGTTTTACATGTTTTATTCAGTTGACAACCTTTAATTATTTTCTATGAATGTTGAATGATATGGCAGATAATATCTTAAATCTTTCTTGATTTCTTCTGGTAAAAAATGAGCATCAGCAAGACATATAAGTTTTCTTTTAAAGTATAACCATAATACAGGTATATTGTTTTATACTGTTTTGTACCTCCATTAAACATCGAACTGACAAACTGATTTTTTTATTTGTTTTTTGTTGCTTTATAATTTAAATTCTTTGATTTAAAAAATATCTCACCTTATACATTTTTATGTCGGTAATGATTTGCTCGCTGCTAAAAAACAAAAATAGACGTGTGTATGAATTTTAAAAAAAATTACAAGTTTTTAATTCATTCCATTTTAAGATTACACTAATAAAATATAAAAGACATTTAACTCACATGTACATGATGCAAATTATGTTATCTTTACCAACATTAGTTGTTCGTTGTTAAAATTATCGCTTTATTCACACGATTTCTAGTTAGATGTGTTTATATTTCATACTATAGTGTAGTCAGATATCTTATTCACCTGAACACGTGATATACGACGCAAGGCATGTAATGCATGCAGAAAATTACGAGGTCATTAATACAGAGAACATCAGGCCCTGCCATCACCAACTACTCGAATTATTTTCGTCCAATAGGAGAACTTGTAAAAAATAAAATAGGCACTTGTATTTGAAGTATTCGAATAAACTTACGCACTTTAAATGTTTCTCAAATCCACGATGTAAGTCATTTTTCCGTACTTCAATCTGCTATGTTGCAAGCTGCATTAGCTTTGAGGCATATTATCAGAGACATGATAGAACGACTTTGAACAAGAAAACATTTATAATATACTTTATTTGATCTTAAAACTGGTCAAATTTGAAAAGAATGAGACAAAAAAAAAACTATAGGCACAACATGAGCTAAATATTTTTTTCTTTTTTATTATCTAGACAATGGTCAATACTGGTATTTTTAATAATTTATCGAAACTTAAAAGTCAAATGTTACATTACAAGCAAGATACAGAACTCGAAATGCTTTATGTAAACAAAGCTCTAGTCTTGGTATTGTTAACATATCTGGTATTGGTTTGAGTGTCAATCAAATGATGTTTTTTGTTCATAATATTATTTATGAACACATGATATCAGTTGATATTGTCTGGCACGAGTCAATAAGTCAAAGAAATGGTAATTTCTGTGACTTGCATTATTTGTAAGCAAACACAAGATTCGAGCTTTGTTTGCATAACAATGACTTATTACTTCTGTATCTTGTTTTTAATTTAATCTATTAGATCAAACTTGTTTTCAATCATTCAAAACACTTTAATACCGAATATAAAACTTTAAAAAAATGATATCAATCCATATCTAGGTCTCTTTAAGCCCAACTTGATGAAAAATATTGGTGATGCTTAAGGTTTGTAACTTCAGACATCGGCAAAACTCTCAAAATCATTTATTTTTTTTCTTAAATAAATGGTAAAATGGTTGTCAAAAAAACAACGATGAGAATAATTTTTGATGATAATGATAGAATATAAAATGTTTGTTTAGGCTATTAAATAACATATAGCCAATTTTTTAAAAACAAAATGCTCAATTTACATCTGGAGGAATTGGTTTTTTTTTTTGGTTTGGTTATTTTTTGCATACAGAAAACTATAGGCCAGAGAGTTGCTATAGGAATTTCCCTGTAGAGCTTTAGTTCTGTCCCTAATTATCATATTGTTTCCTATTTCATTAAATTACTTTAATTACAAAAAAAAAATTAAAAAAAAAACCTTTATCACAATAAAACGAATAAGGAACAACGTTGTGTTTACTAAAGGAATATCGACTTATTTAAAAAAAACCATGTAATTATACGGTGCCTGATAAAGCAAAAATTGGTTTTGGCAATAGCTGAAAGTTATTGAATAAATTCAATAAAAACAGCTGAGTGTAGAAATACACAATTGTTGATATTAAACTAATATACTGTCACAGGAAGAACTTCGAAAATCTATAACTTGTTATCATTATTTTTTAGTTTCTACGGAATTAATAATTCGGTATAAAGGATTCTTTAATTAGCCTCATTAACAATAAATACAACTAAATTCGGATTTTTATTTCCATTAAGCAATTCCGTTTGTCCAATTCCGTTACTAGTACAAATAACATTTGTTTTAACGGCGTCTTTTTTTGGCTGAAACTTAAACAACCATAACTTAAGAAAAACGATACCTATGTATTTAAAATAATTTAAGATGTTTTGTATTAATCAACGAAACTTTCGGTTGTCACAGGATGTATCAAAATTTTGATTTTTCAAAATTTTTTTTTTTCTCTTTTACATGGAAGCAAGGTCTGAAAATTTTCTTCGCCGTATCTATTTTTCTACATAAATTAGTTATTTCTTACAGATTAATATACACATTTAAGAATATGATACTTTTTGTAGATATAGCAGCAAGAGTCTAGTTAACATGTATTATTGACTCAAAAACTATGAAGGGTCAATAATGTATAAAATGTAGTCAATTTAAATAGTTTGCACGCGATTGGCATTGTCTGATCTGTGCTATATTCTTTTGCACAATGAAGGTCTGTACCACAGCAAGTATAAATCTACAGTACATCTCTGTGACTCAACGAATGGATGCAATGGCTCTCAAACAACAAATGAGAATAAAAAAGATAGTTAACATTGAAATAAATCTCTACAAAGTATTGAACAATTATGGATAAAAAAAGCATTATATTTTGATGCATACAGAACGAGTTTAACATACGTTTGGTTATATAAATTGTCAAATGATAAATTAGATAATTCAATGCAGTGATAAGTTTGCATTTAGAACAAGTAAAATATTACCCATAGTTACTGTTTTAAAGCAATTGTTTAGGTACAATATGTTTTCACAGAAATGTGATAAATAACTATGTTGATTCCATTTTCATATACAATTGTTTAAAGCAAATTAATTAAAGCTATGTTACGGTGATAAAGGAGGAATATCGCTGTGTCCTTATTGATATTAGTGCTGATTTTATATAAAATTTCGAAAGGAAATTAGTTCTAAAAATGCTTGTAATCATACAGTGATTGATTAAACAAGAAATTGTGCAATTGTAAGTGGTCTACTCAAATTTATATATATATTGATCGTACTCCCTGACTAGCTGACTGCAAGAAAACCAATGTTAAGCTGAAATATGGTAAACCTCTTAACGCTTTATTTTAATATGGCGTTTTAAAAACGACTTAAATACGTTTTGTCAATTAAAGACGTAACAATGAAAGAACTGCTGCTGTTAGTAAGTCAAATTGTTTTATTGGTTTTCTCTGAAGATTATCCTAATTCGACATGTGGAGATAGGTAAGATGAATGCTTTTTAAATACACTGATCCTAAAAATATTTTTTTCAATTTCATCGGTCTATTAAAAATTAAAATTATTTATGTATAGATGCTGTCTTAATTTTTATAAAGATTGGTTCCACGGATTGTGTGTTGGTGAGTGAATATCTGCTACTTTTCTTATTTTACTCTGACAAGCAAACTCTACAGTTTACTTTTAAACGACTTTTTTCGATTTGTAGAGTGTCCGCTTGGTACACATGGATTAGACTGTCATGGAACCTGTCCCCCTCAATACTATGGGAGATTTTGCAACAGCAAGTGTGACTGTTCCTTACATTTCTGTGACCGAAAGTTTGGATGCATTTATAATTCAACCAAAAGTAAGAATCTAATAACTTTATCATTTAGATAAATATCTATCAGTAACAATGTACATTTATAATATACACCCAACTTATAAATGTATTGATATAATAGACCAAACACGTCAGAATATTGACAAACACAAGTGAATCGTGACAAGAATGTGCAGTTTTGACCTCAAGAACCAGATCAAACGGTTTACAAACCTGTTCACTCTTAACCAGATCAAAATCATGAAGGATATTTATGATGATTGTTTTGTGATCGGCTGAAGCCGATCACAGTTGTGTCTATATGAGGCATCTGGCAAATTGTACTATTTGCGCACGTATGGCGCCCTACACTATTTTATAATCTATGTAATGACAGCCTTAAGTAAGTCTTTAATTACATGAATATTACTATAAAATCGTCATTCGAATTCTTGAGAGTAAGCAGTTCATGCAATTTTTTTCTGCAATGATCGTTACCTTTATAACGCGCATTAATTAATAAAGAAAGCATTATATTGTTTATATTTAAATCTTTCTTTAACAAAATAATAAATTGATTGTAAAAAGGGTAAAATAAGCTCACTTAGTTATTGTAAATGTACATCCGTGCCTTAGCAAAAAGAAACAAATAAATCGTCTCCTTTGAGAATTTTTTGTCTGACATCATCATGATTACTTCGTGCAGTCCGTGATTTTGTTTAAGTCGCTATAAGTTATGACCAATCGATTATTGGGCCTGTAGATATCAGTCTTGTCAGTTTCCTGTCAGTTTCAGTGGCTAAATGTTTTGACTAATCGATAAACGGAGCATGTAGATGTTCAGTATGAGTTTTCCTATTGAGCTATGGATTAATTAAAACTTTTTGTACGAAATAGACGGGATCATACTCGGTTCATGTGTATATATTCAAGAAAATAACTGTGAAAGTAAATGTTAATTAGTTTTTTTAGCATCACATATCCATGAAATCTTGAAAACTTACTTTTTAAAAGCGATAACAACCGTAACTTGAACACATTTAAGCAAATAGAGGTTCATTGTGGGTTTGAATTTACATACAGGCGTATAGCGACTGCAACACACAAATACAAACGCAGACATGGACCTATTTAAAAAAAAATCTTTTTTACTTTGCATTGTAGATGGATGTTACAACCCATGGAAGTATGTAGCATTTACACTTATTGGATCCATTACCACGGTTGTTGCTGTTGGACTCATTGTTTTTACAAGACCCTGGTAAGTGTTCTTACTAATGCACTAAAACCTTACTGATTTTTAGGGTTTTTTTAAGATTGTTTATATGAATTTTTTTTTATCGTGGATAAAAAAATTCTTTTTTTTCTTAAGGATGATCAGAAAATGTAAACAAGAAATCAATGAGACAGACGAGTGTCAAATAGGAATGAGCAGTATTATTCCTAATAGTACTGGTGTGGAATGTATTTTGTAATTTTTTAATTAATTCAAGTATAATCTCTCAATTTATTGAACAATTAATCTCTCATAATACATAAGAAAATATTTTAAGGAAACTTCATAGAGGAAAATAAATATGAAGGACACCAAAGTTCGCCGTCCCGGGATGAAGCAGAAGCGATTCATTTATATACCATGTCTGCTGAAAACAACTATGCTGATCTGAGAACCTCCGATCTGTCTCCAATCTATAATAGTCCAGACGATTTCAAAACCGATCTAATGCAGACCACATTGATGCTTACTAGACATTGTCTAAATAGAAGTTAGAGTGATGATAGCGATATATTCAAATGAGACAAAGAGGTTAACGTGGTTTTAGAAGAAATCATTTCAGGCTATTTTCATTGAATACCCTTTGACGAAATTACATGTACACGTCCAAAATCAATCATTATTACGTCTTAGAAAATTGGATAAAAATATCTTGAAAAAATTTAGGAAGTATCTTTTTTTATTTAAATAGGTAATCGAAGAGTGTTTGAAACCCCAAAAGTTATCGAAAAATTACATTTGGGACGTGTACATAAATAAGAGGGAAGAGTTTTTCAGATGATATCAAACTAATAACGCAGCAATTATATTATTAATAATCTCAAAAATAGAATTTGCTTAAAACATGTTACATACAACTGATAAACCTGCACATACTATGAATTGATATTTGATATTGTGGCAAAATTTGTGAAAGCTCTAGCAACTTATCTGCAAGACATGACATTAAATTCCACATAAATTGCATATTTTTTAACCTTTTAAAATCCTTCATTGCAGGTCATGATAAAATAGTATAAAGTTTCTATTATCCTGAATATCTTTATTTTTATATTCTATAGTTTTTAAAAGATATTTTTGACTAAACCGTTTATATCGAATAACCCACAACATGTTTTATAACCCTTTTACAAGTGAAATAAGATTTTGTACTTTGCATGATTGAGATATACTTTATTTTTGTTAGCGATTCGACAATTATACGTGAAAAAAAAATATGTTGATTATTGTGCTTTGTTATTGGATGTTTTCTATGCAATGTAAATAGTCATGAGTTATTATAAAAACTTCTATTCCAAACGAAACCCTGTTTTTATGATTTTGTTGAAAAATCACGAAACTGAAAAATAGTTGTTGCTATCATGTTTACTTTATCATAGATGAATCAATTCTCATTGAATAAATATGTATTAAGCTCCGACCGTTGGGGCGAGCGCAGCATATGTGATAAAAAAATGAACTATGATAAATCGATAAAAATAAAAGTACTAGTGACGTAAAGGTAATGAATTTAAATGCAAAATAAAATAAACATCCCTATTTTTTCCCGTAAATTTTCATTATTCATAATTCATAAGATTTTTTATTTATTTATCTACTGGTCGCACGCTAGTATAGAAATTACTCAAATAAAATGTTGTTGAATAATAAAGATTTGAAGATAATGTACATTGCAGTTTATTTCCTCTTTTCTTGCAGCAGACATTTTTCTTAAACATACATATAAAAAAATTGACTTATCACAGAGCCCCCCCCCCTTCCCCCGTTAAAAAAAATAAATTACGTATAAAAAAAAATTGTTGATCATATAAGGAAAATGGACCCCCCCCCCCCGGGACCATGTAATAAATGGTAGTGAAAATAAAGACACTTTTGAGCAGCTAAAGAGCTAAATGCTCACTACGCACTCCCCATTCCTAACCCCGATTAGAATTTTCCTGATTTTAAGATAAAAAAAATTGTGTTTTGTTTGTGAAGATTTTTTGAATGATGTTGCCACGCCCCTTTTAAAAAAACGTTCCTGGTAATTACCGTTAATAAAGTGAATAAAATAAAGGTGAGCATTCATCTAAATGAGAGAAAGTTAAAGCTGTTTCCTATCTCTGAAGAAATGTCTCGATTCGTTAGCTCTGCAAGATTTTGAGAAGAGTTTGGTATTTATATTTCAGCAGATTTACAATAACTATTTAGAGTAGTCTCCCCTTATTGTGACTGCAAAGTTCACGTCGGTCAAGTGTCGTCTGTCTCTTTGAAAACACCTTGAAAACAAATTACGCGAAATATACTGTTTTGTTTATTTAAAAAGCATGATGTTCTTGAAATTACACAATTTAACTGTTTCTCAAAAGTTTTACTTTGATATTCGCGAGATTGTATCCGGTCTTGTGAGATCGACCGACATTGAGGAATTTCATTGTGGGTCGAAATTTACTGAGGCCGAAAAATTCTGTCGGATCAATGTGTAAGAAATCCATTACGACGTCATCCCAAAGGACGATAACTCTGTTAGTCTTATGTAATGAAATTTGCGTTGTGTCAGCAGTATATTTACAATGCATGTACACAGTCTTTTATCTTGTTCTCGTGAGAGTGTGAAAATGGGAAACCATAATTAAAGGGAACTACTGGCACGATTAAAACAAGGCATTACTGGTCCGATTTACTGACGCCAAAACAATCTGTTGAATGAATGTGCAAATATTCCGAATTTTCTATTCACACACGCCTTGCCGGTAGAGCTCGTTTTGCGCCCGCGCTGCGCGCCGACGAGCTGAGCTCGCTATAAAGCACCATGCTAAATATCAGCATACAAAACTGTGAAATTTAAGATACTTTATTAAAGTTATTATTAAAAATTAAAGTTTTGAGCAAAATACGGTGACAAAATACGGTCGGGGATGATCGAATTCAATAAAGCTTGAAGGGCTTTATGAAAGATTGATCACACCCGACCTGATAATAATCAAGGAATGATTCCTAATTACCTAAAACGTTTTTGGAAGGTGGTTAGAGGTACTCTGGACGACTAGCTATATAGACGTGTCTGTACTCTTGCTGAGTTATTTTAAACGTTTTCCATGCTGAGTTATCTTTAACAAACGGCATCCTTGTGTGGGCTTATTTGTGTGAGAGAGATACAACACAATAAGTACTGTTTTTTTCTTATTTTTTAGGTTGATATTAATTCTGCGCTGTGAGATTACGGGTACGTTAGATGTGATTTAAATCGTTTATATCACGGTTGACCATAATTACATTATAATGTGGTTTAATGTGTCAATATATAATATCAAATATGTGTAAAAGAAAAACTAATATGCAACGGTGTTCGATAGAAAATAGGTGGCCACGGAGTGGACAGGGGGTGGAACATGAGATAGACTTTTATGCTTACCCATTCCGACTAAACCTAACATAGGATAGACGCCGGCAAATCCAAAAGGAACGGATCTCAACACTATCCATTTTTTATTGTACATTTATGAATATGTTGTTCTTGTTTTTGTAAATATTTTTTGTTTAAACTAACAAGGATCATCCTCTCACCAGATCGATAAACTGTTGAAAGCTGCTTGTATTGGTCAGATTTTTTGGTTATTAAAGATTCATATAATTTTCCATACAAACTAATTAACTGAAAAAGTTATGGACTTTCTCCTATTTACACCAACAAAATAGGTATCCTTTTAAAGTTAAAAATATTTAAAGTAAATAAAAATAATTTCTACTTGGGCAACGAAAAAGCAAACCAAAAGGCATCATGCTAAGAAAAGGGAACCGTTTAATTTCGTCTCGAATGATTGGGTTTATTCAACCTGCATGATATGCATCGATTGTAAACAAAGCAAACTTCAGAAATATTGGCGAACAAAATGTACACAGGTATATTTCAATTTGTCTGAACATTATGGCTTTTATTAATAGCGATGTCAAAGTCGTAATTCAACCATACCGACCTCGACGTCATGGGCGTATTTTAACATGAGGTGAAATAATGCGATAACCTTTTTATTTCGATTGTTTTGTTAAAAAATTTTGTACAGAGTTTTGCATTGAAATTTAGATTAACTGACCGGGAAAACTACTAAATGTCTATTATTATATACATACTTAGCACAACTAACGTTTAAAGAGGTACACGAAAATTGATATAAAATCGGACCAAGCAGCTTTACATAACACTATAGATTTGGAGTGTACTTGTTTCAACATTAATATCTGATAAATTTCTAAAATAGTGTTTATTGAAAGTACGAGTAATTATGAATATTTCAAATCGACGTTAAATATTCTAAAAAAATAATTTATTTCAATAAATATTCTACTTTCGTGTATAACTGTATGATATCATTCAAATATTTTTTTACATAAAATATATCACCCGAAAGTGTTTACTGCAAATCACCTTTTTTTAATAAGTTATAAGGTGAATGATATGGCAGAAAATATATTGAATATTTCTAGGTAAAAATGAGCATCAGCAAGACATACAAGTTTTCTTTTAAAGTAAAACAATAATATAAAGGTTAAAAAAAATATTTAACCATTATACAGGTATATTGTTTTATTGATGTTTTGTACCTCCATTAAACATCGAACTGACAAACTGATATTTTTACTTGTTTCTTGTTGTTTTATAATTTAAATTCTTTGATTTAAAAAATATCTCACCTTATACATTTTTATGTCGGTAACGATTTGCTCGCTCCTCTCTGAAAAACAAAAATAGACGTGTGTATGAATTTTTTAAAATTACAAGTTTTTAATTTATTCCATTGTAAGATTACACTAATGAAACATTAAAGACATTTAACTCACATGTACATTATGCAAATTATATTATCTTTACCAACATTAGTTAAAATTATCGCTTTATTCACACGATTGCTTATAAGATGTATTTATATTTCATACTATAGTGTAGTCAGATATCTTATTCACCTGAACACGTGATATACGACGCAAGGCATGTAATGCATGCAGAAAATTACGAGGTTGTTGATACAGCCCTGCCATCACCAACTACTCGAATTATTTTCGTCCAATAGGAGAACTTGTAAAAAAAAAAAAAAGGCACTTGTATTGGAAGGATTCGAGTAAACTTACGCACTTTGAATGTTTCTCAAATCCACGATGTAAGTCATTTTACCGTACTTCAATCTGCTATGTTGCAAGCTGCATTAGCTTTGAGGCATATTATCAGAGACATGATAGAACGACTTTGAACAAGAGAACATTTATAATATACTTTATTTGATCTTTAAACTGGTCAAATTTGAAAAGAATGAGAAAAAAAACTCTAGACACAATATGAGCTAAATATTTTTTTGCTTTTTTATTATCTAGACATTGGTAAATACGGGTACTTTTAATAATTTGTCAAAACTTAAAAGTCAAATATTACATTACAAGCAGGATACAGAACTCGAAATGCTATATGTAAACAAAGCTCGAGTCTTGGTATTGTTATTATATGTGGTATTGGTTTGAGTGTCAATCAAATTATGTTTTTTCTTCATAATATTATTGATGAACACATGATATCAGTTGATATTGTCTGGCACGAGTCATTATGTCAAAGAAATGGTAATTTCTGTGACTTGCATTATTTGTAAGCAAACACAAGATTCGAGATTTGTTTGCATAACAATGACTAATTACTTCTGTATCTTGTTTTTAATTTAATCTATAGAATAAATCTTTTTGTCAATCATTCAAAACACTTTCATACATAAAACTTAAAAAAAATTTGATATTTATCCATTTCTAGGTCTCTTTAAGCCCGACTTGATGACAAATATTGGTGATACATAAGGTTTGTAACTTCAGACATCGGCAAAACTCTCAAAATTATATATTTTTTTTCTTAAATAAATGGTAAAATGGTTGTCAAAAAAAAACAACGATGAGAATAATTTTTTATGATAATGACAATATAAAAAATATTTTTCGGGTTATTAAACAACATATAGCCATTTTTTTAAAAAACAAAATGCTCAATTTACATCTGGAGGAATTGTTTTTTTTTTGGTTTGGTTATTTTTTGCATACAGAAAACTATTGGCTATAGATTTTATAGGAATTTCCCTGAAGAGTTTCAGTTCTGTACCTAATTATCATATTGTTTCCTATTTGATTAAATTACTTTAATTATAAACAAAAAATGAAAAAAAACTTTATCACAATAAAACGAATAAGGAACAACGTTGTGTTTACTAAAGGAATAGCGGCTTACTAAAAAAAACCATGTATTTATACGGTACTTGATACAACAAAAATTGATTTTGGCAATAGCTGAAAGTTATTAAATAAATTCAATACAAACAGCTGACTTTAGAAATACACAATTGTTGATATTAAACTAATACGCTGTCACAGGAAGAACTTTTAAAATCTATAATTTGTTCTCATTATTTTTTTAAGTTTCTATGGAATTGATAATTCAGTATAAAGGATTCTTTAGTTAGCCTCATTAACAATAAATACAACTAAATTCGAATTTTTATTTCTATTAGGCAATTCCGTTCGCCCAATTCCGTTACTAAATCTTGCGCACTGATATAACTTTTTTCTAAGCAATGAAATAGGTTTAGAAAAATATTCCAAAAAACCACTAAAACTATTAAAACTTTGCTTTCATACTTTTGGTTGAAATAAGCAAAGAAGGGATAAAAAAGTTTATACAAATGTTTGTGATGGCTCGCACAGAAAGCACTCAATCGATTCTGTCCGACCAGTTACATAGGCATTTAAAACTTATTGGTGAATAATAACTTAAACAAAAACACAAGTTGTAGTTCACTTTTACTGTAAAACTACTCTGTCCCAATATTGTGTTCCAAGATATTTATGCTGCATATTAAAGCGAATTTTAATAAAAATACACATACATGTGAAAGAAGTGCAATTAAAATCGATAAAAGGGAAGATTTCCAAGATAACTTCATTCAAACATTATCATTTTTTCCTCGTACAAATTCACAGGAACGAAAACAGTTTTCATACGGAGATTCATAATGGGGAATGTTGATATCTTTTCTCCATTCGGAAGTCACTCGGAATACCTCGCAAATTTTTCAACGTTGCCATCCGGACTTAATGATGGCTGATGCAATGCAAAATCCCCGTAGACTTTCTATTTTTAGCTGTTTATTGAAACCTGAAAAGCAAGAGGAGGCATGTCAAAAGGAAAAACTTGGGATTTTTTCATACTATTAAATAAACATTGTCTAAATCAAGAAGATTTCAAAAATATCGAATAATTTAAGAAAATATGCAGAAATAAATATCAAGAATAGACATTAATAGAACACGGTGTCATCCAATATTTACTGAGTTTTCTATTCAATTACACTTTAGTTTACAAGAGCTTCTGTAGGAACTACAACGTCGCTCTAACCAACAACTGCTCCTGATTTTTTATAGCAACTAATGGAAGAACTTAACAAAATTAAAAAATGCACTTTTATTTGAGAAATCAAGTAAGTTGCACTGTGCTTATCGTAACAAAATCCACAAAAAAAAATCTGCCGTAATCAAACAAAGAGAAGTTTTGTTTTAAAGCGTATCAACCATATCGAAGCAGCTAAAAAAATAACCCGAAATATTATATCCAAAATACTTTGAACTAAAATCATCCAGTTTGTGGTTTGCATCCAAAGCTGAGAAGAATTATTAAAAATGTGTAATAAATAAAACCCACGTATTTAATGATATTTGTGTATCTGTAAAACATCATGATATAAATAACATTACTTTTCGGTAGAATTGACAAAATATGACCAATGCTTTCAAAACAAAACTTTCAATTGCAGCATTCTGAGGAATATTTTAATACCAAATATTCAAAGCATGCAAATAAAAAAAAACCCACCTAAATGTTGTGCGCCATGAATTGTTAAAATTGCCCGGAACTAAACCCTTCCTTTTTTTGTCAGTTAGACCTTTTTTTGTAGAGATTCAATCATGTACTTGGTTATAATATTGTTTCCTTTTTGGTTAAATTACTCTTATTGTATGGAAATTAATTAAAACAATAACACAGAAAAACATAAATGAGGAACAACGTTGTGTTCTTGTCACTCGAGGAAAAGGAGATTGACTTTAAAAAAAATACATATAATTATGCGGTGCTTGATAGAAGAGGAAAAGGTTGTTTTATTGATAGTTAAAAATTGATACATTTTGAGTGTATTCCCTTAATAATTGACTGACAGACGTAACAGAACATACTTGTATAGAAACGTAGATATAATATTAATATACTCTCTTTTACCCAGAGTTTTTGACAGACGGCATTTCAGAAAGATGTTCCTAGTTCGACCTGTGGGAAGGAGTAAGATAAGTTTAAAAAAGTCAATACTGTTTTTTATTTCAAAAGTAGTTTTTCCGTGTCCAAAAATCATTTCTGATGCTACCAATTTTATTCGTGCTAGTTAAATAATAGTTTATCAATGTAACGTTGTTTAAAATGATAAATGAGAGAGAGAGAGAGAGAGACTATGAAATATATATACAGTATTCGTTACAAACAGTGACACTATTGTAACCAACTAAAAGAGTCGTATATCTAAATTATTTTCTTAATGACTGACCGTCATGGTTTTGCTTGTTAACTCATTTACTGTTCTTAACTTTAAATGCCGATTTCATAGGGGTTCAATATGCGGCAGTACAAGTATGTCAATTGCTGATTGCACAAGCTGTTGTGTACGTCTTGTCGGAAGATGCTTTCAATAGAACATGTGGGAACAGGTAAGATTGATGGACAGAAAAGCAGGCTTACTGATTAATCGTGTTTTTATTAAGACGTACATGATTTAATGTGAATTAAACTCTTGTTAATAGATGCTGCATGAACTATTTCAAAGATAAATTCAACGGATCGTGTGTTGGTTAGTGTATATTTAATCTTTATTTTACTTCAATAAACGAAACTTGTTAATTCAACGCTATAAAAGAAATTCCTTTTAATTAAACTATTGCAATTCGTAGAATGTCCGCTTGGTACGCTTGGTCTAAACTGTACAGAGACATGTCCTTCTATCTACTATGGACGACTGTGCCGAAGCATGTGTAATTGTTCTTTTCTCCAATGCAACAAGAAGTATGGATGTACAACGGACAGTAAGATAAAAACACCAATCATTTAGAAAATAGTTAGCTATTTTACAAATATATTTTTTAAATCAATAAATCAATTAATAGAACAGAATCCAAATTTAAAAGAAAAACTAAATTATAGCAAAACAAAACCAAATTCAATAACCGATGACATGGTAAATCGCTAATGTACATTTATGATAGTTTTAGTCTTGCGTAAAGAATCTTCCTAGATTGTTTTATGCGTTATATTTGAGTGCGCAAAAAGTTATGAAATAAAAGTGATATAAGGTTTTAAAATGATCATCTTTGTAACGTCACTCTCCTTTTTATTTACGCGGGTATGATAAGGCAACTCTCAGCGATCGATTAAGTAAAATTTCCTTTAATCGATATGACGTAACAATAAGCAGTATAATGTCATATTTTACTCAGAAATATGTCGATTTTAACTTTATCTCTGGTTTAAATTGTAAAAGCTACAAGCATAAAATTTCACTAGAAACTCTTCTAACTAAATATATATTCGATTTCGTAGTATTACGTATATTTTTCATTTTCATTGTCACATGCATGTTTAGTAGAGAAGATCATGTCAGGAGACATTTCATCGGAATAAAATAAAAACAATGCCGAAATAAGACTTATTTAATACAGATACTTAATATTTAAATAAATGTCAGTTAGGATATAATCAGGATATTACAGGCATTGATATTTTGTTTTATCAGCAAGTGTTATAAGGTAGGCATATCGACATTTATATGGCTTAACCAGCCTTTCCTCTGTCAGTGTGTACAAAAAAGGTAAAAGTGTAACACTACCCCGGATATTATGAGAGATAAATTTGGTAAATATCAACGGTTTATGACCTAAAATACTTGAAAAATGCTTCTAGAATCCTGTGCTACGTTATTGTAAATGAAAAATACGTAGTGTTTGCAATGAAATTAAAGAAGTTGAGAGGGTTTCCGATAAATATTGACAATATTTATTTTATGCAATTAACAATAAGATTCTAGCAGTAATACTAATAAATATGAAATAATTGCAGAACGAATTATTGTAGCAAACATACAAATGAACTTCGGGGTAGTGTTACACTTTTTGATTTTTTGTTAAGGTAAAAAAGTGATATATTTTTAGCTGTCACCTGATACCATAGCATGGCAGCTTCAGAGATCGAGTCGATTCCGAAGTAGAAAAATAATATATTGGTGAACACATTCACTTGGTATTAATATTCTGCACTGTTTTCATAAAAATAAACAGTTTTTAAATTGATCATAAATTTGACGGTCATTAAACTCGGAGTTGCATTAAACTACCCGCGTAACGACGAAAATAAAAATAAAAATGAGCAGAGTACAACATGTGTCTCTATAGTCAAGACGACATCCCTAACTGTGAGAAATTGGTTTTATAATTGCAAGGGATTTATTTAAAAAGCAGGGTTTGTTCTTTTTCTCAAGCGTGTTTAAAACTAATTTTCCCCCTTTTGTGGTGGCGTTACCGTAAAACACGTCTTAATGTCGCTCAGTATCTTGATCAGAGCAATTCTGTCTGGCGTGTGTTTTTTATTTATTGTTGTGCATTTTTACAAAATTATTATTATAAAATAATGGTGATATGATTAAGCATATGTACTGAATTTGAAAACTTGTAAGGAAACGGCGCTAGCAAAGCATTCTAACAAACAAACAGTAATATTAAGCAGGTTTATATGTAAATTCATGACATACATATTGATTCTTCGCGTTTCTATATGTCATTTCAATTATTTTTTGAACGAGGTTTTAAGTAGTGAGGTGGCGGAGGTTGGTTGGAGTTGGGATGAATCAAATCCAGGAAGATATTGTTAGGCTCCGAATAAGATCATTTAGGAACGCAGAAGTTGTCTTAAAAATCTAAGTCAGCATACTAGTAGTTATTTGCAGATTCAAAACCAATGTTTTGGCACAGTAAATGTTATTATTCAATATGATTTTGAAATCATGCCATTTTATTATCAATGTTTGAAGCAGAGAAAAAAACCTTTTGGTAAATATCAATATGCAGAATTCAATACAAATGTTGATATTGATTAATGTTCTGCAATGAACAAAATTTTAAAATGAAAAAAAAATGATTAATGGACTGTTATTTTGACTAAATGTTTATTACGGTTATAAATATAATTCAATTAAAAAAACCACACTTTTTTTACTAACCTTTTGAGAAAATATATTTTTAGTAGCTAAAGGAACATACAAACAATGAATACTCAGAACTTCAACCAATATTTAATATGGAGTATAATGCTGTTCCTGATAATTGGCTTTATACTTGTTGTCCGCATTGGCTCAGTTTTATCACTACACACAGTGATAGGAAACCGTTTATATCCTAGCAACTCTGCTAAAGAATTTCTACTCCTTTCTGGTAGTTTGTGTAAAAAAACGAGTTTCTCTATAACAATTGCTGAAAAAGTGATTTAAAACACTATGTATAATTCATAAATATGATAGTAGATTACAATCCTCTTGGGGATACTTAACTTAAATTCAGATTGCGTCTATTTATTTTCATCTTTTATGCACAGGTTAACATTATTGTTAATGAAAATTAATTGCATTGTACTAAAGTATTCATATTGGTGAACCTGAATTTTATCATACGAGTTCCTCTAAAAAAAAGGAAAAAAAAACAACAACAAATAAAACAATGTAAAAAGGCGTGTGCAATTGTATAAAGCGTATAATTGTATGTTAATATATTATGTATATTGTCTTACCTTTCATTTTATTTTAATGAACACTTTTACTTTTTTCATTCATTGAGTGGCACAGCGTTTTAATAAACCAGGTGTTGTTTGGTTAATGTTAAGAGTCCTCTAATGTTTGTGTACAAGTCACTAAAAATAGCCTGCTAATTAAATATATCGTATATACGTGAAATCATACTCTTTCCTCATTCTAAATACACAGGATATGAAATTATAAAGCAAAATAATTTTATTTAGATGATGCGTAATTATAATTTACGTAAATTTAATTAAGAACTGATTAAAATTTCTTCCTTACTGACCGACCGGCTGAGAAAACCAGGAACGCAGCAATTGTCAAGGAGGTGCATTGTATTGCTTGTTTACTCATTTGCCTTTCAAAACATTCAATACTAATTTGATAGTTTTGCAATGTGTAGCAAAGTATGTCTGTTGTTACTTGCACACATTTGTGTACAAGTCATGTTGGAAGAATCCACTAACGCAACATGTGGAAAGAGGTAAGATAATCTGAAAGAAACACTATGCAAATAAATTATTCTTTGATTTAAATGAAAATGATATAATATCAATGAAATAAACTTATGCCTAGAAGCTGTCAAAACTATTACAATGATAAATTCAACGGATCGTGTGTTGGTAAGTTTATAATTTGTCAAGCCTATAAAATAGACACTTTTTATTTCAAAGCAACACAAAAATCACTTTTTATTAATCGAGTTTTGTAGAGTGTCCACTTGGTAGGTTTGGAGTGAACTGCAATAGAACATGTCCTCCTCAGTACTATGGAAAATTTTGTCGCAGCAAGTGTGGATGTCCTTTAAACATCTGTAACAAAAAGTATGGCTGTTTGGAGTATGAAACAAAAAGTAAGATTAAAATACTAATCATTTAACAAAAACCATACAAGAGATATAAAGTTACCTTTAACAACAAGTAAAAGTCGGCAATGTATTTCTGCGATGATTTCAGACTTGCCTTAATAACCATATCCTTTTACTCTGAGTAAATTTATTGACCAGCCTTTGAATAAAATCAGCTTTAAGCAAACCAGTAACATACATAGTAACCTAGGATGAACAGTAAACATTTTTAACATTATTAAACATATGCAATTGTGCTATAATTTGTTAATTTTTAGTGTGGAACATATTATGGATTAAAAGGAATAGATATGTAGAGATATACATTGAAAGTTATTGTTCTTCTTTTTATGATAGAAAAGCTCATAAAATTATTAATTGCACACGCACAAACAAACACAATAACTAAATTAATAACAATATTGAAAAAAAAATTGTTGTTTTAGATGGTGATGACGACACATGGAAGTATGTGGCCTTCACACTTATCGGATCCATAACCACCATGGTTGCTGTCGGACGAATGATATTGATGAAATCCCCGTAAATATAAGTCTTTAATATATAATGAATTTCTGAAGGTATTTCTACAACTGATTCATACAATTTTAAACTCTCAATATCGAAAATGTTCCTACCTTAAGGTTAGGTAAAAAATGTACTCTTTGGAGAGAAATCAACGTGTCAAATGAGAATGAAACAGGCAAGTAGTCACATGTTTTAAGTACGGCTATGAATTTTGCGTGGCATACTGACTTCCGAATCAATTTTCACAAACACAAATAATAATAAAATAAATTTGATTTGGTAAGAAAACACTGAGGAAGAACATAGATATGAGAGACGAAGAAGTTTACAGTCAATGGAGGAGGTAGAAAATGAACAACCACGTGGTCAAGCTGAAGAAAACAACTACACCGATCTGAGGCTATCTGCTCTGTTACCTATCTATGATAATCCTGACGAGCGCATGCCATTCCCAAACTCTAACACGGCACCAGCTGATGCCGCCAAGTCCTTGGCTATATGGGATTTATCAATTGATGAAGAAGATGACAGTTCTGACGAGGAAGAGAGTGAAGATGAAGGATATGGACAACTGTTTAAGCACGAAATGTATAATGTTTTGTCACTTCGCAAGACATATCCTGACAAATATATCCATGTAAGACCAGTTTCAAATGATACAATGGTAAATACCTCTTTCAAAGAAACTCAATACGGATACCAATCTATCAAGCTAGCGACATCAAAAGTCCCCGAAGACAAAGTAGAAACATCCAAATATTTGTCAAGAAGTTTGTCTGAGAAGGCAACTATACGACAGAGCCTGATAAGTGAAACAATTGAAGAGTACATTCAGACTTCAAAAGTCACACGAAATCTTAACGTACTTGAAGATGACGATGAGCTACAGGGCACAGTGATAACAAACTATAAAAGTCAAACAGTCAGCACTGGAATCGCCCAACCTTCACAAAAGAATACTCGGCCGTACAGTTTGGCCAAAACAAGCTTGTCCTCTGACTTAACGCAAGATAAAATTCCAATAGCTGAGAGCATTGATGAAGATGATGATGGAAATGAATATGATGATGTAGATAACAAAGATGATGATGTAAATAAAAATGGTGATGAAAATGAATATGATGATGTCAATAAAGATGATAATATGAACGAAGATGGAGATGCAGATAAAGATGGTGTAAATAATGATAATGACGGATATGAAGATAAAGTATGTAAAAAATCTCGTCCAATTATCCAAAGCAACACGGGAAATGAGACCTCAAAAGGAAATGATATAATACAAAAGTCTTGCAGAGGAGCTGAGTGTGAAAATCAACCAGAGAAGACAACAAAAAATGAAAAATTTCTGGCAGTGTTTCTTACCGGATCTTCGGAAGATAATTCTCCGAACCAAGAATATACGCAAGTTATAAAGAAACGAATGCTGTCATCAACAGAAAATAAAATATCAGAAAAGAATCCAGTTGAGGTTGACCCTATTTTACCTAAGAAGACCGATTTTTCATCCGATGAGAAAGTTTTAATCTGAGCTGTCAGGTTCTTGTAGGAACTGTTGAAGGAAATCTGAAGAGCAGTGCGGACAAAGACAAGTCAGAAAATGATATTTCAGACAAAACATACCGGTTGATTAATATTACCAACCTTTAATCTTTTTGTGTTGAAAGCGGCCCTCATGTGTTGTAAAACATCTTAAAGTATGTTCTGAAATAAATCATCGAAGTTATTAAAGAAGAACTTAAACTAATCATGGCATACGTATATTTGTTGATTTATTATATAATATCACGTAAAACATTTTCTATTTAAAAAAAAAATAATTATTATACCTTACATCTTTACCCGACAACCAAAGTTTTTTTTGCTCTGTTTGATGTTGTTATAGTATTAAGATTACTTGTCGTAAATCTTGCAACATAAATCATGCATGTATATATGAATTTCAAAGAGTAAACTAAATCGTTTCTGTCAGAATGGATAAATTCAAATTCTTTCAAAACAATATGAATAGCATATGAACTGCAACCTTTTCCTATAAAAGGTTTAGTCCAGATTACTTGTAAGAATATACTAATAACATGGAATTTTAGAGACAATAAACATCACATGATTACGTAAAATATTTAAATTTACATTTTCAACTGTCTTTGTCTGTGATAACATTACGAATCAATTTTGAACCCTAAAACCCAATAACTTCATTAAACATGAATGACACAAAATGGGCGTGTATTATAGCGTCACAGAAAAAACGGTATTGGCTGTGCCGAGTAGTAATAAATAGCATGTGCTACATAAGAAATAGTGGTTTTGAAATAATGTTGTTCTAAACTGTACAAATTGGAAATTATATAGATATAATAATAAGGAATCATTCTTTGAGTATTATGAGGTGATAAATTCGGTCAAAGTGTTGTCAAATCTATCATAAAGCATTAGGGATATATTGGATTGACCGCGCCCCGACCGAAAGTATCACCTCATAATACTTATTCTCATAAGAATGATTCCTTATTCCTTAAATATTTTCAACTGTCTTTGTCTGTGATAACTTTACGAATCAATTTTGAACCCTATACCCTGAATTCAAAAAAGATGAGCTACATAAAATAGGCATGTCTTCTAGCATTACCGGAAATAACCGGTATTGGCTGCGCTGCGTAGTATTGCATAACATGCACTAAATAAAAACAATAGTGGTTTTAAAATGTAGAGATTCGAAGTTTTAAAAATTGATCTATCTTATTGGACCGACAATATCCAAAATTAAGCATTATAGCAAGGGATAACTATTTTTTGAAATAAAATAGAAATGATTGAACGATTTATTTTCTCAGGTACGCATCAAATTGGCTTTGTAAGTTTCAACATTTTAGTTTATCTGACAATAATCATTCTTTTCAAAACGCATGTTGATGTTTACTTGTGCTCTTGTGCTTAAATTCCACGTGTGCTTTTGAACAATGAACGGCAGAGATTTTCAATGCAAATATGAGAGGAAATATTCACTGATCGTAAATATTTTTAAGTGCACTTTCCTCGCCAAAACCCCCCAAAAATTGAACGTTTGAGCAAACACTTTACATCTGTAGATATCAATGATGATTAGACAAACATGACCTGTGCACATGCTATAGTTGTCTTTTCAATGATGGAAGTGTGACTTTCATATTTCCCTTCGTTTTACATCGGAACCTGCAGAATTTATAAATAACCAACCAGTATCGTTTCCGTGTTTACTAATTAAAAAGGTTTCTTTCAATTAAAAGCAAATGGCTGCTGTAGAATATTAGGGATAGGTTCTTTGTCCTGATGAGTATTAGGATTGAATTAAGCGTATTCGGCATAACGGGAAAATATACACATATGCAAGTATACTGTGTTTAATTCAACTTGAATCAACACCAGTTTCAGTTTAGTCTGAAGTTTTACCCATGCAACCCATTTACTGAGGAAAAAGTACACACAGTCATCTAATATTGAAGTTTACGGAATTATTCTATGCTATTAAAATTTTAGAAATCTACAAGGAAGCTAAAACACTGAACATCAAGCACAAACACCCTATTTTTCAGCCTCCTATCGGAGAACCTATCTAAACTAAATAAACACACTTGTATTATAAGGATTCCCGATCAGTTGTGCATTGTGAATTTTAATGAAAACCCTGCTGGAAACGATTTCCCTGGGGATCAAACAACAACAAGCTGCATTTGTTTGGTTTTGATGTGTATCAATAAAGCCATTCGGAAATCAGATAAACAAAACATTTTTTCAATAATTGTAATTGAACAAAATATTTTTCGACTTGTGTCATGTGTAAATAGGTACATGTAGGAAATTATCGGCAAATATTTTAACGTTTTAAAATGAATATCTCATATCTATTATCAATGAGGAATTTCATCAACTATGATAGAGATGCTTGTGAAACGCTTGTGAAACGTTTTAAAAATATAAATGTTGCGTTTTTAAAACTGTCCCGCTTATAAATTATATTTTAATGAACTTGGGTTTTATATATAACCCGGGATGTTGTGAAACGCAACTTGTGGGTCTCCCAAATCTGTATATTGGTACCAAAGAAAACTCAAAGTCAGGATTCTAATAAAATATAGATATTTCAGTTTATTAAACGAGGATAGTCCCAAGACTCTGGAGTGTAAATATAACATAAATTAATTCCCAACTTGATTTGATTAAAATACAAATATTACAAATAGCCAAAACCCTTAATATAGCTCTAAATATCCCGCTTAACCGTGCGGGAGTCCCGTACCTATACAATCTTTTCCCTGTAGCCTATATACTTAAATATAATAAATTGATTAATAAAAGAAGGTTATTGCATCAGCTCCCACTGCTAAATTATTCAGCATTTATCCAACGGGATATTTCCATGGTCATTTCCAATGTGTGGATGTTGTCCAGATGTGGACTCGACCGTCTGATCTGCCGTGGCAGATCAAACCAACTGCTGTGCAAACAGCTGAGCTCGTTATTTAAGGCATCGGGCTCGGCCGTTATGACGTCATACCGCATGCTATACAAACCCGCCGTTATGGGGAAAGCAGTAAACAAGATGGGAGAACTGAAACACGTGAATAACGGCGTTTTGACGATATATATTATCGAAAGGCAATAGAGGGAGTTGTGATTGAGGAACTAATTGAAACGAAAGGGTTTAAACGATGCATGGAACTATAAATAAGACCAAACGTATCGTCGATGAAACTCGGGTAATTTCTCGCCGATATTTTCCACAATGACTTGGTAATTGTAAACAAAGAACACATGAATAAAATATCTTAGTACACAGTGAATGATCATCATACGATGTATAAAACGGAAATTCACTTCTTGATATGGTGTATGTGGACTTTTGTTGCAATAGGGAATGTGTATTGGGATGTGAGAAATAAAGTTCGTAACACAGCTCCCTCCCTTGAAAAGCATTCGTCCTCGAATGGAATCAACCATCTGATCTCAAGTGAATTTCTTACCTAACGTAAAAAATGGTAATTATACTTGTTTTTAACATAACAATACATATAAAACAAATCATCAATAATATCAACACATATACAAATAGTATCACAGGTAATGATAAACATGTAATATATCATATTACCATTGTTTTATTTCACTTGCAGAATATTCCAACTCCTGGAAGATCCATCCTCAGCTGTTCGTGATGACAGGCACTTTCTGGTGGTACTTAACGAATACCTCAGTCCTGGTAATTTTTCTTAAAATATCAAATGGATTCATTGTTTCTGAAAAATTATCACACAGTCTTTATTCAGTTGAAATCCGCTTTTAAGCGACTGGTCCGTATCTAGGGTAGACAATTTTTCCTCCTTGGGGTATGCTGAAGAAAGTACTTATCAAGGCTCTCCTGAATTTGTCGAAGGCTTTATTACAGTCTTTGTTCCACACAAATTCAATGTTTTTCTCCATCAAGTTATACAATGGTCTAGCTTTATCGATAAGGTTCCAATGGTTCAAGCAAGGACCTCGATGACTGGGTACTTTATTAATGCTTCTATGAATAGGCTCGTGCTTGATTTCTTCTATTTGTGGAGGGTCAGTAGCTAATATAACCCCTTCCTCACTAACAGTATCTCCTAAACAGGATATCTCTTTTTGTAAAAGAATACATTTCTTTGGGTTCATTTTTAAATTTGCACCCTTTAACTTCTCGAAAACTTGTGTCAGATTCTCTAAATGTTCATCAAAAGTTTTGGACAATATAATAATGTCATCTAAATATACCAAACAGACCTTCCAGGAGAGGTTGGACAAAACTCTCTCCATTAATCTTTCAAAAGTGGCTCCGGCATTACACAAGCCGAATGGCATTTTCAAAAATTGCCAATGACCACCCCCCGGGATTGAAAAAGCAGTTTTGGGCTTATCTTCAGGTTTCATCTCCACCTGCCAATACCCACTCTTTAAATCTATAGTGGAGAACCATTTTGCTCCAGACAACGCATCTAACGTAGTATCAATTCTAGGTATAGGATAGCTATCTTTAACAGTGACATCATTTATTTTTCTATAGTCTATACAGAACCGGATTGTCCCGTCCTTTTTCTTAACAAGGACTATGGGAGAACTCCATGGACTGTCTGATGTCTCAATAACTTCCCTTTCTAACATATCATCTATCTCCCTTCTCACTTCGGCCATTTTGGCTAAGGGAATACGCCTAGGGGGTTGTTTAATGGGTCTTGCATTACCCGTATTGATGGAATGTTTAACTAAGTCTGTCTTTCCCATATCTGATGATGAACATGAAAAACTTGATTGGTATTCTTTCAAAAAGTTTGCTAATTTTTGCTTCTCTTCCACACTTATGCTCTCATGAACCTTGTCAATAATCTGTTCTAAATGATCTGGTAAAGCCGAGGGATCCCCCTCATCTCTGTAACACACTGACCTAACTACTTCTGTATCAGTATTTTCTACATCTACATCTTCAACTCTTTCAATTGTAGCTACCACACTCCCTTTGTAGAGTTTTAAACTCTCACAACTAAAATTCAAAAATCGTAATGGGATACTCTCCCCTGACACCTTAACTAATGACTTTGCCACAAGTACATTTTTCTTCTCCATAAATTTCTCTACTGGTTCAACAATAGCTGGCCCTCTATAAAAATTAGAGCTCTCTACTCTAGCGGGTGCTACAAATTCACAATTGGGAGGAACAACTAAATCCTCTGATAAAACAATTCTGCTACATTCCGTAATCTCTGATTGGTCACTAAAATAAGGGATCTCTACTCCCTGTATCTTAAATAATCTTTGGTTCATGCAAATACCACAAGCAAACTTTGACATAAAGTCAACTCCTAATATACAACTATTTTCAATTTCCGCTATGACTACATTGTGGAAATATTCCATATTTCCAAGAAAAATACTGAGTGTACATTCTCCCACCACTGGGATGTCATCTCCCTTAGCTGATTTCAATCTAAGGCTACTTTCAGTAATAACTAAATCTGATCTATTTTCTAAATCTACTTCTCTTAATAATTTGGGGTTAATAATTGTCACACTTGATCCGGTATCCACTAAAATTGTTGTATTAGTATTCCCAATCTTCCCTGTTATAAAAATTCCTTCATTGCCTTGTTTTACATCTCCCACTATTATGCTCTTGGGAACTGACTAAGGAAGTGTAGGGATGGGATTATTTTTACTCTTCTCAATACTTTCATTTTCAATTGTACACTCTGTTTTCTTATCTCTTGATACCGGATCTTCCCCTTTAGTTTTCTTTATTGACTGTTTCCGAGGCTTGTTGCCATAGGACGCCGACTTTCGCCCCTTAAACCCGACGTTTGACCGTTTGACTGGTCTCTATTTTGAGAGTGATAGCTGTCATTAAACCTATGGTTTTTCCACAGAGGGATTCCCATATTATGGTTTCTGAACTGATTATTTCCCCCATTATACCTATTTTGATAACTTCTCCCATTGTCACAATTTCTGAAACTGGGATTTCTCTGCATTTGTGGAAGTCAACCAAAATTTTGGGAGTTCTGGTTTGTTTGACTAAGGGTATCCTGAATATTTTTCAGGAGAGATATAATTTCTTTATTTTCATCTTTTGGGGCATGGGAAGAAACAACGTTTATTGGTTTTTGCCTCTGGGCATCTGCCATTTTGTATGTTTCCAATCTTATGGCCATAATTTCAGCCTCCCCTATATCTCTTACCCGGGATTCTCTGAGCCGTAACCGCATGTTAGGATCTGGGAGGGCATCTATAAAATGATCGAGTGCCAAAATGTTTAACAAGTTTGGGTCACCTGTAGGATAGGCTTGACGGACTAACTTTTTAATAGACTGGGATAGTTCCGATAGAGATTCTTTGGTTCCCATTACTCTATTTTTCAGTTTTGCCCTGAACATTTCTGATCTTTCCACTGACCCATAGCGCATGCTGAGAACTTTGACTAGGGAATCAAAGTCACTTATTTGAATTTCACTGAGCTCTCCCAATACTGCTCTAGCATTCCCAGTAAGACTACTGGCCAGATAAAGGGATTTAGTGCAATAATCGCACCCATGCAAATCAACCAGTATTTTGAATTGGGATAAATATTCCTCAAAATCTTCAGACCCATCATATGTTTGAGGTTTTAGAGATACTGTGGGCTTTGGATTGAACACCATATTTTGACGACTGTTTTCATTTCTATTGACCCTTTGAAATGGGGGGTATGGGACTCTGTCATAGTGGAAACTCTCCCCTGCCCCTACAAATGGTAAATGCCTGGGATTTACATGTTCTGTATGTCTCCCATACTCTGACTGAGAATTTACATTAACATTGTTTTCCAGCATCCCAATTCTCTCTTGTAAACCCCGGGACGTTTCCCTAATATGGGATAATTCTTCACCCAAATCTTGTTTCATGCAAACCACATCCCTATTCATTGTTTCAATAGCTTTTAACAATAATTCATTTACATTTTCAGATGCTGTGGGAGCTGATGATAAATCGGGAGAACAAGAATTTCTGAAGTCACTCCCCCCTTGAGATGCATCTTCACTTATCCCAACTGATCTTGGATTGAAGATTATCTCACCGGAATCTCCCAATGGACTATTCTCCCGGGACATTTTTACACAAAAATTTATAGAAAAATTACTACTAAAAAAAATGTTATTTTGAGTTTATGTTCTTTGTCCAATCAGATATATTGGGAATAAAAAATAATCCCACTTCTGACACCAATGTTGCGTTTTTAAAACTGTCCCGCTTATAAATTATATTTTAATGAACTTGGGTTTTATATATAACCCAGGATGTTGTGAAACGCAACTTGTGGGTCTCCCAAATCTGTATATTGGTACCAAAGAAAACTCAAAGTCAGGATTCTAATAAAATATAGATATTTCAGTTTATTAAACGAGGATAGTCCCAAGACTCTGGAGTGTAAATATAACATAAATTAATTCCCAACTTGATGGGATTAAAATACAAATATTACAAATAGCCAAAACCCTTAATATAGCTCTAAATATCCCGCTTAACCGTGCGGGAGTCCCGTTCCTATACAATCTTTTCCCTGTAGCCTATATACTTAAATATAATAAATTGATTAATAAAAGAAGGTTATTGCATCAGCTCCCACTGCTAAATTATTCAGCATTTACCCAACGGGATATTTCCATGGTCATTTCCAATGTGTAGATGTTGTCCAGATGTGGACTCGACCGTCTGATCTGCCGTGGCAGATCAAACCAACTGCTGTGCAAACAGCTGAGCTCGTTATTTAAGGCATCGGGCTCGGCCGTTATGACGTCATACCGCATTCTATACAAACCCGCCGTTATGGGGAAAGCAGTAAACAAGATGGGAGAACTGAAACACGTGAATAACGGCGTTTTGACGATATATATTATCGAAAGGCAATAGAGGGAGTTGTGATTGAGGAACTAATTGAAACGAAAGGGTTTAAACGATGCATGGAACTATAAATAAGACCAAACGTATCGTCGAGGAAACTCGGGTAATTTCTCGCCGATATTTTCCACAATGACTTGGTAATTGTAAACAAAGAACACATGAATAAAATATCTTAGTACACAGTGAATGATCATCATACGATGTATAAAACGGAAATTCACTTCTTGATATGGTGTATGTGGACTTTTGTTGCAATACGGAATGTGTATTGGGATGTGAGAAACAATTTTCGTAACATAAATACGTCGGGTTGCGTGTTGGTAAGTGTTAATTAGTATTTGTATTTTTTTTCATAATAATTGGCGAACAGGATACATTTTAAGTGGATTTGGTCAAGTTGTAGAGAGTCAGCTTGGTACGTATGGAGTGAACTATACAGGAAGCTGCCCCCCTCAGTACTAGAAATGACTGTACCACATGTACAACGAGGGTGATTGTCTTTTAAATCTTTGTGACAAAAAGTTTGGGTGAATGGATTTTCAAAACACTAGTAAGAGATCTTAGTTATCATTTGAATATATCTTAATCGTAAGGAATTTATTTATGAAACATTTATGTATTTGACCAGAATCAAATTAAAATAAAAAATAAATGACAAACCTAATGAATAGAGTATGTAAAGAGAATCAAATATACATAAACAGTACACATATTGCTGTGTTTACATTTCATTTTTTATCTACAGACATATTTCACTATAACGTAACCGTTGCTATTACAACCTTTTGTTAAACATGTTATTGTATAATATTCTAAAAATCAGGGGCTTATATTCTAAACAAATATATATTAAGAGTGTGAAGCCTATAATATGATAAGTTGTGTACATGTCTTAGACCACACCTACCCCATGAGCCAAACACTAGCACGCACGTAAAAAAATTATGATTTCTTAGAACATTGATTTTAACTTGTCTTATAGATGGCAGCAGTGACGACGCATGGAAAATTGTCGCCTTCACGCTCATCGGATCCATAACGTCCGTGTTAGCTATTGGACTAGTGAAGTTGTTGAGATCCTGGTTAGTCTCTTACTAATGCATTAAAACTTTTGTTAAAAACAGTCAATCTTATATTTAAGTAATTTAACACTATCAATAGTTTGGGGTAATTGAATTCTTTTTTTTATTTAAAGGCTTATCAAAAGATGTAAACAAGAAAACATTGTGTCTAACGAGAATCAAACAGGCATGGACAATATTCCTTCAAATGGTACAGTTTGGAAGGTTTTTCCCTAATAGTATCATTGATTTAACACACACACTATCAACATTATAAATGCTATCAAAGAATACATCAATTGTAATTATATTGTTTTTAATTTAAAGAAAACCACAAAGAGGAAAACAAGTATGAAGGACACAGAAGTTCCCCGTCCCACTATGAAATAGAGGCTGTACATTCATATAACATTCCTGTTGAAAACAACTATGCTGATCTCAGGACCTCAGCTTTGTCTCCTATTTATGACAATCCGGGTGATTATGAAATCGATATAATAAGCGCCCGTTGATTCTAATTGAACCTTGCTGAATAGAAAGAACAGTTTAAAATTTGCCTATCGAAATAAAAAAGTGTAAATGGGAGGTTCTTTTGAGCTGTACCATGTTTAATTGTTTTGTAAAGTATTTATGGTCAAAACAATTCATGTCAAGCTAATTACTATTATATATTCTTTATATATGTATTATATATTAAAACAAAATCCTTTGCTTCTACAAAGTAAATCGAAGGGTATTTGAAGCCTCAAAGGTTACGAAAATTTTTAACGTAATATGTTAAATAAAAAAAAATTGTTATTTGAGAAAGTATAAAACTACAAGCAACATTGTAAATGGTTTGCAGAAGAGGAAATATATAAGTTTAGTAATAATTAGAAGTTAAATTAAACGTTGTAAGATATATATGTTCCTTTACTATAAACATATAAACAAAGTAAACACACCCCAACTCAAATCATATCCAAGTTATAAATCTGCAAAACACTACTGATTAAAAGTTGATATTCTAGCACATGGTTTAAGCGTTAGTTGTTTATCTGCAAGTCATGAGTTTAACATCCCTTAAACTTGTTGTTTTTACCATTAGAGAACTTTATTACAAACATATATTGTAGAAATGAAGGTTTTCTGGATATGTAATTTTGTTTCAAAGAAAACACTAGAACAAGGGTAAACGGGAATTTAAAGGTAAAATTCAAAACAAATCATTTTTACCTAACACCTCCAGCCTACATTTAGGCTTGTTTATTTTCAAACATCGTCATTACAATCGTTCTGTTGTTGTTTTTTCGATTAATCATTTTCAGAGAACAGTGTTTAATTAAGCGTTGATTAAAATGCATTATTAACTTATTTTTGGATTTGATCGATTCTATAACAAACCAGTGGAAGTAACTTGTAAAAAGATTTGTTTCATTGTATCGATCGTTGTATCGACCATAGAATGAACGAAAAGATGACTTCAATCGGAATTGTTAATGCTCCTGCTTTATAACCTTGTTTGTCAGTAGCTTGCCTCGCTTTAGAAACTGATTATACGTTGAGCATGCCCTTGCAAAAACTCGATATGCAGGTGATGAAGGTATATTGCTACATAAGTTAGGAAAGTTGATTTTAGAAAAGTTAAAATCATCACGTTTATCATAAAGTTGTGTTGTTAGCTACCATCTATGTCCCTTTCCAATGTCCTTGTTTACAATACCTTTAATACGTGTCTCGAAGACATGAACCGTATACATGCTATAGCTTTGTTTTTATTGAAAGAGGTGCGATACTTAACTTTATATTCGGTTTACATTGGAACATACAAATTATAGAAATTATTGCATGCCAACTGGTGTCGTTTCAACAATTTCCCTGATTCAGAAAAAAGTATCTTTCAAGTAAAATCATGTTGTTGTTGTAGAATACGGGGAAATAGTAATAATATGGTAAGTATAGGTTTGAATTTAATGTGTTTAGTTTTCTATGAACATTACACACTTATGCAAGTGTACAGTCTTTGATTCACTTGAATCAACACCGGTTACTGCCATGAAACTATATTTTCAAAATGTTTCCCTATCTTTAGTCTGTAATTTTACCCATACAAATCACCATTTCAGGAAAAAGAACGCGGAATCATCAACTATTGACGTTTCCGGAATCATTCTATGCTATGAAACTTTCAGGAAGCTTTTATGCTGAACATCAAGCCCCCGCCATCACCAACTTCTCAATCTTAGCCTGCTATTAGAGAAAGTACCTAAAATAAATAAATGTACTTGTATTTTAGGAATTCGAGTAAAGATGTGCATTTTGAATTTTAATGAAATCCACATTGAAAACAATTTCCCTCGAATCAAACAAGAACAAACTGCATTTGATTGGCTTTGGTGTACATCAACAAATCCATTCTTTAATGAGGCAAACGAAGGTTAAACAATGTTTTTTTTTTTTCACTTAAAGATGACTACATGTTCATACATAATCCCAAATTAACAAAAACAAGGGGAATATGATTTGTAAGCTATCTTGTGTAAAAATGATAAATATATTAAATAACTGTTTAGTAAAATAACCTAAATATGACTGAATAAATTTGTTTGTTGCAGAAGTAAAATGACATTGGTAGTGTATTCTAACGAATAATTTAGTTACATAATATTTTCACTCTAATGCTAGTAGAGAAAATCATAGTGAGAAAGTTTTTTTTGTTCACCGTAAACTGGAATTTTATTGCACAAAACTAGAGACCTACAATCTGCCAACCAGAATTTTTCTCTACAGCTACAGTTATCCACTTAGTATTTATATTTGTTCCTTTAATAAAAATATAGTTTTTCTGAAAAATGGTTTGAAGCAAATTAATTAATGCTTCATCAACGTGAAATAATTGAGGAACTTGCTTGGCCTTTGTCAAATTTGTGCTGATTTTACATATGGCTAAGGAGTATCACTTGTAAATTGTAATTAAACGGTACTTGGTACATCAGGAAACTGTAGTATTGTTAGCAGTTAACTTAGATACATATTGGTCTTTTTCCTTTGATGTATGACCGGCTGCTAAAAACAGGTGTTCAGGCTTAATGTGGTAGTGTTTGTTTACGCTATCATTGAAATTGTGTTGAAAAATAAAAGAATTATTGCTGTAAGATACAAAACCTGTTCTATTGTTATTTGATGATATTTTAATACAATATGCGGGGATAGGTACGATAAATAAACGAAACATATTGAAACGTTAAAAAAAGTAATATTTAACATATATCATCAAATTCATGAAGCAATTTTTGTTCTGAAGCTGCCATTACTTTTCAAAAGATATATATACACTCAACGGGTCGTGTGTAGGTAAGTTTATATTTGTATTTTTTTATTACAATTGACTATTAAATAATACAAAATACATTTTTAATGATTTGTAGTCCATTGTAGAGTGTCCGCTTAATACACATGGAATGAGCTGTATTTGAGCATGTCCACCTCGTTACTATGGGAGATTCTGCTACAACCAGGCTGGTGTGAATGTCTTTTACATCTCAGTGACAGGATGTATAGATGTATAAACTTTCAAACCACCAGAGTTTTAATCATCATCTGAATATATTTCAATCACAAGCATTTATACATGAAAAATTCATGAACTGAGTTTATAGACAGCCATCAAATTCCCAAAAACTTAATGATAAAATTAGAAGAATTTCTCGTTAAAACATATCAAAATGTTTTTTAGGCCTGAATCATTATCTAATTTTAATAGTGTAATTAGCATCTCAAAAGGCATTGTTGCGTATTAATAAGAAATTAAATGAGATTTGTACATTATGTCCTTATCTATTTAATGTTATATATTTTGTCAGTTACATTGAAGGTATTTGATGTATAACGACCACATTTTGTGCCTAATAAGTGAATGGTCCGATATTCTTATTCATCATATCACTTTAAAAGTGTTACCAATTAAGAATACATTTTCAAAATCATGTTTTATTAAGATAGTTTAAAAAGTGATTTAAAATTCAAAAAGATCTCTTGGGTAATACATGCATAAACTTTCTTTTTTTTTTTTAATAAAAAATAATGAAGGATTCGTATATGTTGTCAGTCATGTGAATTTTGGTTCATTTCAATATCATTGTTATCTAGCAATACATATTAACTAAGTTAAAATGATTAAAAACTTTTCAATATGCCTTTATCATACATTGAATACCTTAATTTTCAATGTTTTTAAAACACGAATATGAAGACAACCAAAAAAAAATAAACGGTATAAACATGGTTATATATACATATTAAGGTCTATATACGTTTATAATCTTTCTCTACGTCGCCGTTGCTCTATCGGCCCTTTGAAAATATATTTTTATATTGTAAACAAAGAATAATAAAGGATGCGGAGTGTATAACATGACCAGTTGTGTACATGTACTAGACCACACACTCCCCTTGAAAAACTATTTTACTTCGTCGCACAGACGGCGCTGGCAACATCTGGGTGTAGGTAGCCTTTATATTTATCGGATTCATTACCACCGTGCATGTTGCTGGAAAAATGATGTTGATGAAATATTGGTTAGCGTTATTACTAATCCATTTAAAATATATGATATTAAGTTTTGGTATCAGATTGAAAATAGTCTACATCTTATATATAAGTAATTTGATATGATGATTGTTCTGGAATACAGTCTTTTTCCATTTAAAGGTTTGAACAAGAAATAATTTTGTTTAGCCAGAATCAAACAGCCAATCTAACTGTGTTTTTCCCACTAATGGACTTTCCATAAGCCGTAATGTTTACTTGAGCATTTTTATTTGTTTTGTCTACAGGGTGACTGATTTCCACTTTCAAATAATTAAGGACAAGTCTTTGACCTTGACTCTAGGATGCGACCCGATACCTTGGCTTTTGCTAAATATCACATTCACTTCCGGCCTGTTTGAATTTTCCTCACAGCTTTAAGATTAAGTTGCTTATAGAAATGACGTTACACTTATAAAAGAAAAAAAATTGTAAGTAAAAAAATTGTCAAAACAAAAATAACAAATTCAAAAAAAGTACAATGTGTCGTTGAAACAACTCGGACACCAATATTTAAATTTTCTTGCTGTTTTCTCAATGTTCATTTTGGCCTTATTTAGTGATTTTTTTCTTTTTAAATTATCACCAAAGACGAGTATCTATCACAACAATTTGTCAATCATGTTAGGTATAAGAAAAATGGCAAATTAACGTTTTGACGTTTCGTCAGGCGTAACTGATCTCAATCGTAGTTTGTCTTAATTTCTCTATGCTATTGATGAATAGACATTTCAAGAAATAAAATATAATTTTCAAATTAATCTTTTTGTCAGGGTGAACACAGACATTTTGTTGAGTGTATATTATTAAATCTAAAAAGTAGAACTTCCCTAACTCAAAATATACACGAATCAGCAAAAACAACTTATTGATATTGGACATTGTAGCACAATTGGTTTAGGCATTAGCTTATAGTCTGCAGTCACTCATGAGCTTGAAATCCACTGATTTTAATTTTATCTCTAGAGGATTTTTTAAATTTCAATTTATTACAATAGAAAATGGCAAATGATGGTATTCTGAAAATATTGTTTTTCTTTTCAGGTCATATACTATTTTATATACGTGTGTTGGACTTGTTAATCTTTTCTGTCTACTAACCCATTATTTTTATACACAAATCACAATTGAAAAATTGTTTTGTCATTGTACAAGTATGAAGTACTAAATATGTGGAATAAATAGCGATTTTTTAAAAAAAATGCTCTGTTTGCAATTAGAAAATTGTATGCGAAAAAAAAATCAGGGTAAATTAAAAATGATAAGATCTTTCCCTATGCAATCAAAAGGGATTGAGAAATTCATTTCACTTCCCTTCTATTCTTAAAGAAACTTTGCTTTTATGACTTTGTTGAAAAAGAGCAAAGAAACAAATATATGTTTAAGTCTACTTTTATGGTATGGATATACTGATGGAACACAGTATTACCCCAATTTTATACAATGGGAGAACTTACTGAAAATAAATAAATGCAATTTAAATTTTTGGAATTCGAGTAAAAAGCACATTGTAAATCTTAACAAATGAAAAAAAAAATGACAATAACAAACCGTGAATCATCTCAGAAATTCATAAAACGAAATGCAAATTCAAAGCAGAGCAACACGTGTACTGACTCAGTTCAGCAAGTTAACCATTTGTTAAATCATGATGGTAAAAAACTGAAACATACAAAAAACAGATACTTATTACATTGTACTAACAAGAATCAGGGTGACAATTTACAAATGTAAACATGTAAACACTATACAGTAAGTACAATTTGCGTCCAGAAGTTGTGAACAAAATAAACTGTAATATATGAGGTTCTAATATTGTAAATATACTCACTAGAAAGTTATTGACTAGTTAAGTGAAAATATCTGGCTTAGAAACAATGTAAACTAATATAGACTATATGTGACTAGGAAATTCGGAAGCAGTGAATTAGCTTAAAACAGCATTTAGACCATAATCCTGACATTAACTGTATAGGATATACTTTCGGAAAGATATACAAGTATTTTATGTAATAACAAATACAAAACAACACTCACTCCGTGCTGGAACAATCGAAGTGCGTTTACGATAAAAAGAGCATATGTATACATAACGTACAGTATACGTATAATGATCAAGGTAAAAGTAGAACCAATAACTTGTATTTCCGGAAACATTCCGGCATGGGACAGCACAACACGAAATCTACGATGAAGTCACCAGTTACAATTCAGTTAACTGAACGGCAGAGGTTCATCCTGTGAATTACAAAATTGAGATTGTGTTCGTAAATGTACGATAATTTCAGTCTTACTAGTCACGAACAAAATAACTGAAAAAAGGTTTTGAAATGAGCATTTGAACGTCACTTTTAGGGGCAATTTAAGTTCCAAAATCAAAACTCAGAACAATGAAAAAAGCACTTTCTTTTTACAAACGAAAAAGCTTACGAAATTATTAAAGAATAGGCATGTAAAAAGAAAACAAAATATAGCTGTTTTATCGATCAAAACGATGATTGTGCTACCATCAACATAGAAAAAGCGTCTGTCTTTGTCATGAAATATGAAATGTTATTTGTTTACAATGTTGATTATATTGAGTGTGTAACACATTTGATGATGATCTATTCAATCCTTATTCAATTTTTTTCTTGTGCTTAATGCATGATCAGACACAAATCCAGAATATTTTTTAGAAAAGGGGGGGGGGGGGGTACGTTGACCCGTACTCCTCTAGATTTGTGCATGAAAGATTAATCACTTAATTGTCTATACTCTATCCCATGATATTTACGCATATTTTTTAAAATAATTTTATTATAATCATACATGCATCAGGTTTCAAACGATGTCAGTAACTAGTAAGAAAATATTCCGACATTTATTTCTTGAAACACCCCGGCTTGTTTGCTTTTAATACAGGGTTAAAAACAAAACAAAATAAAGGAGGATTTTGCATTGCAAGAAAGATGAAAGTACGCGGATGATAACGTTAAAAAATTGTGGGAATTAGTGACTTCCTAGTGACTTCAGATATGAGAAAAATGTCAACAGTTTCCATTAAAGATGTTCTTCAAAAATATTCTTTTGTTCCTGTGAAGTTTAAAACAAAGAATTATTACAAAGCAGGTGGAACGGGAAACATAAATTGGTTGCTTGTATAAATAGCTACATATACAAATCCTATCCGGATTAACAGCCTATGAAGGAAACCGATTTTTAAGGAAGAACAGGGTTTGCTGATTTTTACTTTGGGAATTTTGAACTTCAAATAGCGTTTCTATTATACAAATGGCGCTATGATTAAAAAGTTGTCATTATTTTCTCCAGCATTTAGCAAAGTTTTGTCGGAATATAGTTCTGAAGAAAAATGTAAAGGGAGGTAAGACAATTAAAAAAAATCGTCGTGGCGATGAATAAAGATTGACATGTTTGTGAGATCAATTTAAAAGTAATATATCTATGAACAGATGCTGTGCTAACTTTTATGAAGATCAGTACGGATTGTGTCGGGGTAAGACAATTAACAGTTAATTTGAATTTGAATTAAGTTGTATTGCTCTTTTTCACTTGAAATTTAAAATTAAAATGCCCGCTTGGTACATATGGACTGAACTGTACCGGGATTTATGCCCCACAGTATTATGGGAGATTATGCCGAAGCAAGTGTGACTGTCCCTCACACGATTGTGACGAAAAAGTTGGATGTGTTAACTGTGAGTTTTGAGTTTGTTTTATGATTAAATCATAGCATTTTAAAGTTGTAAAAATTTTGAGATTAATCACAGGATGAATGACCATCTTTAAGTCCTCCTTAAAGATAGCTTAAAGGTGTTTAAAGGTAGCTTAAAGACGATCTTTAAGCCACCTTTAAGCTACCTTTAAGCTATATGTATTGCTTAAAGGTGGCTTAAAGAAAGCGTAAAGATGGCTTAAAGGCAGCTTAAAGACTATCTTTAAGCCACCTTTAAGCCACCTTTAAGGACAACTTATAGGTCCTTAATGTCCAAACTTCTTTAAGCCACCTTTAAGCCACCTTTAAGCTACCTTTAAGCCACCTTTAAGCCATTAAAAAAAATTAATTCAATATTGTGCTTAATTTCCAACAAAATGTATTAACTTTATGAAAGAAAAGGTATTAAAACGGTTTTTGTTCTAGAAAGAAAAATGAAAAAAAAAATGCCAAAAAAAACCGGCCACGGCGAGAATTGAACCCGGGACCCTTAGTTTACTAGCATCACCACACATCCTCTGCGCCACGGCAACTTACTTATATGATAGCGTTTTTATATCCTATATATCAGTGGATATTGAATCACTGTATTGAATGTGTTTACTTGAAAAGATTTTGACAAACCATTCAGTTTGTAACAATCAATCATATCTAATTTATAAATAACATGCATGCATGTATTTAGAATGAAATACGTAACTTGGTCTTCAGTGAACAAAAATATATTATACCTAAATGGAAACCGTTAGGTTCACTATAGTAGGCTTTCTTACATGTAGTTAATAAATTTAAACCGAGTAGATATACGTTCATCTTATTTATAGCTATAAAAATGTAAGAAAGAAAATGAAATCATTTCTTTTATTAAATGCATTGATACTATTAGGGTATTTGTTCAATTTCCCGCAATTTCCCGGTTTTCATGATCGCGGCGCCGTTCCAATATGTTTAAATATTTACATGTAATTGTATGTACATGATTTATAAACTATCAATTCTATAACAAACAAAATTACCAATTACCGGTGACGTATTTACTGCATGTGGCAATTGCAAATGACTTGTACATACAATTGTATGATGTGCCAGGCCGGGTATATTTGACATATTTACCCTTATACATATATTTAAATAACCAACCCTTATTTATGATCACCGGTACATTAATTAATGAGCCTCAAGATTTTACTCTTACATACATGTATCGTTAATTTGTAGACGTAACATCTTTGAAACCCAGAGCTAGGAAATAATACTTTGAAAATGAATTACAAATGTAAATTAACTTTTATTCACTAGATTTATCGTATACTCGTACATACTAAGATTCAACGCCTTTAGAAACCCTGACGTGCACCTGGGCACACGACACACCTGTTGTGTATATCTTGTATATTTTGTGTTAGTTCCAGGGGTTTTCTTAAGTTGGACAAACAATAGACTTTAATTAGATATACACAAACATGCACCTGGGCATACGACACAACTGTTGTGTATATCTTGTATATTCTGTGTTAGTTCCAGGGGTTTTCTTAAGTTGGACAAACAATAGACTCTAATTAGATATACACAAACGAACAAAACTATGTCTAGACAAACAAAGCAGTAATATCCTGCCCGATATAACAAAGGCAGTTGAGAGTCTTTTCATCTTTAACATGTATCTAGCAGATCGAGAGTTAGAAATAATGAAAATTGAAAAAAAAAATACATACCTTAAACCGATTAACAAATTAAATCATGCATTTTTGGTTCATTATCTTTATTTTGTTTAATAACCGGATGAACTGAGAGAGAGAGAGAGAGAGAGAGAGAGAGAGAGAGAGAGAGAGAGAGAGAGATATTTTTCACCGATTAATTTATAATAGAAAACAAACATACTTTAATTAGTTTTATGCACATATTAAGATACAGAGACTGCGCTCATCCCTACAATAATTTTGAAACCCCCCAAAAATTATAAAGAATTTTATAACGGCAATCTGTGTCCATCGGAGCGGTGCTGATGATAGCGATCTGCGTTTAATGGAGCGACGATTAAAACCGCCTGGAACACCCCCCCCCCTTCCATGGAAATTATATTATCACTCGGATGACCCCCTCCCATCTCTATAAAAGAGCTTTTGCATTTAATATATGTTTTTATTGTTCAGCTTGATCAATATTGACTTAAAGGCCACTTAAAGACAGTGTATAGGCAGTGTAAAGAGAGCGTAAATGCCACTTAAAGATGCTTAAAGGTGGCTTAAAGGTGGCTTAAAGAAGTTTGGACATTAAGGACCTATACGCACTTGCTTAAAGGTGACTTAAAGGCGGCTTAAAGGTTGTATAGCCTTTAAGCTCCTTTAAGTCACCTTTAAGCCACCTTTAAGGACTTGCTTAAAGATGGTTTTTCGCCCTGTGAATGCATGAATAGTGTTTAATTTGTGAGTATATGGATATTACAATTGTTGGTAATTCAAAGCAGTTAAACATACAACAATAGATATTTTCGTAAGATTGCTATATAAGATTAGTTATAATTTACAACCTAATTTGTAGGTAATATAACATTATATCCGCTGGACTCTATGAGTCATGTCAAAATGCAAATTGTTCCTTTTATTTAGAGTTTTACGAAGGTAGATTTGAACGCTACATTCATTACAAATAAAAAAAAAACCCATCAAGTGTACCATAAGACTTCTATGCAAAGTTTCTCACATAAGATTTCTTTAATGTCCATTCTGATAACGTAACCTTAACAAAGCTTTATTTTATCGCCACGTCATAAATCCACAATGACAACGCTTACCTACAGAATGACGAGAAAATCAGCTAAAGATTTTTTAATCTGAATTTTGTTTAGTATACATGTATTTTAATTTTATAAAATTTTCATTTTCCAGTGTCTTTGCCTGTGATAAAACTACGTATCGATTTTGCACTATATAACCCATAACTTCAAATGACTCCAAATTGAGGCGACAGCGGGTTTTGCTTATTTATATTTAAAAGTTTAATCATACGATGGTTCAAAATTATATAAATAAAAGTAATAAAAAATCATTCCTTGAATATAATGAGGTGATAATTTCGGTCAGGGCGTGATCCTATCTATCATAAAGCCCTTCGGGCTTTATTGGATTTGATCATACCCCTACGAAAATTATTACCTCATAATACTCAAAGAACGATTCCTTATTCCTTAAAATGTATCCCAACATTTTACAAAAGGATGAATATACGGTAATTAAATAGAATGCTCAAAAGCTTGCACAATTAAAACTGAATTCGGACACTTCTAGATCCTGTTTAAACCCTTGCATACAATGCTTGCTAGGAAACAACCACCTTAAATGATACATGAAAAATGACAATAACAAACCGTGAACCATCTCAAAAATCCATAAAACGAAATACAAATTCAAAGCAGAGTATCCTCTGCTGACCGGTCACACCTGCCGTGTGATCTTTGTCGTAATTGGGGGAAAATCGGAGATGTCCGTAAACAATAAGGTGATTAATTATGGTTTAATGAAATTTACATTAAAATCCATTTTATATTGCAGATGATATAGACAAAACCTGGATGAATGTGGCCTTAGCACTTATCGGAGCTGTTGTCATCTTGGCTCTTTTTGAACTGCTGTTCTTAATTAAATCATGGTTAATAGCATGAAAACAAATAGATCTATGATGATCACTAGTATCGTTTAGCAGTATTATACCATAATAATATATTATATCGTTACGGTCTTAGATAATATCTTCCTTAAACTTTTATGTCTTTAGGGTGGCCAAAAGGTGTACCTTCTGGAGAAATGGATTCATGAATCAAATAGGCATGTGCAGTTTTTTTTTTACCTTAAAAAGTACAAATTTCATCTATTTCCTAATTAAAAGCTAATCTTTTGCATTTAATTAAAAAAACTAACATGGATATGACATGATTTGTAACCAAATGTGCACATTTTCCCAGAAAATACCGAGGACGTACATGGATATGAAATTAGAAGATTTTTACCGTCCCACGACGCAATAGAAAGTGCAGAACCACACAGGCTGTCTGACGAAAGCAACTATACCGATCTTAGGCATTCTGCTCTGTTTCCTATTTATGACAATCTTCATGAATGCATGCCATGTCCGCACAAAAATGCAGCCCCAGTTGATGCTCTATTGGATGTATTGATTGATGAAGAAAATGACAGTATCTGGCCGTACAGTTTAGCCAAAGCAAACTGGTCCTCTGACTCAACGCAAGATAAAAATCCAATCGTCCAAAAATAATATAAAGATGATGATGATGCAAAGGAATATGATGTTGTCAAAAAAGATAATTTAAAGGATGATGATGTTGATGGAGGAGAGAATGCAAGCAAAAACGATTTATAAAATGATTCTTGCTCAAAGATCAAAATTAACGGCGGAAGTGAATGTTATGCTACTAAAGTCCTGCGGAGATGCGGAGTGTAAAAGGTATCTAGAGAAGGAATTATAAAATGGAAATAGTACATCATCGTCTTTTCCCTGAAAAAAATTACTCCTATCAAAATATTCATATTTTATAAACAAGCAAATGCTATCATCAACAGAAAAAGGAATATGACAATGGAAACCAACTGAAGTAAACCCTGTTTTTTAAGAAGATCCTTATTTTTTTAATCAGAGGAAAATAAACACATTTTTACTCAAAATGTCCGGTTTACAAGTGTTAGGCACCGGTGAAGAAAACACTAGGAGTAATCTGGAAAGAGCAATGTCAGGGACTAATGTTTTACATGTTTTATTCAGTTGACAACCTTTAATTATTTTCTCTGAATGTTGAATGATATGGCAGATAATATCTTAAATCTTTCTTGATTTCTTCTGGAAGAAATCGGTAAAAATGAGCATCAACAAGACAAAAGTTTTCTTTTAAAGTATAATAATAATATAAAGGTTAAGAAAACAATATTTAACCATAATACAGGTATATTGTTTTAATGACGTCTTGTACCTCCATTAAACATCGAACTGACAAACTGATATTTTTATTTGTTTCTTATTGTTTTATAATTTAAATTCTTTGATTTAAAAAATATCTCACCTTATACATTTTTATGTCGGTAATGATTTGCTCGCTGCTAAAAAACAAAAATAGACGTGTGTATGAATTTTAAAAAAAAATTACAAGTTTTTAATTCATTCCATTTTAAGATTACACTAATAAAATATTAAAGACATTTAACTCACATGTACATTATGCAAATTATGTTATCTTTACCAACATTAGTTGTTCGTTGTTAAAATTATCGGTTTATTCACACGATTTCTAGTTAGATGTGTTTATATTTCATACTATAGTGTAGTCAGATATCTTATTCACCTGAACACGTGATATACGACGCAAGGCATGTAATGCATGCAGAAAATTACGAGGTCATTAATACAGAGAACATCCGGCCCTGTTATCACCAACTACTCGAATTATTTTCGTCCAGAAGTAGGAAAGACACTTGTATTTGAATGATTCGAATAAAGTTACGCACTTTGAATCTTACTCAAATCCACTATGTAAGCCATTTCCCCGTACTTCAATCTGCTTTGTTGCAATCTGCATTAGCTTTGAAGCATATTATCAGAGACATGATAGAACGACTTTGAAAAACAAAACATTTACACTATACTTTATTTGATTTTAAAACTGGTCAAATTTGAAAGAATGAGAAAAAAAAGTATAGGCACAATATGAGCTAAATATTTTTGTTTCCTTTTTGTTATCTGGACAATGGTAAATACTGGTATTTTTAATAATTTGTCGAAACTTTAAAGTCAAATATTACATTACAAGTAGGATACAGAACTCGAAATGCTTAATGTAAACAAAGCTCGAGTCCTGGTATGGCTATCATATGTGGTATTGGTTTGAGTTTCAATCAAATTATGTTTTTTTGTTCATAATATTATTAATGAACACATGATATCAATTGATATTATATAGCACGAGTCAGTAGGTCAAAGAAATGGTAATTTCTGTGACTTGCATTATTTGTAAGCAAACACAAGATTCGAGCTCTGTTTGCATTACAATGAGTAATTACTTCTGTATCTTGTTTTTAATTTAATCTATTAGATCAAACTTGTTGTCAATCATTCAAAACACTTAAATACCGAACATAAAACTTTAAAAAATGATATCAATCCATATCTAGGTCTCTTTAAGCCCAACTTGATGAAAAATATTGGTGATGCTTAAGGTTTGTAACTTCAAACATGGGCAAAACTCTCAAAATCACATTTTTTTCTTATGTAAATGAAAAAATGGTTGTCAAAATAACTATGATGAGAATAATTTTTTATGATAATGATAGAATATAAAAATTATGTTTAGGTAATTTAACAACATATAGACAATTTTTAAAAACAAAATGCTCAATTCACATTTTTAGGAATTTCGTTTTTGGTTATTTTTTGCCTACAGAAAACTATTGGCCAGAGAGTTGCTGTAGGAATTTCCCCGTAAAGCTTCAGTTCTGTACCTAATTATCATATTGTTTCCTATTTGATTAAATCACTTTAATCACAAAAAAATGGGAAAAAAAAACCCTTGATCACAATAAAATGAATAAGGAACAACGTTGTGTTTACTAAAGGAATAGCGACTTAAAAAATAAAAAAACCCATGTAATTATACGGTGCTTGATATAACCAAAATTGGTCTTGGCAATGGCTAAAAGTTATTAAATAAATTCAATAAAAACAGCTGACTGCAGAAATACACAATTGTTGATATTAAACTTATATACTGTCACAGGAAGAACTTTTAAAATCTATAATTTGTTCTCATTATTTTTTAATTCAAGTATGTAGGATTATGAATACCATCTTTGCAATTTAAAATACACAAATTCTTTAGTTAGCCTCATTAACAATAAATACAACTAAATTCGAATTTGTATTTCCATTAAGCAATTCCGTTCGTCCAATTCCGTTACTAGTACAAATAAACTTTGTTTTAACGGCGTCTTATTTTGGCTGAAACTTAAACAACCATAACTTAAGAAAAACGATACCTGTGTTTTTAAAATTGTTTAAGATGTTTTGTATTAATCAACGAAACTTTCGATTGTCACAGGATGTATCAAAATTTTGATTTTTCAAAAAAAAACTGTTATCTCTTTTACATGGAAGCAAGGTCTAAAAAATTTCTTCACCGTATCTATTTTTCTACATAAAATAGTAATTTCTTACAGATTAATATATAGATTTAAGAACATGATACCTTTTGTAGATATAGCAGCAAGATTCTAGTTAACATGTATTATTGACTCAAAAACTATGCAGGGTCAATAATGTATTAAATGTAGTCAATTTAAATAGTTTGCACGCGATTGGTATTGTCTGATCCGTGCTATATTCTTTTGTACTATGAAGGTCTGTACCACAGCAAGTATAAATCTACAGTATCTCTCTATGACTCAACGAATGGATGCAATGGCTCTCAAACATCAAATGAGTATAAATTAGATAGTTAACATTGAAATAGATCTCTACAAACTATTGAACAATTATGGATTAAAAAAAAGCATTACATTTTGATGCATACAGAACGAAATTAAACAAATTCATTTTATCGAAGGAATAATTTGATTTTAATCAAGTTATATGTATACGAGTTTAACATAGGTTTGGTTATATAAATTGTCAAATGATAAATCAGATAATTCAATGCAGTGATAAGTTTGCTTTTAGAACAAGTAAAATATCACCCATAGTTACTGTTTCAAAGCAATTGTTTAGTTACAAAACGTTTTCACAGAAATGTGATAAATAAGTACGTTGATTCCATTTTTATATACAATTGTTTAAAGCAAATTAATTAAAGCTATGTTACGGTGAAAAGGGAGGAACATCGCTGTGTCCTTATTGATATTAGTGCTGATTTTATATACAATTTAGAAAGGAAATTAGTTGTAAAAATGCTTGTAATCATTCAGTGATTGATGAAACAGGAAATTGTGCTATTGTAAGTGGTCAACTCAGATATATATTGATTGTTTTCCCTGACTAGCTGACTGCAAGAAAACAAATGTTAAGCTGAAATATGGTAAAATTTTTAACGCTATATTTTAATATGGCGTTTTAAAAACGATTTGAATACGTTTTGTCAATTAAGACGTAACAATGAAAGAACTGCTGCTGTTAGTAACTCAAATTGTTTTAATGGTTTTCTCTGAAGATTACCCTAATTCGACATGTGGAGATAGGTAAGATAAATGCTTTTTAAATGCACTGATCATAAAAATATATTTTTTTTCATTTCATCGGTCTATTAAAAATTAAACTTATTTACGTATAGATGCTGCCTTAATTTTTATAAAGATTGGTTCCACGGACGGTGTGTTGGTGAGTGAATATCTGCTACTTTTCTTTTTTAACTCTGACAAACAAACTCTACAGTTAACTTTTAAACGACTTTTATTCGATTTGTAGAGTGTCCGCTTGGTAGACATGGATTGGACTGTTCTGGAACCTGTCCCCCTCAATACTATGGGAGGTTTTGCAACAGCAAGTGTGACTGTTCCTTACATTTCTGTGACCGAAAGTTTGGATGCATTTATATTCCAACCAAAAGTAAGAATCTTATAACTTTATCATTTAGATAAATATCTATCAGTGACAATGTACATTTATAATATACACCCAACTTATAAACGTATTGATGAAATAGACCAAACAGGTCATAATATTGACAAACACAAGTGAATCGTGAGACGAATGTGCAGTTTTGACCTCAAGATTAAGATCAAACGGTTTACACACCTGTTCACTCTTTACCAGATCAAAATCACGAAGGATATTTATGATGATTGTCTTGTGATCGGCTTCAGCCGATTACAGTTGTGTCTATATGAGGCATCTGGCAAATTGTACTATTTGCACACGTATGGCGCCTTACACTATTTTATAATCTATGTAATGGCAGCCTTATGTAAGTCTTTAATTACATGAAGATTACTAAAATCGTCATTCGAATTCTTGAGAGTAAGCAGTTCATGTGATTTTTTCTGCAATGATCGCTACCTTTATAACCCAGATGAATCAGAAAAGAAAGCATTATATTGTTTATATTTTAATCTTTCTTTAACAAAATAATAAATTGATTGTAAAAAGTAAGTAAAGTTTACTGAAGTGTTGTAAATGTACATCCGTGCCTTAGCTAAAACAAACAAATAAATCGTCTCCTTTGAGAATTTTTTGTCTGACATCATCATGATTACTTCGTGCAGTCCGTGATTTTGTTTAGATTGCTGTAAGTTATGGCCAATCGATTAACGGGCCTGTAGATATCAGTCTTGTAAGTTTCTTGTCAGTTTCAGTAGCTGAATGTTTTGACCAATCGATAAACGGGGCATGTAGATTTCAGAATGAGTATTTCTATTGAGCTATGGATTAATTAAAACTTTCTGTACGAAATAGACGGGATAATACTCGGTTAATGTGTATATATTCAAGAAAATAACTGTGAAAGTAAATGTTAATTAGTTTTTTAAGTATCACATATCCATGAAATCTGGAATTATTACCTTTTAAATGCGATAACAACCGTAACTTTAACAAATTTAAGCAAAGAGAGGTTCATTGTGGGTTTGATTATACATGCAGGCGTATAGCGACTGCAAAACAAAAAACAATAGCAGACATGGAACTATTTTAAAAAAAATCTATTTTACTTTGCATTGTAGATGGAGGTAACAACCCATGGAAGTATATAGCATTTACACTTATTGGATCCATTACCACGGTTGTTGCTGTTGGACTCATTGTTTTTACGAGACCCTGGTAAGTGTTCTTACTAATGCATTAAAACCTTACCAATTTTTAATTTTTTAAATTTTTTTATGATTTTTTTTATCGAGACTAATTTTGTTTTTGTCTTAAGGATGATCAGAAAATGTAAACAAGAAATCAAGGAGACAGACGAGAGTCAAATAGGAATGAGCAGTATTATTTCTAATGGTACTGGTTTGGAATGTATTTTGTAACTTTTTAATTAATTCAAGTATAATCTCTCAATTTATTGGACAATTAATCTCCCATTATACATCAATGGTAACTAGCAGTATATTTTAAGGAAACTTCATAGAGGAAAATAAATATGAAGAAAACCAAAGTTCCCCGTCCCGGGATGAAACAGAAGCGATTCATTTATATAACATGTCTGCTGAAAACAACTATGCTGAAATGAGGACCTCCGCTTTGTCGCCGATCTATAACAGTCCAGACGATTTCAACACCGATCTAATGCAGCGCACGTTGATGCTAACTAGACCTGGTCTGAAGACAAGTAACAAGTGATGATAGCTAAATATTCGAATGAGAACAAGAGGTGAACGTGGTTTTTGTTTGCGTGATGTGTATTGGTGTTAATTGTTTTGGAAGAAGACAACAAAAACGAAATCATTTCAGGTTATTTTTCATTGAATACCCGTTGACGAAATTACATGTACAAGTCGAAAATCAATCATTATTACGTATTAGAAAATTTGATAAAAATATCTTGGAAAAATTCAGGAAGTATCTATTTTGCTTTTAATAGGTAATCGAAGAGTGTTTGAAACCCCAAATGTTATCTAAAAATTACATTTGGGATGTGTATATAAATAACAGGGAAGAGGTTGTGCAGACGATATCAAACTAATAACGCAACAATTATATCACTAATAATCTTAAAAATAGAATTTGCTTAAAACATGTTACATACAATTGATAAACCTGCGCATACTATTAATTGATATTTGATATTGTGGCAAAATTTGTGAAAGCTCTAGCAACGTATCTAGAAGACATGACACTGAAATCCACATAAATTGTATATTTTTTAACCTTTGAATTCCTTCTGTGCAAGTCATGATGAAATAGTATGAAGTTTCTATTTTCTAAAATATGTTTTTTTTCAAATTCTATAGTTTTTAAAATATCTTTTCTGACTTAACCTTTTGTATACACTTACTTAATTTGCATGATTGAGATATCATTTTTTGTTCGCGATTCGACAACTATACATGAAAATAAATTTATGTTGAATATTGTGCATTATTATTGGATGTTTTCTATTCAATGAAAATAGTCATGAGATTAATTATTTAAACTTCTATTCCAATCGAAAATCAGGAAAATGAAAAATAACCTCACTCATAAAAAGAGAATATCTGTTGCTATCATGTTTACTTAATCATGGATGAATCAATTCTCATTGACTTATAAAGTACCATGCTAAATATTAGCATTCAAAACTGTGAAATTTAAGATGCTTAGAGTTTTTTTTAAAAAATACAGTTTTGAGCACAATAAGGTGATGATGTTTAAACCCAATAAAGCTTGAAGTGCTTTGTGATAGATTTGATCACCTGAATATATTCAAGGAATGATTTCTAATTACTTATACTTACAAATTTTTCGGCAATAATACGATTAAAAAAATAAAAAAGTCATTGATGAACTTTGTTATTTTATCACCAAATGGATTTTGTTATTCTTAGAAAGTTACAGTGGAAAATGTAAATACAGTAATATTAATAGATATGCGTAAAAAAAGAAAAGAAAAACATCCCTTGGTCCATCAAATTAATTATTAGCTTTCAATGCCGTTATTGAATCGGACACTTTTTATTAACAAAATATGTCAAAAGGACAAGAAACAGGTTCTAAAATCTGGTTCTCTCTTATATAGATGCATTGCAAAATAAAAATTCATAACAATCTCAATTTTACACGCAATTGAAACAAGTCATGTACCAGGCATACTTCCAAAATTTTGGCTAGATTCTAGTATCTCAATTTTGTTTGAAATGTATTTCTAAACATTTGAACTATTACTATATTTTTGCTTGCGTGGGTGGTCACTGGCTGTGGTAGTTTACTGGAAAAAACCTGTTTGGCAGGTTTGATTTAATTCTACATTAACTTGCTTAATGGATTTGGAAGGGTGGTTAGATGTACTCTGGACGACAAGCTACATGTATATAGACGTGTCTGTACTCTTGCTGAGTTATCGTAGACGTTTTCCATGCTGAGTGATCTTGAGCAAACGGCATTCCTTTGCGGGGTTATTTGTTTGAGATAGGGAGATAAATCACAGTAACTGTTGTTTTTCCTTCTCTATTTTTGTGGTTTACGTTAATACTGCATTTTGAGAAGGGTTAGACTACGTGTCTGTTAGTTGTGATTTAAATAGGTCCGAAAGAAACGGATCTCAACACTATCCATTTCTATTGTACATTTATAAATATATTTTTTTTTTGTTTTTACTAACAAGGATCATCCTCTTGCCAGATCTGTAAACTTTTTCAATTACTCTTCACTTTTAAGCGTAATTGTTACATTATAAAATATTTCAAATTTCTGAAATAGTTTTTATTAAAAGTACAAGTAGATATCACTATTTCAAATCGACATAAAATATTATAAAAAATTTATGTTAAAGTTATCTTAGTAAATATCCTACTCTTGTGGATAACAGTTTGTTATTATTTAAATATCTTTACATTCTTATGATCAGACAAAAATCTATCACCCGAATGTGTTTACTTTAAATCATTTTTAATTTAACAGCAATTATGTTACTGAGACTAAAAACGTCAGGTTTTTGGATAGATTTGAATTTACAGGAAAAAAGTAGTGTTTTAAAATGGAATTAATTCTTTTATAGTTATCTGGCAAACAGTGATTTTGGTCCAGCTCAGGAGTACTTTTTTCCAGAAACAATTATGTTTTAATTTACATATTTTGAAAGTATATTCAGTACCTCTTGACCATAAGTAGCTAACACTAGAATTCATTTCAGCTTCTAAAATATGTATCCATTTAGGCAAGTAATGACAAAGTCTTCTTATCCAGCTTGATTTAAGGGCTAACATAAATTCAATTTTCAATATAACAAATTATGTTTGCTTTTATATTGCATCGATGAAGATAAGCATAAAGAATACAATTATGCCTTTTAGATATCTATGTATAATAAGTAGAATAAATATTATATTAAAAAATATTTTAGAAGCTGCTGGATATTTCTTTCTTTTTTAACACTATGGGGGTATTCGTGGTATTAATACATTCCACTTAGGACTAGTTTTAGAAAAAAACTTTTCTTAATCACATTCGATACATCATTTTCTAGTCAAAACGCAATCTAATAATAATAATACATTGATATTTTAATTTTGAACGAATTATAACAGTTTATTTATAGAGTTTAATCATTTTTATATTGAACACATATTTAATAATGATACGCAGTTATTCAGGTCATTGATATTACATAATAAAAAAATATTAAGAAGACAGTGTGATGGCAGTGAAATATATTTTGTGAAGATAATATAAAATATATACATATACATACATATATAAAATTAATATACTCAACGTAACCAGACACGGTTTGGTTACGTACAACAAAATATATGATTAAAAACAAAGCAACTTTTTCCTTTGTCTTTTATTATTTCAATAGAAATACTCAGCCTTTAAATATGAAATTCCTGCATCTTCCTATATACTGGTTTATTGTTTACTATACTTTGGTTTAAAACAATCTAAGTATACATAAGCTGATATGAAAATATTAAAAAAAAACACTGTCTGCTTCTCATTAATCTATGAGTTGATCATACTTAATAACTAGCAGAATTAATTCCAAAAAGCATGTTTTTAACAGGAAATTCGACATTAAATACTGGTTTAAAATAACAATATATCTAAACATATCCTTAATGACCAAACATGTATTGAACAGGAAGGGTGGACTTAAACGCTTAAATGGTTAGAAAAATATTTGAAACACAGTGTATTCATATAATATATGAAAAAAAAATGAAACAACATTTACAATTCTTTTCTAATTTAATTGTCTGCGTTTTAATTGGAGCTTGTTCTAATCAAAGATGTAACGAAAGGTAAGATAATAAATTGAAGAAAAAAACATGTTTCTAAGTGAAATACTGTGGAATCATCATTGTTTGTGGGGGACCAATGTTCGTGGCATTCGTGAGTAACCCTTGCCAACGAATTTACATCCCCATGTACGTATGAACAGGCGTTTGTTTAATATTGATTTACGAAATAGAACTTGATACCAACGAAATTACGTCCCCACCAACCAAGAAATCTGTGGCTTACCAGAAATATTGACCCCTGCAACTAAAAATGATTCCAAAGTAGTATTAATACAATTTTCATTAACTGACAGCAGTATTTGAATCATATGTTTAGATGCTGTATGAATTATTATGAAGATCAACACGGATCATGTATTGGTAAGAATTGTTTGACCCAAACCCATTGCTTTAAAATGATTGAAATTAATTTTCTTTACAGATGTTAATTTTTTTCATGATTTGTTTTGATAATGTACGTATCTATTAGAGTGTCAAACAGGTACGTTTGGGGTTAACTGTACTGGAACATGTGTCCCATTTTTTTATGGAAGACTGTGTCGCAGCAAATGTGATTGTCCTCTACACCACTGTGATTTAAAGCTTGGATGTAGAAAAAGTAAGCTTATGATAAATAACATTAGGTTTCTGTTAGACACGCAATTATCTTAATGATTTGTAATGAGTGCCTGCTGTATACATAATGATAGATAGTATATATAATAATGTATAATAATGTATAATAATAAATTGATAACTGAAATTTGAAAACAAGTCTCTTTTTCACGCAAAAATATTATAATTCATTTATTGGAGGAAAAAAAATGACAAAAAAAGTTAATTTTCTTTATCGTTTTAACGATACCCACGTTTCTGAATTGCTCTTGATTTGATTTTTAAGAATATCAGGGAAGGAACGAAGTCTCTTATTTACAAGGAGGCTAAGTTCAATCAATAGTGTAAATGTATCATAAACATTCGAAAGTTATCATGATCATAAAGAAAGAAAAGTTAAGCTGCTCTGGACTACAATAATATTTTTACAACAATTTAATCTTAAATGATATCGATTTGTTCAATTGAAAACAACAATATTTGCTGATATGACGATCAAGTTTGTCTTACAGGTGATGGATGGGATACGACGCTAACTCTTACCGGAATTGCAATTATAGTAGTTCTTATCGGTCTACTGATTTTAACTAAATTCTGGTAGATATACAAACACCCTACTAGTACCATACTATTCAAATAAATATATGTCAATTTGTTATGGTTATTATATCTTATATAAATCCATTGAAATTACATCAAAATATTTTGTTATATTATTATTATTGTGTTTCTAAATGACACGATTTAATTTTGTTGGTCCAAAGGTTATACAAAAAATGTATCCAGAGGAAAGAAATTAGCGTGACAAACGAGAACCAAACAGGTATGTTTTGCAAATTATATACCCAAATAAACAATTTTCTGCATATCCCTTCTTCTTTAATTCACTGTTTTATTTTTCCGCAGTTATATATAAAACTCTCATATGTAAGTATTGTAGCCACATGTTCTATACTTTAATAGAAAATGTCGAAGAAGAGCGGAGGTACGAGCGGCTTTCAAGTTTATCGTTCACTGAGGAGGAAGGAAATATACAACAACGTGGACAGGTTAATGAACACAACTATACCGATTTGAGGCTGTCTGTCGTCTCCCAGGATTATGATTATCCAAATTGTGAACCAGATCAAAAACCTTATGCAATGCCAACAAAATCCAAACAATCCTTGTAAGGATGAAAGTTAGAATTAGGAAGGTGATAGATATGAAGAATGTTGACATTTATCGAAGCCTTGGGTGTATCATAGTTTACCATTTTGCAGTGAATCATCAGACAAAATGATTCAAGTCATGTCGCATGCAACTGTTTAAACAATAGGTATTCATCAAGTAAAATACAAGAGAAGTATAAATCTGTTTTACCAACTAATTGATAACTTGAAATAACACAGAGTTGAAAAGTTGCATGTAATAAAAGCTTAATGTTAAAAACTGTTCCTTAAAGGTAATTTAGAGCTACATATTAATAAAGCGTAAAAATACAGTGGATATGTACTCAGATTTGCAAATGAATTCCAAACGGATACAAATAAAGAGAAAAATTGTCCAAAGAGAATATTAAAAGTAAACACATACATTTGTGTTCAGCTATTAGATGTACCTGGACAAATATCCCTTATCAGACAATATAAAGTTTAGAAACACCCAAATGACCGTATAGTTTGAATGTCCGTATGGTTAGATGGCTGAAATACTTTACTAACACTTACGGCCTTAGATGAAATATTCTTCTAAATATTGACGCTTTACACAACTAAGCAAGCTACTTTATTTACAAATTAGTACAACCTGAAAAAGACTAACTGCAAACATATATTTTAATACACATGTATATCATTCTTTAATTCAATGTTGTATCTTACTACTTACAAGATAAACAGTTATGCCCAAAATAATACACTAAGCTGTTATTATACTAAAACACGTTTTCTTTATAAAAAAAATAGGGTAGATCGTAACACATACGAATGACACTGATTAGAATACCAGAATTAAGAAACATAATCCACAAAACGTAAAAACAGAAACACGTTACTGCAGATTCAGCAATATGTGGAATAGAGGGTTGGTACAAAATGGGTATATATTTACATGAATACTTGTAAGAAGTATTAAATGCGTCGTTCTCTCTGCACTTTGGAATCTATTTGATACAGCATGGACTGGCGGATTTAAGGTCTAGAAGTTGAGGTTCAATAAGGGTATTTGCAATGGCTTACCAGAAGCTAAGTGTTTATGAATATCTAAATGTGACATTTGGCTGCGAACAAGATTTTTTATAGCTAAACATTTGGTCTCAACTGGTGCATCATATAGTTATCTATAGATACATATCAAAGATTTGTAATAAACTTTATGATATTTTTGAAAGAAAAAAAATATATCTTTCATTGGTGAAGTGTTTTGAGGATTTGGCCAAGATAGAACTTTACTTCCCGAAAAAGTGTCTGAATACAACCCATACTCTCTGCTATATCGTTGCTAGTGTAACGTTTCTGAGTTCGATATGGGATTTGGCTGCTATGCCAGAGAAAATCCGACAGTGAAATTTTGAACCAAGTGTTTTTCTCGCCAACAACCCCTGCTGAAATGGTAAATAATTCTTTTCATTATCGATCCTAATTTATTGACAGATATGGGGTGTTTTTTGAACTATTGGTCTTCGTGTGCCATCGCGCCTTGCTGAGTGTGAGTTGGCAAGTGAAACGGTTCATAGGTATTGGAGAAATAAGAGGCTATTTTTATTGTAAAACTTGTACATTCTTATCCGACAACGATCAGAAACTTCTAAAAAGTGGGACATTTTTGGTTTTACAACGCAAACGAGTCCAGAATTTACTCCCTGTTGGGTGTTTGATTGCCATTCATTGAAAGTTTAAAATTCAGCACCGATGCTGTTTTTTCTTATAAAGGATTTCCCAATAACATTGATATGTGTTTGTCGGAGCCCCTGAGGCCAAAAAGTATAATGTTAAAAAGCCACATGGAATTGTTTACGCTCTTCGGATTGCTTTTACCAAACAGCTCTTATCCCATAATTTATTCATTCCTCTGTTCGTTATTGCATCTGGTTTTTGGGATAATTTGCAAATCTCCTGGCTTTTCAGATCTTTTTGTTTTGCTTTTATCATTTCTTTCAATTCAAAACTTGAAATCATTTGTAAACCATATTTCATTATTCGAAAATGTCATCTACAAATGATTTTTAAAAAATATATTTGGTTCGTAATTCGAGCCATCAGCAGACCTCTGGACGCCAAGGGAAAATTTGCATAACAAATTGCTGACTGCGCGGGGGTGTTAAGGAAGTATGTGGAATCTGAGTTGCGTGTAATTCCGTGAATTCACAAATCTGAGTTATTATGTACATATTCAAATATCTAAGCAGCGAAACGTAAACCAAAAACAACTAAAAGATACTGAAGACATTGTTTTTCAGAAATTAGTTTGTATTACGTAGATTTACACATTGATGACGTCATGACTAAAAGTTGAATGTCGTGTGAATTTGATCGAAAAGCATTGTAAACATAATCAAAATAAAACTAATCCAAGAACTGTAATTAAGTATTGTGGTGTGATTTATTGAGCATTGAACATAAGAATACTGGAAGAGATGATAGTTTTATCAATCATTTGCTAAAAGGTATGTAAATTCGCTTTCATTTCTCGGCAAAGCTCTCCTCTGTCGTTGTTTACAATATAAAAATCCGACTAGAACAACACTACCCCGTATAATTTAAACTTGCAATTTTATACGTATCGTTAGTTTGATGAATGCTTAAATTGAAAAAAGCTGCTAGAATCGCATGTTGTGTATTGTTTTGATGCAACATACCGTTTTCCTTGCAAACTTTGTAAAAGTTAGGAAGGTTTTACGAGAGCCGAATGAATAACTATTTATTTAAGAAGAACATACAATTCTAGCAGCGGTATTGATTAAACTGAGATGTTTTGCCTTCACTTGGTATGTTTATTTTATTTTGGAAACCACGGGGTGGTGTTGTTTTGTCTCATTCTATGTTAAGGAATATACGTAAGCTATTTATAGTTGTCATGTGAAAGTGCGCCAAAATGGCAGTTCTAACCAATTTTATTGGACTGACATCTATTTTAAAGGATAATACTAAGTTTTTGATCCTATTAGAAATATTTATTTAATGTCACGATTTTGAATATAACAGTCAAAATAAGACTCTAAATTGCCCATATGATTTTTTAACACCCCCGCGTGCGGGGGTAGGGAATATTTCCAAGAGTATTTTGTTTTTGTTTTTTGTTTATTCTTTAACAAACAGAACCTTCGATTAATTTGAAACGTATAGCCATTTCTTGAAACATTCAAGTAAATTTTAAACGCACATTTTATATGGTACAGACAAGCGACATTCGGGAAACTTTAACTCATCCACAGTTGATTTTATGCGGAAACTAACAAGATATATTAAACATGTATGTACATTTAACTTTTCCTTATTTCATATTCAGAAAAAAAACAGGTTTCTTTTGAACTAAGATTGTTTTTACCGATAAAGAATAATCGGAAGAATTTCTTGTGTCCTTGTTAATATTAATGATAGTTAAAGTTAAATAAAATTGCCTTCACGTTATGCAATTATGCAGTGTTAGCTACAAAGTATATCTACACGAACCAGATAAAGAAATCTGTTTCCATATACTTTCCCAAAGCATAGCACATAACATTTTTATGGAGAAAGAGGAACAGTGTCACCTAATACTTTTTTGAATTATGTTGTTCTTTCTAACTCAGAAAACTACGAGGACGCTAAAATAGAAAACATCAAACCCCGTCATCACCAACTACTCGATTTAATTTCAACCAATGGAAGAACTTGTAAAAAAAAAATCACTTGTATTTGAAGGATTCGAGTTAAGTTGCGCACGTCGAATGTTACTGAAATCCACGATGAAAGCCACGATCCCTTAATTCAATTTGCTATGTTGAAAGTTACATTTGTTTTGAGACCTATTAACAGAAACATTATAGAACAGCTTAAACAAGCATTCTGAGAGTATTGCATAAGCAATACACGTCCCCTACCGGTTTGTAGAAATTTGTGAAAACAATGCACTGTTATGCAGAATATCACTATTACCGTCTTCTGTACCCCCAACAGACCAACCAGATAACGAACCCGATTGTAATAATACACAAAAAACTCCTATCGATTAAAATAGTGTCAAGCATTATGTTGTAAATTTACAGAACTTATTTGTTTGTTAGAAACAATAAAAGGAATGGTCCAAGTAATGCACGATATTATTACTGACTACATACTTTCCTCGTTTATTCAATAAACACCGAACCCGATAACGAACCCGAACATTAAACAAATGGAATATAAAAAAATAATTTTCTCGAAAATATGTCAACCAGACGCTAAAAAATGTAAACCTGATATGTAGCTTGACATTTTGAAGCTGTTCAGCAAATTTCATATTATTCCTCAAACGCATAAAGAAAAAAAGTTTGGAAAACTGAAGTGAGACAGACGTACGGACGAACAGACAGACAGACAGACAGACAGACAGACAGACGGACGGACGGACGGACGGACGGACGGACGGACGGACGGATGCAGATGAAAGCTATAGTCCCCTCCGGTGAAAACCGGTAGGGGACTAATAAGCAACATATTCAATGTGTATATTTTTTGAACTGAAAATTCCAATATATAGTTGGCAGTAAAAGTTGAAAAGAATGAGAACAAGAGGAAGATCAAAAGAGAACTTGACTCAATTTGAGCCCAAAATCTTAAAATTTATATTTTTTTTTCAATCTTAATATTTAGACTGATCAACATGAGTATTTTTAATCATTCGTCAACAAGTCAAATATTGCATTACAAGCAAGCTACAGAGTTCGAAATTCTTTGTTATGTAAACAAAGGTCGAACATTTTGATTGTTATCATATGTGTGCTTTTGTTTTGAATTTTAATCAAATGTTTCTTTTTTGTTAATATTGTTTACAAACACAATGAATTTGTTTACATTGTTTGGCTGCCGTCATTTTGTCACTGTAATGGTTATTTCTGTACTTTGCATTACCTGTAAACAAATGTAAGACTCGAGCTTTGTTTACGTAATAATGCTAACTTACCTCTGTATCTCTTTTGTAACATGACTTCTAAATTCAATTTTTTGTCAATAATTGGATATGGACAAGTTAATATTTAAAAAGATAAAACATAGAATTTCGATCTCAAATCATATCTAGGTCCATTTGAGCCCAATTCGACGAAAAAACTATTTGACGCTCAGGGTTTGAAACTCATACATCTGCAAAACTCTTATAATATTATTTGTTTTATAAATTGTTAAAGGATTATCGAAAACCCTGATAGAAATGATTTCTTTTATAATAATGATAAAATGAAATCAAAGTACTGAAGAACTGATGGGAGTTGATTTTTCGATTATAATTTTAGAATCCACGATATATTATTTTGCATGGCAAGTAGTTTCCTATATGTATTTGAAGTATGCATATTTAAAAAAAAAAAAGAATTATTCTCCGACAGGAATTTTGCAAAAACCCCATATGAATCATGTTGTGTAATATTCAAAGAACTACGTATCAGTAATCGATATTTCAAAGAAATAGTACAGATCCAAGCAATATTGAACTCTAGTCTCGTTCAACCAGACGCTCAGCTGTCTCCGTTAATCTACGATAAGCAAGAGAGACTATCTGCTTGTCGGAGTTTTACTGATATCTTGAGCTCTGGCGTAGGAATACATACAATGTACGACTACAAAAAATATCTAAATTGTTCCTACCATTTAAAATTTGACTATTTACAAGGCATCTATAAATAAGTTTTCTTGAAAAACAATGTTTTAGAATACATTACATCGAATTTATCGATTATTTTCAAGAACTAAATGTTATCAGCGGTGTTAGTTTGTGCTTAGGTCCAAACACTGTTTCATTTTCGGTTTGTCTGAATAACTGCATAAGAGAGTTGATTTAAAAACAACACCCAAAAAATATTTTCAAGTAAAATCAACCAGAGGATTACCAATGTTTTTAAAACATAACACTCAATTTGCATCTATAAGAACTATATCTGTATTTGAACAATTTGCGCGCAATGATTATATTTTCTTGAATTACTTAAACTGTTAAAAAAAGGAGAAAAAAAAACCTTTATGACAATAAAATGAATAAGGAACAACATTGTTTTTAAGGAATAGAGAATTCTTTTAAAAAATGTAATTATACGATGTTTGATACATCACAAACATATAGTTTTGTTATTAGTTGATATCAATAATTCAATAAAAATTAATAGATTTTAAGTTTATTTGCTGAACAACTAGATGACAGGCAAAAATACATAAGTGTTGATAGTAGAATAATATACTTTCCCTGAAAGTACTTTAAAACATTTTTTTTTTTTTTAAATATTACTATAAATTGATATTCTAGTATGACGGCTTACATATACCATCTTTGCAATGTAAAAAAAACCAACAAATAAATTCTACAAAAAGACATATGTATTTGACATGTTTTGTTTAAATCAAAGTAACTTTTGATCGTCACAGGAAGTATTTAATAATTATTTTTTTTTAATTTTTGTCTCTTTTTGTTACGAAAGTAAGCTCTGAAAATTTCCTTCAAAGTAAATTTTATATTCATGAATGTTTTTCTATATGAATAAGCAATGTCTTCAGATTGATAGATATATTTAAGAACAGGGGACCTTTTTTAGCTTATAGTCAGTACCACAGCAACTATAAATCCCCCTTACATCTCTATGACTTGAGGAATGAAAGGAAAGGCTCTCAAATGACAAGTGAGAATGAATGAAATACTTGACATCGAAATCAATTTTTACAAAAGTTTCAAACAAGTATGGGTTTGATAGAGCATTATGATTTGATAGATGCATACAAATTCACTACAGTAATGAATTTGATTTATTTCATGTAATACGAATTTAACATAGCTTGACTTAGTTTATACTTTATAAATTGAGGTTCATGCCTGTTTTGTAATTCAATGCAGGCATAAATATGTTTGTTGAAAAAGTAAAATGACACCCATAGTTTGTGTTTTGAAGTATTTGTTTATTTGCAATTAATAATCATGTTGATTCCATTTTTAGATTTAATTATTTTGGATATACTGCTTCAAGCAAATTAATTAAATCTAAATTGCAGTGAAAAAGGAGGAACATCGGTGTGTCCTTGTGAATGTTAATGCTGATTTTACATAATATGGCGAAAGGAAATTAGTTCTAAATTACTTGTAATCATATAGTAAATCATGAAACAGGAAATTGTATTATAATAAGCCGTCAACTTAAATACATATTGATCGTACTCCCCGACTGGCTGACAGTAATGAAATCATGTGAAGCTGGAATGTAGTAAATTTTGTTCACGCCATCTTTAAACATCGCGCTTTAAAACGGTTTAAATACCTTTTTAAATTAAAAACGTAACAATGAAAGAACTTCTGGTGTTAGTTACTCAAATTGTTATATTGGTTTTCGCTAACGATATTCCTAATTCCACATGTGGGGATAGGTAAGATGAATGCCTGACAAAAACCCTGATTCTAAAAATATTTTTTCCATTTCATCGCTTTATTATAAATTAAAGTTTTTTACGTATAGATGCTGCCAAAATTTTTATAAAGATTGGTTCAACGGATTGTGTGTTGGTGAGTGAATTTTTTACTTTTTCTCAAATCTTAAAGCTGAAAAACTCTACAGCATACATTTTGAACGGCTTTTATTCGATTTGTAGAGTGTCCGATTGGTAGATATGGAGTGAACTGTACTGGGACCTGTCCCCCTCAATACTATGGGAGATTTTGTTACAACAAGTGTGATTGTCCCTTACGTCACTGTAACCGAAAGTATGGATGCGTTTATACTGCAACCAAGGGTAAGAATCTAATTACTTTATCATTAAATACTTTTTTATCAGTAACAATGTAAAATTATAATATATAACCAGCATGGGAATGTACGAAGATAATAAAACAAAAATCTAAAAAAATTGACTAAACAAATTGAATTTTAAAAACAATTATTAATTTTGACCTCAAGATTATGGTTAAACATTTCACAACCATCCATTCTATACCTTTTCTAAATACAAGTAGATATCTAAGTCGAGCATGATAATCACGCATATTCATAAATTGTTAAAACAAATTGTGTACAGTTAGCAAATGCATACAATTCAAAGTCCTTTTTTTAGACTGAGGACAAAATGCAGTGGTCATATTCAGGTGAAAACTTTGAAGGAGAAAATGACATTTATAAAATGCAAAAATAACTGTGACTTGACCTTCAAGGTTCACTGTGGATTTGACAACACAGGCACTCGTACACCCGGTGTAACACAAAAATCATTACCAGGCACTGACTTATTTTTGTTTCTAAAAGATATCTATTTCACCTTGCATTGTAGATGGAGGTGAAAAGACTTGGAAATATGTATCCGTAACACTTATCGGATCTATGGCCACTTTAGCTGCTATTGGACTCATGATTTTTACGAGATTCTGGTAAACGTTCTTACCAATGCATTCAAACTTTGATGATTTTTTAATTTTTTATCATATTGTTTACATGAATTTACTTATCGTGTTTAAAAAAAATCTTTTTTTGTCTCAAGGATGGCCAGAAGAGTTAAACAAGAAATCAATGAGTCAAACGAGAGTCAAATAGGAATGGACAGTCTGATTCCTAATGGTACTGTGTTTGAAATGTATTTTGTAACTTTATCATAAATTCACGTAATATATCTCAATATAATGAATAATTAATTTCCCATAATATATGAGTTGTAAACTAGAGGTATTGATAAAAATATTTTTAGAAAACTTCATTGAGGAAAATAAATATGAAGAACACCAAAGTTCCCCATCCCGGGATGAAATGGAAGCAATACATTTCTATAACATGTCTGCTGAAAACAACTATGCTGAACTGAGGACCTCTGCTCTGTCTCCGATCTATAATAGTCCAGATGATTTCAACACCGATCTAATGCAGACCACATTGATGCTAACTAGACCTTGTTTAAACAAGCATTCTGAGAGTATTGCATTAGCAATAAACGTCCCCTACCGGTTTGTGGAAATTGTGCAAAACAATGCACTGTTATTCCGAATACCGAACCTGAACATTAAAAAAATTGAATTTAAAAATTAATTTTCTCGAAAATATGTCAACCAGACGCTATAAAAGTGTAAACTTGATCTGTAGTTTGACATTTTGAAGTTATTCAGAAAATTTCATATTATTCCTCAAACGCATAAAGAAAAAAGTGTGGAAAACTGAAGTGGGACAGACAGACGGACGGACGGACGGATGGACGGACAGACAGACGGACAGACATACAGACGGACTGACGGACGCAGAGGAAAGCTATAACTAATAAAAGCTACAGTGATGATAGCTAAATATTCAAATGAGAAAAAGAGGTGAACGTGGTGTTTGTAAGCGTGAAATGTATTAGTTTTAATTGTTTTGGAAGAAGACACCAAAAAAAAAGGAAAATCATGTCAGGCTATTTTCGAAAAAAAAAAATACGTGAACAAGTTTAAAATCAATCATTTTACTTCTTAGAAAACTTAATGAAATATCTTGAAAATTTTCAGGAAGTATTTATTTGGCTTCAAATAGGTAATCGTAGACTGTTTGAAACCTCAAAAGTTATCGAAAAATTACCATCTGAATGATTACATAAATAACAAGGAAGAGTTTTTGCAGACGGTATGAAATTATTAATGCAACAATTATATCCCTATTAATTTAAAAAATAGAAATTGCTCAAATCAAGTTACATACAATTGATAATCCTGCACAAAATATTAATTAATATTTAATATTTTGGCAAAATTTGTAAAATCCCTAGCAACTTATCTGCAAGTCATGACATTAAAATCCACATAACTTGTTTTTTTTTTAACCTTTACGTAAATGTCTTAATTGCAAGTCATAATATATATTTTTATATTATATATTTTGACTTAACCTTTTATATCAGCTAAATTACTGCGTGTTTTATAACCTTTTTACAAGTGTTAATAAGATTTTGTCATTTGCATCATTGAGAGATATTTTTTTTAAATTTTGTTTGCGATTCGACAATTGTGTTGAATATTGTGTATTGTTATCGGATGTTTTCTATGCAATGGGAAGAGTCTCGAGAGTTATTCATTAAACTTATATTCTAAACGAAACATTGCTTTTATAATTTTGTTGAGCTCAAGAAAAATAATAAATACCTCACTCATACAAAAGGAATATTTTTTGCTTTTTTGTTTACCTGATCATAGATGAATCAATTCTCATTGATACAAAAAGCAACATGTTAAGTATCAGAATACAAAACTGTGAAATTTAAGACACTTGGAATTTATAAAGGAAAAAAGAATACAGTTTTGAGCACCATAAGGTGATAAAATACGGTCGGTGATGATCGAATCCAATAAAGATTGAAGGGCTTAATGATATATTTAATTATATCCAACCGTATTTGATCACTTCAATATATTCAAGGAATGATTCCTAATTACTTACTAAAGCGCTAAGCATAGGTCAGCGCTTTATTATCGTTAGACTTCTACTTCCACTGCATCGAATAACCGCCCCCTATGAGCAAAAGCATACATCATTTAAACTGGTTGGGGAACCAGTTTCATGGGGTCTATGCACATCATTGCACGGACTATTATGCATATAATGTACGGGGCTTACACACATCATTGCAGGGGCTGCTACGCAGTGATGAGAATATAAAATGCGTATACAGAAACTGAAATGTAACAAACATGTACACTGAAGTTTAGTTAGCGCTTTCCAGTACTCTCAGTACTTTGATATTTATAATTTTTGGCAATAATATGTTAAAAAAATAAAATAATCAATGATGAACTTTGTTATAATATTACAAAATGGATTTTTAATGTTATAGTAGAAAGTTACAGTCGAGAATGTAAATAATATTAATAGATATGCGTATAAATAAATGAAAAACAGTCATTTGGTCTATTAAATTAATTGTTAATTTTCATTGTCATTATTGAATTGGGCACTTTTTTTTATAATACAAAATATGTCAAAAGGACAAGAGACATGTTCTGAAATCGTGTCTTCTCTTAAAAAGGGTTGTTCGGAAATTATTGAGACAACACAAATATCTCTCTTTCTAAAGCGGCGAATTTTGATGAACATTTGCATAAACATTAAAGAAAACCTAAACGGACAATTAAGCAAAGTTGTAAAGTTATAATACAAAATTCAAAAAATAGTTTGTTTAATACAGTACATAAACAAGCTGGTGGTCAGGGTACCCGGTGCAGGCACAAACCTGGTGTAAAAAAAAATAAACATCTTCTTTTTAAGTGTTGTTAGTCCTACACTTCTTGATAAAAGAAATCAAATCATATACGTTTATTTCCTTATTTATTGCGACTAGCTTTTTTGTAAGTTTTGCTAGTGTCGAGTTGAAATACGAAGGGAGTACTAAAATATTTACCAAGCCATTGACATCTGACCAAGACGGCTTATTAAATTTTGACGTCAAAGCTGTGCATTGAATATACATAAAATTGGTATGAATCTCGAAAGAAGACCTTTTTTGGCCAAAATATTGCTTAAATTAAACCTATACGATGGAAAGGGGTCAAAAGCTTCAGTTAATCGGGGTTTATTTACAGATTTTTTAATTGGAATAAAAACAGGAACTAAATATCAAATACTTTTTTACAACACAACCTGATTTTAACATTTCTAAGATATGTACAGAATAAATGTAAGAGAAGTTTCACAGGAAAGAAATTGCTCGATTTTAAGAAACAAATCAAAAATAGAAAGTATACGTAGCTGTTGCCATTTTGAAATAAAAAGAAAAGATGAAAAATGAAGAATAGTTCATGTTTCCCGTTCGTTTAAAAAGCGTTTATAACAAAGGACGAAGAAAAAACAGTTAATATGACGAAGCGATGAATTTGTCTCAATAATTTCCGATCAACTCTCGTACAGTACATACATTGAAAAAGAAATTCAGAACAATCATAATATGAAAACACACAATTGACACAAGTGTGTACCAAACATACTTCCATAATTATGGTTAGGTTTTAGTATCTTAATTTTGTTTGAAATATATACTTTTAACTATTTTTATATTTTTGCGTGCATGAGTGGTCACTGGGTGTAGTAGTTTACTGGAACAAACCTGTTTGAGTGGTTTGATTTAATTGTATATTAACTTGCTTAGTGGATTTGGAAGGTGGTACTCTGGTCGACAAGCTATATAGACGTGTCTGTACTCTTGCTGAGTTATTTTGGACGTGTGTCATGCTGAGTGATCTTGTGGAAATTGCCTCACTGTGTTGGGGTTATTTGTGAGAGAGAGAGAGATACGTTAAAGTAAGTGTTTTCTTTTTTCTCTCTATTTTTGTGGTTTACGTTAACTCTGTATTGTGAGAAGGGTTAGACTATGGGTATGTTAGCTGTGATTTAACGAGGCCGGGTCTAATTTGTTCTGTCCTAAATTTTTAAATGAAATTTTTTACATGAATTTTTACTGATATAATTATTATTTTAAGATCAAAATAGAGGACATTTTCCGCACCGTTTGTTTATGAGGTCATCTCAAAGTTTGTTAATTTTTGAAATAGGACCCTATGGGATTTTGTTTGAAATGTATCAATTTTGCACATTCTTTTTACATCAAATGGTCAAATAAATAAAACAACCTTTTACCTCCTGGTTTGTTCCAAGGGTCTTATCAAAGTTGTTTTTGTATGCCTTCTTTCCCAGATTTGTCAGAAAATGGCTATTTTTTTTTTATTTGGCTGAGGCGGAAATGGTGATCTTTATCTTATCATAAAAGTATTCAGACATACATGTATTTAAGTAATAAATAAGTATATAACATCACATATTAAGGGTAATTTATATAAAATGCATGATTACTGTCTTCAAAAATATGAATTAAGCTATAATTAGGCGGGTTAAGAAAACGTGTAAGAGAGCTAGGCTTGCTGATCCCTCTTCACGTTTTCGACCCGGGCCCAAATATAGCTTATAATTCGAGACCTTAATGTTTATTCTGCAATATAATGTCAATTTTACGCATCAAACGAGTTATTTTTAACAACTTTTGCTGAATATCTGCAGTTGAAAGCAATAAGATGACGTCACAATACAAATGAAACGCTGCGCAAAAGCGTGCGTACTCGATCTGTACTCGGCCGTGTTAAATAGGTTGTGTCACGGTAGACCAAAATTGCAATATGTGTGTTTAATGTGTCAATATCTAATTCAAATATGTGTAAAATAAAAATTATTATGCAACGGTGATGCAATAATACTCTAACCCTAACCCTGAAATGGATATTGGGTTCCTAAGTTTTTAATAGCATAAATTTCTGAATAAGAAATCTGTCAGCAATTATGTTACTTAGACTAAAAAAGTCAAGTTCTTGGATAGGTTTGAATTTATAGGAAAAAATGTATTGTTTTTCAATAAGTATCAACAAGTTCTGATTTCTGTACGTACAATTTATTATTGTTGTATTTACCTAAAAGTATTGTACTTTTATAAAGAAAACAATAGAGACATTATATTTTGTTAAAAACAGCTCTTCAATTCTATACCATATATCCTTAACTTCAGTACATTTTGTACATAAATGTTCTATTGTTTCAATGTTTAATTTATAGAAGTTACAAAGTGGAAAGTCTATAAACTTAATTTTATAGAGATAATTATTTGTAGGAATTCTATGCAATATTTGATATTACAATCCATTGGAGTTTAGATTCAAGAAAACCTTCAATGGAAGTTTAAATATATTTCCAGAGTCAAATTCATTCATATAATATCCCTTTTTACTCCACTTTATTACAGAGGTAGTTTCTTTTTTTCCTCTAATAAGTAAATTGTACATATCTTTTCATCCTGTTTTACTTGCTAAAAATTTTTAGGGGCATTGGTAGATATGGCTGAATCTTTTGTTTTACTTGCGTCATATTATATGTCCCTATATATTCAAAAATTGCATTCCTCAGTTCTACATATTCTACATAATTAGTATTTACATTTAAATTAATATTTGGGTTGACATTACATAACAAAAACATATTAGGAAAACAGTGTTATGGCAGTGAAATATACTTTAAAAAGATAATATAAAACATAAAGATATACAAAAAAATTATATAAAATTAATATAATCTACGTAACCAGACAGGGTTTGGTAACGTACAACAAAATGTATGACTGCAAAACAAAGCAACTATTTTGCTTTGTCTTTTTATTAGTTCAGTAGAAATTCAAAGCCTTTAAATATGAAATTTATGCATCTTCCCATATACTGGTATATCGTTCACTATATTTGAGTTTAAAACAATCTAAGTATACATATGCTGATATGAAAAATATTTTTAAAAAACAATGTCTGAATCTCATTAATCTATGAGTTGATCTTACATAATAACTAACGGAATTACTTCAGAAAAGCATGTTTTTAACCGGAAATTCGACATTAAATACTGGTTTGAAATTAAAATATCTTTAAACATTTCCTCAATGACCAAACATGTATTAAACAGGAAGGGTGGAATCGAATGCTTGGATGGTTAGAATAATATTTGAAACTCAGTGTATTCATGTATAAGGTACAGAAATGAAACAACATTTATTATTCTATTCTAATTTAATTGCCTGTGTTTTACATGGAGCTTGTTCTAATCAAAGGTGTAACGAAAGGTAAGATAAATAAATATAACACTATTGCTTTAAGTGAAATAGTGTTAATACAATTTACATTATTTGACAAAAATATAGTAATTATATGTTTAGATGCTGTATGAACTATTATGAAGATCAATACGGATCATGTACTGGTAAGAACTGTTTGTCCATTACTTTATAAAGATTGAAATTAATGTTCTTTACATCTGATATTTTTGATGATTTTCTTGTACGTATCTATTAGAGTGTCAACCAGGTACGTTTGGGGTTAACTGTACTGGAACATGTGTCCCATTTTATTATGGAAGACTGTGTCGCAGCAAATGTGATTGTCCTCTACACCAGTGTGATTTAAAGCTTGGATGTAGAAAAAGTAAGCTTATGATAAATAACATTCGGTTTTTATTTCGTTAAGATGCACTTTACTCTTAAACATCTATAAGGTGTATGTTTTTTACTTAATATATAATTATAAATGATACTTGTAATAATACACTGAACCTTTAACACAAGACTATTTTTCCCGCAAAAATATTCAAATATGTTTTATGAAAGAAAAACAATAACAGAAGAAATGAATTTTCTCCATCACGACTTACTGATACCCATGTTTCTAAATAACATCTGATTTTATCTTTAAAGGTATCAATGGAAGGTCTGAAGTTTCTTATTTTCAAAGAAGTTTAGTTCAAACAATACTGTATATGTATCATAAGATTCAAATGTCTCAAAAATAAAGAAAGAAAAATTAAGCCTCTTTGGACTCTAATACGATTTATACAATAATTTATTCTTAAATAATATTAATTTGTTTAATTTTAAACAAACACATTTGCCGATATCACGATCAAGTTTGTCTTACAGATAAAGGATGGGTAGCAACGCCAACACTTGCCGGAATTGTTATCATCGTCGTTCTTATTGGTCTCCTGATTTTAACAAAATTCTGGTAGATATATAAGAAGACTGTTGAAAGCATGCTATTTAAATTAATTAAGTATTTGACAGTTTATTATTAAATAGTTTCCAAATAAAAGAACAATAAAGTATTTTTGTTATATCATTATGATTCTGTTTCTGAATAATACCCATTCATTTTGCTGGTCGAAAGGTTATACAAAAAAAGTCTCCGGAAGAAACAAATCATCGAGCCAAACGAGAACCAAACAGGTATGTTTTGCAAATTATATACCCAAATTAATCTGTATATTTTTTCTTTGTAGTTCATTGTTTTATTTTTCTTTACTCACACATAAATCAAACTCTCAAATGTAAATATTGTAGCCACTTCGTCTATACTTTAATAGAACATATCGACGAAGAGCGGAGGTACGAGGGGCTTTCAAGTTCATCGTTCCCCGATGAGGCAGGAAATATACAACAACGTGGACAGGTTAATGAAAACAACTATACCGATATGAGGCTGTCTGTCGTTTCCCTAGTTTATGATGATCCAAATTGTGAACCAGATCAAAATTCTTATGCAATGCAAGCAAAATCCAAACAATCCTTGACTGCTCGGAATTAATCGCATGAAGATGGTGAAGATGAAAGTTAGAATGAGGAAGATGATGGATACGAAGAATGTGGACATTTATCTAAGCCTAAGGTGTATCATGATTTACCATTTTGCAGTGAATCATCAGACAAAATGATTCAAGTCATGTCGCATGCAACTGTTTAAACAATAGATAATTCATCAAGTAAAATACAAGAGAGGTATAAATCGGTTTTACCAACTAATTGATAACGTAAAATAACATAAAGTGGAAAAGTTGCATTGTAATAAAAGCTTAAAGTTAAATACTGTTCCTTAAAGGTATTTCTAGCTGCATATCAATAAAGCGTAAAAAATACCGTGGAAAAGTACTCAGATTTGAGTAAAAATTAACACCAAACGGATACAAATACAGAGAAAAATTGTCCAAAGAGAATATTGAAAGCGACCACATACATTAGTGCTCAACTATAACATGTACCTAAAGAAATATCCATAATCAGTCAATATAAAGTTTAGAAACACCCATATGACCGTATAGTTTGAATGCCCGTTTGGTTACATGACTGGAATACCTTACTTACACTTACGGCCTAAGATGAAATATTCTTCCAAATATTGACGCTTTACACAACTAAGCAATTTTCTTTATTTACAAACTAGTACAACCTGAAAAAGACTAACTGCAAACATATATTTTAATACACATGCATATCATTCTTTAATTCAATGTTGTATCTTACTATTTACAAGATAAACAGTTATGTTCAAAATAGTACACTAAGCTGTTATTATACTAAACACATGTTTTCTTTATAGAAAATAAGGTAGTTCATAACACATATGAATAAAACTAATGAGAATACCACAATTAAGAAATATAAACCACAACACGTAAAAACAGGACCACGTTACTGCAGATTCAGCAATGTGAGGAATAGAGGGTTGATACAAATTGGGTTATATTTATATGAATACTTGTAAAAAGTATTAAATGCGTTGTTCTCTCTGCACTTTCGAGTCCATTTGATACAGCACGGACTAGCTGGATTTAAGGTCTAGTAAGTTGAGGTTCAATAAGAGCTATTTGCAATGGCTTACCAAAGACTAAGTGTTTATGAATATCTAAATGTGACCTTTGGCTGCGAAACAAGATATTTTAGAGCTAATTATTTGGTCTCAACTGGTGCATCATATAGTTATCTATATATAAATATCAAAGATCTGTAATAAACTTTCTGATATTTTGAGAAAAAAAATATATCTTTCATTAGTGAAGTGTTTTGAGGATTTGGCCAAGATAGAACTTTACTTCCCGAAAAAGTGTCTGAATACAGTATTTTCTGCTATATCGTTGCTAGTACAACGTTTCTGAGTTCGATATGGGATTCGGCAGCTATGCCAGAGAAAATCTGAGAGGGAAATTTTGAACCAAGTGTTTTCGAGCTCTGTAATAGGTTTTTCTCGCCAACAACCCCTCCTGAAATTGTCATTAATTCTTTTCTTTATTGATCCTATTTCATTGACACGTATGGAGTGTCTTTTGAACTATTGGTCTGTATGTGCCATCGCGCCTTGTTAACGAGGCCGGGTCTAATTTGTTCTGCCCTAGATTTTTGGATGAAACTTTTTACATGAATTTCTACTGATATAATTATTATTTTAAGATTAAAAAATAAGACATTTACCACACCGTTTGTTTAGGGGGTCATCACAAAGTGTGTTAATCTTTAACATAGGACCCCATGGGATTTTGCTTGAAATGTATCAATTTTGGATATTTTTTACATTTTTTCAAAACTTCTGCCCTAGGGATTTCTTTTTCTGTTCTACATATTAAAGTTATTGCTTAAAGGCATCTAATGGTCAAATAAAAAAACCCTTTTACCTCCTGGTTTGTTCCAGGGGTCTTATCAAAGTTGATTTTTGTATGCCCAATTTCCCAGATTCGTCAGATAATGGCTATTTTTTATTTGACAAAAGCGGAAAAGGTGATCTAAATAGTATTATTAAAACATTCAGACATATTTAAGTAATAAAAAATATATAACATCACATATTAAGGGTCATTGATATAAAATACATGGTTACTGTCTAAAATATATGAATTTAGCTATATTTAGGCGGGTTAAGAAAACGTGACAGAAGGCTAGGCTTGCTGAACCCTCTTCACGTTTTCGACCCGAGCCCAAATATAGCTTATACTTCGAGACATTTATGTTTATTCCACAATATAACATTATTTTTACGCATCAAACGAGATATTTTCAACAATTTTCGCTGAATATCTGCAGTTGAAACTATCACGCCATGGCGTCAACCAAGCATAAAAATGACGTCACAATACAAATGAAACGCTGCGCGAAAGCGTGCGTACTCGTTCTGTACTCGGCCTCGTTAAGTGTGAGTTGCCAAGTGAAACGGTGCATGCATAGGTATTGGAGAAATAAGAGGATATTTTTTTGGTAATACTTACATTTTTATCCGACAACGATCAGAAACTTCTAAAAGGTCCGACATTGTTAGTTTTACAACACGAACGTCTGGAGAATTTACTCCCTGTTTGGTGTTTGATTGCCATTCATTGAAAGTTTAAAATTCAGCACCGCTGCTGTCTTTTTGTATAAAGATGTTTCCAATAACATTAATATGTGTTCGTCGGAGCCCCTGAGGTCAAAAAATTTAATGTTAAAAAGCCACATGGAATTGATCACACTCTCCGGATTGTTTTTACCAAACAGCTCTTCTCCCATAACTTATTTCATTATCCGTAAATGTATATCTACATATGATTTAAAAAAAATATTTATTTCGTAATTCGAGCCATCAGCAGAGCTCTGGACGCCAAGAAAAAATTTGCATAACAAATCGCTGACTGCGCGGGGGTGTTAAGGAAGCATGTGGAATATGAGTTGCATATAATTCCGTGAAATCACAAATCTTGGCTATTTTGTACATATTCAAATATCTAAGCAACGAAACGTAGACCAAAAACAAATAAAATATACTGAAGACAATTTTTTTCAGAAATTAGTTTGTATCACGTAGATATTAACATTGATGACGTCATGACTAAAAGTTAAATGTCGTGTGAATTTGATCGAAAAACATTGTAAACATAATCAAAATATAACTAATCTAAAAACTCTAATAATGTACTGTGGTGTAATTCATTGAGAATTGAACATAATAATATTGGAGGAGATGATAGTTTTATCAATCATTCGATAAAAGGTATGTAAGTTCGCTTTTATTTCTCGGCCAGGCTTTCCTCTGTCGTTGTTTACGATATAAAAATCCAACTAGAACAACACTACCCCGTATATATTGAACTTGAAATTTTAAACGTATCGTTAGTTTGATCAATGCCGAATGAATAAGTATTTATATAAGAAGAACATAACATTTTTCAGCGGTTTTGATTAAACTGAGATGTTTTGCCTTCACTTGGTATGTTTATTTTATTTTGGAAACCGCGGGGTGGTGTTGTTCTATCTCATTTTATGTTAAGGAATATACGTAAGCTATTTATAGTTGTCACGTGATAATCCACCAAAATAGTTTTTTAATTTCACGATTTTGAATATAACAGTCAAAATATGACTCTAAATTGCCCATATGCCCATTAAACACCCCTGCGTGCGGGGTAGGGAATATTTCAATTGCTCGCCTTTCATTGAGTTTCTTTAAAAAGAATTTCAGCAAATTCAAATCACATAGAGTTTTCCAAGAGTATTTTTTTGTTTTGGTTCATTCTTTAACAAACAGAACCTTTGATTAATTTGAAACGTATAGGTATACGATCGTCAGCTTTAATGTCGTAGACAAACGTACAGTTTTAATCCGATACTAGGAGAAAGGTAAACATCATCATAAATGGTTTCATCATTTACAATTATTGAAGATGATACTTCACCTATACTAGTACCCTCTCCTTCTATCTTCACATCTGTATTGCTAAAAAAGCTGTTTAACGACATATTTGTAAACAAACTATACATATATAGTATGTACATGTTTAACGAAGACGTTACTTGGCATAAAAATAAACTTTGTATTATCAAATATGTTTTACATAAGCGATATTTCCCGTATATTGAGATAAACATGTGACTAAATTGTTATTAATTAATCATGTTCTTTTTCTAACATATTTTTATAAAGGTGTGACTTATTGTATCTGTAAATGTAAATTAAGATACATTTACATTTCTCATACCTTTTTTGAGATACGTATATTGCTCTCCTTCTCTTTCTCCCCGTATCACTCAATATATCTTTGTTATCGTTTACACACAATAACATTTATATCTTAATTGCTATATGTGTTGATGAGCCATATCTTTAACTATACCATTCAATGCCTTTTTAATAAATAACCAGCGTTCCATACGATCAACCATTTCATTATTCATTTCCAAAACGTTATTATATTCTCACTGTAAATTGTTTTGAAAATGCATTTGAAAATCTTTCATACTCAAAGAGCCTGCCATATTAAACTTTTACATTTATCGTCATATGGATAACAACATTTTAACCACGAAAAAGTAAACAAAGATTTTCAAAAGTTGTAAAATCTTGACATAGAAATCTAAAAAGCAATTTGTAAAATCAATGTTTATAATTTGATTGAAAAATGATCAAATATGAAAAAAATATTAAGACAAGAACGATTGCAGAAAAAAAATATACTAAGGGATACATAAGGTAGGTGCAGTTGTTACCTTTATCGTTGTCATGAGTTGAAGATATAAGTATAGCATTGAATTTTATGAACATGTAACTTTTATTCTTGCTTTCATGTCAGTTTTATATTCGGTTTAATGCATTGTATTCTGTATCTGAATCCATAGTTGAAATAATATTTACAGTGAAAACATGACAATAACTAACCGTCAACCATTTAAAAAAATCCATAAAACGAAATACAAATCAAAGCAGAGCAACGTTAACATGGATCTCAGAAAAGATAGAGATAGGATCAGGTGCCCAGGAGGAGTGAGCATCCTATGCTGACCGGTCACATCCGCCGCGTGCTCTTTGTCGTAATTGGGAAAAAACCCACGCATTATCCTATCGTCGTATCGTTGGACAACAGAGGCAGGATATCAGGAACAAATACAAATTAAAAAAAAATAATAAAACATAAAACAAAACACAAACAAACTACATGACGAAATTGTTATTCAATTTTGTTATGAAACTACAGAGTCATTCAAGGAATTTTCTTATGACATGTTAGACAAAAATGAACGTCATGTGGATACTAACATCATGAAGATCCATTCTCTTCAATAGTTCCGAGTTTAGATCAAAAGTCGTAATTCAAAACCTTTTACGTAACTCGAAAAGTCAACTTGCGACTGTTTAAATCACAAAAAAACAGGCTTACAAAAACAGAAATACTTATTACACCAATTTATTGAAAATTGAATGATTTGAAAAATGCCCTCTTAAAAAATAAACGTATACAACAAATTGGTTCAATGGAGCCATTCAAACAATACTGATCAAATTCAACCGTTTTCCTGTCACATCCTATCAAAAAAGTAATTGCTGTTTGTTCGTTTAAATTTTCCAATATTATTTTCCACAAATAATACTATCGGCATAACATACACTTTTAAAAATAATTAAAATAAAATCCAGATAAGTATTCAATTATGCTGTTGCAATGCAATTCACTTGGCTCTTTATCTCAATATACAAGATACACTTTACCATATAACATTGAGGGACTTGTAGATGTAATTAGTACCGTTTTACTAAAGCATGAACACTACATAGGGATAGCTTTTCACGGTACTATATCAACGTACTTTCCCATTTCCGTAAATTATAGAGGAAGATTACAACTATTGCATATACAATGTTGTTTGTTTAAAATTTTAGTTTTATTTGTCTGTTTCCAATTATTTCCCTGATAAGTTAAATAAATAATAATGCAATTGTCAAGTTTGTTAGAAGCATCATGAGACTTAAGGCGCCTTGCTTAATTTTGTTATTTTATATAAAGTCGATCGACCTTTGTACGTTAGAGTAAGCAGATCATATCTTTGGCTTTTATCAAATTTGAATCTTTGTGACTCTGTATGTGAATGAATTTTTGTTCGGTTTTTGTTTTTGCAGTTCCGGACGCTGCTGCCACAATTATTTCAGAAAAAATGGAATATGCAAAGGTGAGATTTGCTTTGAGAAATAATTTATCTTTTTATTGATATCTTCATACAAACAAAATTTCATTCGTGATAATGTTGACAAAACTGTCGACCTACTATAAAACCTTTTAATTTCCAAAAAGGCAAGTCAGTTGGCGAAAAATTGTGTAAGTAGCTAGGAACTACATGTATCATATATATCTATGTCCTCACCTGTACATACCAAATGCCTACTACATATTCCTCCATGTTTCTGAATGAACCAGTCCTCGGTTACATGAACAAGCTATAAATGTATCTTTAAATACGGACTTCTTGATGGACAACTATATGCTATTTTTTTTAAATTGAACGTTTAACTGATTTGAGGAAGAAATTTGGTTGTAAGCAAATACACAACATACCCGTAGTTACATAAAAGAAGTGACCAATTCCAAACATGAACATTTTCATGAGTACATGTATGAATTTGGTTTGTGCATAGTAATGTTTACATAAATTCTACACAAGTTATTGTTTTCGTGACAAAGCAACGTAATATCCCAATAAATCTTTTACATTCCGTATTTTTCTTCAATACAAAGTATCAAAATAACTGTCTTCAAATGACAGAATGTCCGCCTGGAACGTTTGGTACAGATTGCAGCTCGAAATGTCCTTCTGGATTTTTTGGAAAGTTTTGTCGACAAGAATGCCTTTGTAACGCACATGATTGTAATACTACGTACGGATGTGCGCTCACTATAGGTAACCTTTATAAATTATATAATAAGAACACGAAAAAAAAAATATAAATTCGTCTTTCATAAAAAAAAATAAACTGTCGCAAATATAATCAGTCTGTTTTAAAGCACTCAGAGAGAGAGAGAGAGAGAGAGAGAGAGAGAGAGAGAGAGAGAGAGAGAGAGAGAGAGAGAGAGAGAGAGAAAGAGAGAGAGAGAAAGAGAGAGAGAGAGAGATATGTTTCAAATATCGAGTCTTTCAGTAAGGTACTGTTTAAAAAAAAAGAAGTATATTTGTATTTTTTTTTCTATTATAAGGCAATCGACACATTCATTGAAGCCTTGTATAGAAAAGAATCTCCTTTATGATTTTATTATTTTGAACAGGTTCTCCAAGAAGTAATTACTTTATAGAGACTACGCCATTGATTACACTACCCACCACCTCCCCACTTAATTGGATGAGTACAACGTTTGTTTTTGTTGGGTTTACTGCTGTGTTGACCGTTGTACTAGCATTATACGTCCTAAGGACACGGTTTGAAATTCAATTTCATTTTAGCATGAAATTTAATTGTTTGTTGTTTATGTATATACAATACGTTTTAGTATCACTTCATTTTAAACTATCTAGTGTTATTTGATACGAGAAAGTTACGCGAATCTTAAATAAATATGATAATTATATTTTACATTCTTCAGCTTTCGGCTACCAATAGATAAAGCTGTTTTTAAACTACACGCTCGATTGTGTTTAGTTTGAAAAAAAAATCAAATATAGTGATTGATCTTTTGTTTACTGCTTCAAATTATTCATATTATTTTTTCTGAATACATAACCTTAGCTTATTCTCATGATATTATTTCACGAAAGATTGGAACGTTCGGAATCAAAGCATAAGATATTTTTCATGCCTGCCTATGTTTCCATAAAATCCCAATTAATTTTAATAGGACAATCCAATCAAAACGTGGCAACGGAAACACTGAAGAAACATTAGGTACATGTATGCTTTGTCAGAATATTGTTTTTTTTCGGGTTACGGTTTTATCAGTAATAAACAAATTAAATTTGCTCATTAGTGGTAAACCCATAAACATATTGGCTGGAAATGTTCTCAGAATACCTCGGTATAAACAAATAGCCCCGGCCTTTTATATAGCACAATATTGCTTGTTATTTGTTCATGTGAATAGTTAAATAATGATTATTTAAGAAAACATATAAGTTCATTGTTTTAGAGGAAAAAGTATCCTTTATCATTAATTATTTTGATGAAAAAATAGAATATATGAACAAACTGTCTGTCTAAAATAAATGCAACAAAACTGTTTATTTATATATATATTGATGGAATAAGATATTATTTTGTTAGTATTATGAGGTGATAATTTGTGGCTTGGTAGAATACAATAAAGGTATTATATTATACTCTGTCCCGAGGTTTTGCTTCCACCATTTTGTGCTTGATATTTCGATAATAATAAATATCTTTGTGCTAAAACTACGTTCATACACTAATATGAAAATTGTCCAGATTATCTGTTTTGAAACGCCCCCTCTACTGCTTCAGGTTTCAAAACACATCCAAAAATAGAGAGTCTACGGGGATTTTGCATTGCATCAGCCATTAGTAAGCCCGGATGATAACGTTGAAAAATTGCGCGAGGTATCCCGAGTACTTCCGAATGGAGAAAAGATGTCAACATTTCCTATTATAAATCTCCGTAAGAAATTTGTTTTCGTTCCTGTGAACTTTTGTGAGAAAAAAATTATAATTGTTCAATGAAGATATCTTGGTAATATTCCCTTTCATCGATTTCAACTGTATTTCTTTCACATGTATGTGTATTTTTATTAAAAATCATCAAAAAGTGATGGAAGCAATAACTTGGGACAGACTATAGATTTGATCATGACCTAATTCTTCAAAGAATGATTCAATATTACTTCTTTATAGATATGAATCAGCAATTGTACGATTAAATAGAGAGGTTTAGCAAACCAACGTGTACGGGTACGTGTACGTGTATAACGGAAAATAAGTGCATTACGTCATCAGTTTGTGTAATGACGAATTTCTACACGTATGTACCCGAATGAACATACGTGTAAATTGCAAATTACCCGTAAGGTCGAACGTGTAGCCTCTGTTTCCCTGTTGTCTATTAATTTTAAAAAATATGTCAACTTTTCTTAAGCCTGAATATTCAATGCGAATATTGATATCTACCAACATAAATTTTCATTAGCGTTTAATATGTTATTGGAGTTTTATTTCACGCATCTCTTCCTCCAAAACGTGCAATGGCTCCGTTATCTTATTAATTTGCAATAAATAAAAATGTGCATATATAATAAATGATGTTTAATAAAATTAACACATGCAGAATTCCTACTTTCGTTATAACCAACATTCTCAGCTTAGTAGGAGAGGATATCCATAATTACATTAAAACATTTAAACGTACAAGTACACGTTACAACTGCTAAACAAGAAAAGTAATTGAGCTGGTACGGGTAGTTCTAACTTGTAACCTACACGTACAAGTACACGTACACGTTGGTCTGCTAAACCTCTCTAATATTAGAATATTGACACATTAACGTGATTTTCATTTCTTTTGATTATAATAAATTATTATGTATAAATAATACGTTATTTGAATTTATTGATTGTACATTACAAAATTGATTCATATTTGTATCACAGAAAAAGATACTGAAAATGTAAACAATTTGAAACATTTATCTTTTTTGTAGTTTCATACGAGGTTACCAATTCTCAAGATATAGACAATGAAGTACAGGAAAACAACGTGAATGTTTTACGTGTGCAACATAATCATAGGATATCAACGGCTGTTCCTCAATTACTTAAGCGATGTACTTCCTACAAAGTCTATAATAGATCTTGGGCAGAAGGAGCAGCTGTATCTGTTGGTTGGTGTTATATATTTTGTATTTAAAGTTGTTAAAGTATAAAAAAGAACTTTCAGATGAATGATTTTATCTTGCCGTTTTGAAAATTCAGTACTAAGTAAACATAAAATTGAACTTTTTAGAAAGAGAATCCAAATGCGAAGAGGATTATTACGATGAATGTAAACCTTTCGACGAGAGGTCTGTAAATGATAACCTGATCTCAGAGAAATCGAAAAAAACAAGATCGACACAATATAAAACAGTTGACAAATCTCGAGTTTACCCGGGATCAAAGCTAAGACCGTACAGTTCTGTTAAACACAATAGGTATTCAAAGAATGGTCGGAAAAACAGTCAAGATAGAGGAGGGGAGACTGTTTGTGAATCCAGTGATTTATATGACGACGCCTTTTCAAAAATCAAAGGTAAGTCCTGATTATCATTTTAAACTAATATAGAGTACTCATTCTAGAATCGTATACATATTATTTTTCAAACTCTGATAATATAAACATGAACAAATTCAAATAAGGTTGATTATTAAAAATGCCTATTAAAGGTTGATTACCTATGAGACTTTGGTAATTTTATCTACTTGATATGTTTGTTATGATATAACCGCTCCAGAGGTTTCTGATAAATCAAATCTAAAGTATAAATTAGAATACTGTTATCATGCATAGTGTTCATAGCATCATTAGCTTCATGTTACAGGCAATGACTACGAGGACATTGGATTGGTCGGTAGATATGAAGCAAGCAATAGTGAGGACAAGTCAGACAAAGACTGTCTCACTGAGTCTAACATCTCCCTTACTGAAGAAGAGGAAGACACAATGTCGAAAGATAAAGATAAAAACATTGTTCCATTACGGAAAACAGATGAGGGCGCAACAGAAAATATATATACTTCGTTAGATTTGAACAAATGCGATAAGTTAGATGTTAATGAATATGAAACCGAAAGATCGGCTTGCTATGAAAATGAATCAGAACCAAATGAATGCACAAGTCATGAGAACCAGGAAAAGTGGAGCGACGGCTGTTCAAACTGTGTCCTTTCTCTAAACGGTAACGCCTCATTCGACGCAAGTAATAAAGAGGATATAGAAAAAGACAGGAACGGGATTCGTTTTTATGAAGATATAATATAAAATCAGGAACCAGACATTGATAAAAACATGAACAGTTTTGAAAATGTTAATATTTGATCATCAATTTAATAACTTATTCGTGTGCATAATAAAAAAACAACAAAACAACTTATTCGTGTGAAAAATGGTGTTTTATTTATAATTCATACAAGGGATGAGGATAAATGATAACAATTATTAAATGTAAAAAAAAACATATTTTTTTACAAGGAGGTGTCTATTAATTTTTGTATAAAGACAACAATCTGCTACAGTCTTTTTTCTCGTTTTGCACTATACACTGTACATTTTTTCTACTAAACAAATCCTATACTTTTTAACGCTGACAAATTTGAAAATTATTGATGATAGTATTGTTAATGTCAAATGCTAGTACTGTTATCAACGGAAGAGGAATCAGAACAAAAACTTCAAACATTGTTTGTCAAAGATTTCCCAGAATATTTATGATATGTTTTTTTTAAATTTGTTTGTTTTATGTTTATTGACAAGAATAATAAAATCTTTTAAATTCGGTTAATAAAAACTGGCAAATGCTCATAAAAAATCCCATGATCAATTTCATTTTTACGGAAAAATTCATAACAATGAACAGAAAAGAAGTTGTTGAAATATCGAGCTTTAACCATTATTGTTGATATTTTGTTTCTTTTGCTTGTCACAACGACGGATCGAGCTCATTAAAGGCCATCTAAGTCAAAACAAATTCTCATTAATACATCCCCTAACATTCAATATGCTGTTTTTATTTATCAAACATTACATAACCTATAAATGTTAGTGTATTTTGCTGTTACAGTGTTGACGTCTTCCTTCATTTTTTTTTTACATTCAACATCTAAATTAAAGAAAACATATATATTCATTTCTATGGTTTAAAGTATAAAGAACATTGTATATAAACGGAAAGAATAATCCTGAAACATGTAAGTGGGGGTCTTTCAGACATGGCGGATTTTAACCTCCCCTTAGCAAAATTATTGGTCATTTTTTAATGTTTTTTTTATTATTATTGGATTATGATAATCTACAAGTGTGATAAATTTACATTGAGCAAAAGCTTAAAGTGTGGCATTGGTTGAACTCGTGTATGGTGGATTTTTTTAATTTGAAATTCTTTGGATAAAAATACCTTTTTTAACACAGTCAACAGACAGTCAAAGTCATTATATTGTGAAACCTGTTAAAATACTTTCCTGTTAAAACTTATTCAAGAGGAAGCAATTTAATTTTAGCATAAATGCTGTTCAAATATTCTCTATTGTTCCTTTATCTTATTATTGAGTTTCCTATAAAATACGATGAAACAGAACCCTTTATCTTAATTATTTTTGAACGAGGATGCGGCTATAGATATGTTTCTCTACTTTAATTAATTTTTTTATGAAATTGTATGATTTCTGTTAAGTAAGGTATGTAAATGCAAAACAAAACGAAACATAATTTTCATATCTTAAAAATTTAATTTTTTTTTCCTTTCGGTTATTTTCACTACATAATTATAAAAATATTTTTTTTATCATTTGTTGGGGACACTGCTGTCACACCTATTTCAGAAAAGATGAAAAAGGGTGGTAAACTAGATGTGACTTTATAGATGTTTGTTCTTAGCTATCTGCAGTATAAAAGATAAATTAATCGATTATTCGAATCTTAATGTTAGAATGTCCGCATTCATATACTTCTGGTTTTTTGGAACACTTTGTCGACAAGAATGTCAGTATGATGCCAGTGATTTTAATGTCACATACGGCTGTTCCTCCGCAATAGGTACATAATGCTATATTAAAGTAAAATGCTAAAAAAACACTGTTTCATTTGTTATTTACATTTAATTATTTAAATTATTAAAAACAACATACTAATTCCGAAATATTTTCAAAAAGGCAAGAGAATAACTGCCTTCTGATTTATAAATAATCCATACAGACTTGAAATTGTTAAGATTGTTGAACAGCATTTCAATATTGCAATTGTTGATGCATCAGATTACAAAGCTTAATCCACTTTTTACATAATTTATATATTATATATTTATATATTAATATCTTTACTTTAGCAAGAAAATAGAAAAAAATTATCAATATATATAATTTCTATTTTTTTTTTACAGAAACCGATCCGTTTGGTGCACTGATAATCCGATCATCAATGTCTTGGATGAGTGCAACTTTTGTTTTTATTGAGAGAACAATAGCGTAAGGAATTGCATTAGCAACACACCTTTGTATAATTTGGTATGTTATTTCCTATGAAGTATCAGTATCTGGAATAATTCTTTTATCTGTATATGACATATAACGTATACACGGTCTTATAAAAACATGATCAAAAATGGTTACTTCTAAAAAAAAAAGGTGCATTTAAGATACGATTCATATGGTAATATGTCAAGTTTACACGTTTTATATCATTTTTCTAGAAATGGTAAAATGGACTTACAATTTGGTTAAATTCATAAAACTTGCTATCATTCGTGCGGTCAATTGTTCAGAAAAGTTCTTGGATCGAACTGGTCTTCCATTACAAATTAATTAGGTTTTTTTTGTATACCTCTTTTTGACAGATGCACAGAACCTATTACAATTATATAAATGATTAATCAAATAATCATTACTTTCATTTTGAAATATTATATCTTAAAATGATGAGAATGAAGTCCTGGAATACGAAGAACAGTATAACTAAGCAGGTGATTTACAATCCCAACTTCAACACCTTTAATCTACAGAGGTTCCTAGATTTCACAAACGATGTTCTTTGAATGGAATGCACAAGAAATCAAATCCAGTTGAGGAGATTCATATGTTGGTTTGCATCAAACGTTTACCTTTTCGATTTAAAGTCTTAACACACATGTAAAAATTCAAACAAAACATCGTTTTTAAGATTGTGTGCATGTACTAATTATACAGGATGATTAATCTTGACGCAAATAGAGCAACTTGGCATATAAGTATATCATTTTACAAATGTGATGTTAGAAAAAAAATTGTACTCAGACGAATCATAATTGAGATATAGGAAACATTATTCAAGGACCACCACTAAACAATCAAAGATGCGACCGTACCCTTCTGTTCAATATCATAAGTATTTACCTAACGGTAGGTCAATCTACAAGCAACAAAAATAAATCAAAAGAAAAACAAACTTATATAATGAAATCATCTAAAAATATTAGTGTATAGGTTAAAACTATTTTATATCAAATAAAAATTAATCCCTTTTAACGTTTTTAGAAACGTTTTGATAAATAGGTAAGATATTTAACCAGTTAATAACCGAAGTAGAAGTTTTACTGTAAGATATCTAGTTTCAGTGTTTGATTATGCTATCTTATACACTAGCAAAACATTTACGAAAAGGTATATCTCTGTGTTTTATACAGGCCTACTGTGGAATCATTAGATTTCGTGGTTGCTCAATTTTCGTGGAATTCGTTGTTTCCTCTTATCAACGAAATAACATCCTCCACGAATTGTTAATTAGGATAATAAAGTCAAATTTGTTTTTTGTAAATATATATGAATACACGACATTACGTAACATAAACCTGTGAAATTTAACCATTCACGAAAATTGGCCCCCACGAAATTTAATGATTCCACATTATTTGTTTAATTTAAAAAAAAGTATCTAGTACAGCACTGATAAAGTCTTTTACAGGTAATGAGTATTCTGGTATAAAATCAGCCAGGACAAACACAGCCATATCAGGTATCCAACAGATATATTAGTTCTGGGTATTGCTACATTGAACGCTAACATACCAAAGGACAATTCAACGCAAATAAGAATAGAAATATGTCAAAAAGAAAATTTAAAAAATCTGAATATATATATACACTTCGTTGCATCTAAGCACTAGCAGTGCTCTGAATGTTGATGAATGTGAAATTAAAAGATTAACATACCATAAAAATGAATTTTTACCAGATAAATATATGGGAATCGGGAAATGTTTGAAGGGAAATGTGTCGAATATAATTCTTCTCCAAGCAGCAGTTCCTCGTTCAAATCAATTAATGAAAAGGATGAAAAGGGGAATATAAATTATATTCCCATAAAAGATAGTCTAGATTCTTGATTATTCCTGAAAAAGGTGTAAAACATTTATAATTCGGATTTTTGAAAATGTTTATTTTACGTCCGCTTATCTGTGCATGTTAGATATTCCCCACATAATATACCAAAAGATGGAGACTGACAAACCCTAGATTTTCTACAGCAATGTATATTTTTCCGGAGAAAATATTCAGATTAATTAAATGTTTTAAAATATGATTAAATAAAAAAAAACGTTGTATCCCATATTGAAAGAAATGTATCTATCAGGAAGTAAAATTCTTTTAATAGTTAGAAAAACATGACCTATAAATACGCTGTTTTTTATTCTTACATATTAAACTCAGATGCTGTTCATTGGACAAGCTAGAGAAAATAATATTTCGCGGCACTAGTAAGCAAAGAAAGAAAACATGGTTTCATATTCATATCATAATTAGTTAACTCCGGTTTTACAACCTCGAAGAAAAGGCAAAAGTTATATGTTTTTTTTTTTGTTTTTTTTTTTTTACATTTGATGTCCCCTTTCGAAGAAGGGAAAAGAATATTGCTTTGCTGCTGTCTGTCTGTCGGTCGGTCGGTCCACCAACAGTTTCCGTTCATTTTCTTTGCAAATGATTACAGGTTTATCATAATAATATCTAGTTTAAGTTCAATTTTGGGTGCGATCGAGCAATTTTCAATAGAGTTGTGCCCCTTGGAAGTAGCTATATATATATATATATATATATATATATATATATATATATATATATATATATATATATATATATATATATATATATATATATATACATAGATTCCAATTATTTGCAGTTTTCGTTCATTTCTTAGCAAAGGATGCATAAATTGAAATGAAATTGGTATACAGATTTATCATAATAATATCTAAGTCAAGTTCGATTTTGGTGCGATCGAGCAATTTTCGATAGAGTTATGCCCCATAACGTAGAAACGTAGAAAAATTCCAATTATTTGCAGTTTCAATTCATTTTCTTCGCATTAAAAAATGACAATAGCAAACCCTGAACCATCTCAAAAATCTATAAAACGAAATACAAATTCAAAGCAGAGCAACACGAAACGGACCTCCAAATAGAGAGAGGTAGGATAAGGTGCCTAGGAGGAGTGATCATCCTCTGCTGACCGGTCACACCCGCCCTGTGCTCTTTGTCGTAATCGGAAAAAAAATCGGAAAAGTCCGTAGACAATTAGGTGACAACATAGGATGCACATATTGAAATGAAATTTAGTATACTAGTTTATCATAATAATATCCAAGTCAAATTTAATTTTAGGTACGTTGAAGTATTTTTTGACAGAGCTATGTACCTAAGAATTAGAAAAAATTTAATTATTTGTAGTTTCAGTTCATTTTCTTCGCAGATGTTTCCAAAAGAGTGTTTATAATATAAGTGTTTTACAAACATCTATTGTTTAAAATAATTTCAATGTAAAAAATAGTTTCGATGAAAACATTGAGCATTTGATAAGTCGAAATCCGAATAACAAACGTATTTGGTCGGTCAGACATTATACCAAAGCATGACTGTTTATATAAAAAAAAATAACTATCCAAACATACATGTTTTTAACTTAAACTGATATCTTTTGCAATAAATTTATATACTAGAAATTGATTAACAGTACATATATTAATGGGTTTTTACTGGTAAATTATATGACCCATGATAAGGTAGGTTTTACGAGATCTATTTTATTAGAAAAACAGCCTTAAATGATGTTAACATGAACTTTGATGTTTTGTAGGGAATGGTTGAATCAAATGTAAAAAGGTCGTACGTTTTGATGCTATTGAATTTGGTAAAATTTTGTGATGTAAATTTTTTTCCTCGTTCACTGTTAGGCGTTATATTACTTCCCTGTTTTAGTTCAAAGTGAGCGAGTGAAGCCAAATTGCGCTTTGACGTAACAGGAGAGAAGCGATAAATTCATTGAGATATGTTCAAAATTTTGTGGGTGTTTTTATCTAATACACGACTTTGACATTTCATATTGAATCTTTCTATATTCAAATGGTTGTTTTCAACAAAGTCCACAAGTTTATTAATAAGCTTGAAATGTCGCCTTATTATCATCGTGAGATAATGGCATAATTGCACAACGCAAGTTTCAGAATTTCTGTCAAAATAGTATTAAAAAAGAAAAATAAAACCGAAAAATCATTAATTTGTTTATTCCACCCCCTTCTAGAAGGCATGGCATATTTTTTAGCAAAGTTGAATCTCCTTCACCCAATAGCTTTGGGCAAGTTTTGTTGAAATTGGCAAAATGTTTTGTTTTTTTTTTGGGTTGGTTTGTTTTATTTTATTTTTTCAGAAATATTTAACAATGTTTACGACGACAACGATAACGACAGACAACGGACACTTTGAATTCAATGAGGAAAACATATATCGGAAAGAGGGTGTACATTATTTGAAGAAATCAAATGAATATATTTACATTTATAAAATTTTAACAAAAAATAGCTACCCAGGTCAAATCACATGAATAACATTGTTTGCACTTAAAGAGCCCAAAAAGAAACCAACATTTTTTTAAAGATACATAATAATGCTAAGGTAGCAAGGGACAGTTTCGGATAAAGTACCTGTCAATATTTTAGTAAAATTGAGAATGTGCTGACTATACATAGTGAAATTGCAAGTTACAGACGGGAGGTAAAATAACACGAAAAGTAGGTGGATGGGACATTGTAAACTATACATCGGTAAGCTGAAAAATAATGAAAAATTAGCAAAATATGAAAGGGTTACAAATTTCATAAAACCAGTATGAAGAGAATTTTACAGGTTTTGACTAGTAATTTTCTTCAGAAATTAGTGATTTGTCTTATAAAGAGTGATTTCAAGGTATTTGTGCTGAATAGGAACTGAGAAAATTCTAGTTACAGAGTTCCGAAGACATGCATCCATTGGCTACAATGAATTGTATCAAAAAACTGTCCCCTGCCACCTAAAACTATTTCTACTGACAAAACTGTAGAGCCAATTTTATTTTCATCGACTGTTTATTTTCTGTTATCGTCTCTATTTTAAGATTGAAATTATTTTAAAATGTTTAGTTTAAAGTGAGACATATCAGCAAATTCTCTCTTTGTGCCAAAGATTGTTTACATCCATGACATAATTGTAAAATTCCACATCGTGTCTTTTCTACACCTTTCAAAAGAGGTGAAGTTCAAAACCCGGAACACTGTAAACTATCTTAACACTGCATATCATATTTAAGAAAGTTATTTATTATTTTTTTATTTGTTTAGCTTCACACTTGTGTGAATTTATTTTTTCTAAACAAATATTTCTTTACTGTTTTATTTTTCCGTGAAGTTTGATAATATTACACGTGTTGATATATACAAAAATTGATTTCCTCGCATGTTTGCATTGAAAATACACTTTCCAATTGCTACCCGTTTGATAATATGTTTTCTTTTCAATTCCATGTTATAAAATGTTTACCAAATAAAAATTAATTACATATATTAATCGAGAAGGTTGATGTGCATAGCATATGTTAATCATGTTCACTTAGTAGATATTTTTTTTTATTGTACGTTAACTCCTCTAGCTTGTATCGTGGTTTTGTTTTTGGAAATAGTATTGTTTTTAGCTGTTTTAAGTGTTTTAAGCTTGGTGATTGCTCTTCATGCATCATTTGATGTACAGTATAAAATCAACTTATAGTATTTAGGCATGTATACTGAATGATTTGTAACATATAAATTTAAAAGTATGGTGATCGAAGTAGATTTCATTACGTATCTAAATGATTTGAAATATTTTAGTTATTTGTAGTAACCTGAAATGTTCAAAATATGATATGAGTTTGTATAACTGATTTCCATGAAATGTTTTTTGCAGAGCTGCTAAAAAGCGTAAATGAGTCTCGTTTCATCTTATTAAAAATAACTTATAATATTTATGCCATATAAACAACTAATAAGTTTTTAGAAAATCCTGTGTTTATGAAAATGACACACACATTGACACACGATGATAATTTTTCAGCCACATAAAGATTACATGTCAATAATGATACACTTTTTGGAAAGTAATTTAATTTGGGGTTTTTGAAAGGTCTTAATATTTTTTTCCATTACTGATCACGTTCCGAATAGACGAATATTATGTCACCATCATCAATATTAACCACCTGATCCCTCAATCTGTAAAAAGTAAAACTAGAAACAACAGGTGCATGTTGCACTCTACCACTATTGTGCCTTTACTTATTATCCTCAATCAAATTACAATTAAACCCAGATTACAAAAGATGATTATGTAAAAATCGCCTTTTATAATGTCAATTCAAATTATGATTGTTTGATCTTTGTTCCCCAATAATATCTTACATCCAAAATAATAATAATTGAACCACTCAAAAAAATAATGACGGATCGTGATGCAAGAGAGATAACTTTTATAATTTAAATAGCAATATAATCAATATATAAAAGCATTTTCAGACATCTTAAGATTTGTCCATTTACTTAAAAAAAAACCAAAAATCCCAAAACACATTACAAATTTGAAAAAACATTACCCCTAGTCCCAAACCTTAAGCCCTAAATACATTTATAATTGGAGTTTATAAACAAGCTCATATTTTGTTCGTTTATAAATTCATTCTTAAGTCTATCTGAGTCACTAACTTAGACTCTTGAAACTTAGTGAATCTTTTTACTATGGAGGTTCACAATTGTATAATGAACACAAATGGTTGTTAAAATGAGTTGCCTGTTTTAAAAGCATTAATTGTAAAATTTGAAACGAGAAATCACTCTGAACTAACGCACTGAATAAGAAAATCGTTTGCATTTATATGATATTTGCAGCATCATATATAAATGGTTATTAATCACTCTTTTTGAATATATGCATTTAAGTATTTGAAAACACTTTCAACGTGCAGTGTTAAATGCACCATGTGTCTGTCTTCAATACTGCCATACCTTATGTCTATTCATTTTGGTATGGGTTATGATATATTTTGTTCTATGAGAGTAAAATCAAGCCTTTCACACCTCTTTGTTCCTTGACACAGAACATCCGGTTTCCTATTTAAAAGGAAATCAAAAGAATACATTTCCTATTTTATATTTTACCCTACAAATAGTACATTTGATCTTTAAAACACGTACAGGGAAATAACCAGCTATCATGAATGCGTTCTCCTTTCTATTCTAGAATGTCAACACTAAAATCGCTTTTATACAGAGATTAGACTTATCGTGATTTGAAAAAGTCTAACACGTTCTTAATAATGACATTATAATTTAGATAATAGGAGTTGTTCAAAATAATGTTCAATTTTCAAATTATGTAAATAAAATGAACCAACTTTATTGAAATTTTAATGAGACTGAAAGCTTGCATACATGTTGACATGTTTTTTTTAAATAAATGTAAATAAAATACACATGTGAAGTCACTTTTTGTTTCAGTGAAAATGATGTCATAATTCCCATTTGATCTTCAATGCAAAAATTAGACATCAGGAAACCAGTAAATAAGACAAAATCTTTACAGACAGACCTCTATCATATGTACTTCATTACACTCAATATTTTGTAGCTCACCTGAGCTGAAAGCTCAAGTGAGCTATTCTGATCACATTTTGTCCGTCGTCCGTCTGTCCGTCTGTAAACTTTTTACATCTTGAACTTCTTCTCTAAAACTGCTTATCCAATTTCAACCAAATTTGGCACAAAGCATCCTTATGGGAGGGCGAATATAAATTGCAAAAATTAAAGTCTGATCTGTATTCAAAGCGGAGAAAACCTTGAAACTGTAAAAACAGGGGGGTGCATTTTTAAAAATCTTCTTCTCAAGAACTACCGAGGCAAATTCAACGTAGTTTAGCATAAATTATCCTTATGGGAAGGAAAATATAAATTGCAAAAATTAAGGGGTAATTTTATTTCAAATCGAAGTTATTACGAAAATAATAATAAAGGAAAGGCGTGTTTCAATCGGGCTCGGCATCCGGTAAAATGGGTAGGCAAGACTTGGCCTGGGCAAAACAAAAGATTGGCAGTTATTAATCTGCCAATCCCATTAAAATTTCAGGATATTTGATGGACTAGTATATTTGTATTCGCTGTAGATATTGCTGCAAAATAATGCGTATTTGGAATTGACGATTGCCGATCTGCCCCGGCATTTTTTTGCCACGGTCCGGGTTTGCATACCCATTTTACCAAGACTCGTATTCCATACTTCTAAAACGAGGTTCTTTGTTCAAAGCAGCCATGACATTATACGAAAAAGGGTCGATCTGACTATGATGAATTTGCTTGTTGTGCAACAGTTCGCGTATGAAGGGAAGTTTTGAAACATGAAAAATATATTGGTGCCGATTTTGTGAAGTAAATTGAGGCTAAATATTTCAATGCGTTGACAGTTTTCACACATGACGTTGGTGTTAGCTTGTTCTGATTTTCGTTTCGTTTTCATTATTTATGCTTTGTAACCTGGAAACTATCGTCTGTATTTCGTGATTTTTACGTATCAAATCAATCAGAGACTTCGGTAAATCAAACAGTTACGTTAACTGTTTACCTGCGCAAATTAAGCAAAATCTGATGTAGGGGTACTGAAATACAATTCATTCTATCGGTAATTCGGCATTATCTTTTGCGTAATGGTAGATTAATGCAATAGGTTTTGTTGAGATGCTCGGCATTTTCTCTAGTTTATTCAGTTTAAATAGAGTTTGATATCGCTTACGGAAATATGTAGGTATATCCATGTATATGTATATGATTCATTTCGAAAAAATAAATTGTGTTCTTTGTTTGTTATACATGTAGTGCATGTTGTTTACAATTTCTATTTACTAACCATATTTGAGTGTTAAGCTTCGAATTATAAGCAAGATACAGAGATTTGCTCACAATTCTATGTTTGTACACATATCTTAAAAGCTAAAGATTAAAAAAGTATAAAAAAAAAATTGTCAATATTTATAACGAAAATTTTCAAAATCTGTTCTTCCAGAAACCCACTTATTGAATTGTAAACTTAACCTTTTTAGCTCACCTGAGGATGGGGCCACAATAGGGGTCGAAGTTTAACATGAATATATAGAGTAACTCTTTAGAAATCTTCTTCTCAGAAACTAATCGGCCAGGAAAGCTGAAACTTGTGTGGAAGCATTCTCAGGTAGTGTAGATTCAAAAAATGTGAAAATCATGACCCCTGGGGGTAGGGTGGGGCCACAATTGAGGGTCGAAGTTTAACATATGAATATAAAAAGTAATTCTTTAAAAATCTTCTTCTCAGAAACTAATCGGCCAGGAAAGCTGACACTTGTGTTGATGCATCCTTAGGTAGTGAAGATTCAAATTTGTGAAAATCATGACCCCCGAGGGTAGGTTGGGACCACAATAGGGGATCGACGTATTGCATAGGAATATATACAGTAAATCTTTAAAAATCTTCTTCTCAGAAACTAATCAGACAGGAAAGCTGACACTTGTGTGGATGCATCCTCAGGTAGTGTAAATTTTAAAGTTGTGAAAATCATGACCCCCGGGGGTAGGGTGGGGCCACAATGGGGGATCGAAATTTAACATAGGAATATATACAGTAAATCTTTAAAAATCTTCTTCTCAGAAACTAATTCGCCGGCAAAGCTGGAACTTGTGTGGAAGCATCCTCAGGTAGTGTAGATTCAAAGTTGTGAAAATGATGACCCCTGGGGGTAGGTTGGGGCCACAATGGGGGATCGAAGTTTAACATATGATTATATACAGTAAATCTTTAAAAATCTTCTTCTCAGAAACTAATTAGCCAGGAAAGCTAAAACTTGTGTGGAAGCATACTCAGGTAGTGTAGATTCAAATTTGTGAAAATCATGACCCATGGGGATAGGTTTGGGCCACAATGGGAGGTCGATGTTTTACATATGAATCAACAGAGTTATTCTTTAAAAATCTTCTTCTCAGAAACTAATCAGCCAGGAAAGCTGAAACTTGTGTGAAAGCATCCTCAGGTAGTGTAGATTCAAAGTTGTGAAAATAATGATCCCCAGGGGTAGGGTGGGGCCACAATGGGGGGGGGGGGGTCAAAGTTTAACAAAGGAATATATAGGGTAAATCTTTAAAAATCTTCTCAGAAACTAATCAGCCAGATGATTCTTTATAATTGTTAAGACTTTGGCCCCAGGACAATTCTTTGGCCTCACGAGAAGGTTCAAAGTTTGATGTACGTTTATATCCCATATATAAACTATTGTTAGGGATCTTTTTTAGAATTGCAATACTCAACATATGATATGACTATAAAATCATCCCGTTAGAAAAAGGACTAATGATTATAAACATAAGAATATCCAGGGGAAAATGTATTTTATTTATACAGGATTTACATGAATTATTGTACATTGTCCAGATAGTTTGTATTATGACTCCATTGAGCTGATTTTATCATACCGCTTGTTCCTCAGGTGAGCGATGTGGCCCATGGGCCTCTTGTTTTACAAGTAATTAATATCAATGGTATAAAGAATTGAAGAGAGTTAACTTTTTATCTAGAATTATGTGTTTTGTTTTTAAAATCTGGATTGAGAGACTTTTTCCGTCACTCATCGTAGAAACATGATTTGTCATTTAAAACACATAATAGTAGACTTTTAAACTACAATACATAATATATTTTGAATATCTAATTAAATCTCGTAATATTTGTTTTGACAAAAAAAATGGACCAATGCGTTCATATCACTGTGAAGCCTGGCACGGGATATCCGTTTTCCTTCTTTATAGAAAAAGTGAAATACTATATCTTTTTACCCTTTTTTTAAATACAGATGAAACATTTGATCTTTGAGGTAAGAATATATCACATACAAGGAAATAAAAATAACGAATACAAAAAACCATGATTTTTTTTTTATATTTGTTCTAATACAATGTCGACAAAACTAAATCCGTTTTAGTGAAGGTTACGGCTTATTCTAATTTAAAAAAATTCTAAAACGTTCTCGATAAAGACGTTGTATTTTAACCTCTACGTGGTTTGCAGATCTTTGATGTTTAGAAACGTGTCTGTAAAAGGAAAAAAACCTTACTGATCCATCACTTAGACTGAAACCTGCACACAAAGTAACATGTTTTGTAGAAATTTGACATCGACAGTTAGAGGTATTAAAATGAATATAAGTAAAAAGCACATCTTTCCTCGTTTTAGTGAAAATAATGTCAAAAATTAACCACAAGAATAAATTCAGTTAGCTCTGAAAAGCAAAGTGCTTCATTAAAAACTCCGAAAATAATTAGTGCAACACAAGATAAAATTACATTCCAATCAAGATGCACCGATTGGCAAGGAAACAATGAATTTTTCAGCAAAAAAAGAAAAAAAGAAAAAGGTTGTTATGGGACAAGAAAACCACACTTATTTGGCTCACATTTATTGAAAATTTGAGCGTTAGTATTTCCAGCATTTTTTAAAAATGAAACGGTTTCACGTAGTTTTCTATAAAAATGTTTAAATGCCTTAGCATAGACACATGATGTTAAAGGCAGCAATGTGACATGTGGATTAAGAGTAGAATAATATGACAAGCACTATATCAATATTTCCTATGCATTGATATTGTGTAAAATTAAAAATAATATTTCAATGAATGATTGGCATTTTTCAATTAGTTCATAAGCAGATTAATCTATCTATTTTTTGGTCGTTTCTCACTTTTTCATTACATGTAGTGTCCTTCTCGCGACTCTGTTTGTTTAGAAAGACGCGGAAATTCACTTTCTTTCAAGGGGCCCAACAGGTAACACCTTTGCTGTAACAAACACATCCAAACACCACAATCAGTTCTATGACTACAGCCCAAGAAATATTGATGAGGGTGGACTTGTGAATGTCATTATCGAACCATTAGCGCATATGCGCTTTAAAATCTTTAAAAATCCGTCACCTCCCATCCACCTTTCTATTGTTGAATTTTTTTATTTAGTTTTTATTTCTTTTTCTTTTTTTGTGCGAGTATTGTAATGTATATACACTTTTATTTGTTATATTGGCGCGTTTTCAGACGAGGAATTTGTTTAACGATATAACGTAACCAGTTTTTGATTGTAGTTTTTCAATACAGCTAATTTATAAAATTCATATTTGTATATGATTTTCAGTTATATTTTGGAAATTTATTATTATGACATCATATTAATATCAAATGCATAATTGTAACATAATTTGATTGAATTTCAATTGTAGTATTACTTAATATTATTTTATTTAAGGAATGAATTCAATATTTATTTGTTTGATACGATATAGAATGGTTTTGGGCAGTTTACGCTTTATAAACCGCGTATGTATCGAAAGATGATGGTGTTGGTCATACGTCAAGTAAACTACAAAAGTCATAGCCCCTTCACACGAAAATCAAATATGGATAAAGAGTTTCAAAGGGCAACTACTCAAATTTTTTTAATGCTCACCGAATGCGGTTTCTGTATGAAATAAAATTGAAATAAGCAGCTGAAGCGTATTCCAATGACGGACATATTGCCAAATATTAATTCTCACCAAATGGACAAAGAGATATCTTCGGCAGTCAAGTTTAACAATGAAGTTGTGACAACACAGTCCGAAGGAAAACAAACATTTATATGACTATTACATGATGCTGAGACTTCGTATTATATGTCGATTATTTCTCCAAAGGAAACATTGCTTTTTATACCATGGTGTACACTTTTATTGTTCAAAAAGTAAAGCAATGTTATAGAATATTGTTATTTTTTACTTAAGCCACGTTATTAGTAATTATTTATCGTGATTACTATTGCCACATAGTTATATAATAGATATAAAATAACTTTTCCCCCTAACATTGTAATAATTTGTATATTCTGCTTGATTAATGTGGCAAATTTTATTGTTCAAAAATGTATATTTTTAGAGATCAAATTGCAAATTTGTGATACAATCATTAACTGCTATATACGTACAATTGGTGATTTATTAGCAATCAAATTTAAATGAAAATAAAGATACAATTTATATAAGATGTATGTAAACATCTATCTTTGGCTTTTAAGTACGTTTATCCGTAAAAATTTAAAGACTTTCATTTAATGAGACAAAATCCTGAAAATTACATGTGTTATTAACAATTATATATTGTAGATAATTAATGGTAGAAACTTTGCATTCTATATTTGTTGAAAATACAAAATTAATGTTTAAGTCATAGTCTGAATATATATTGTTCAATAAAATATAATTTATCAAAAACTTTTTAATGAACTGTCATTTTTGTTTGCTTCTCAAAAACAACCTCTCATTGTCTTTGACAATTCAATGTCGGGCATTTTTGTTAGAATTTGTGAAATGTCTATTGGTATTTTACATACAATGTAAATATGCATAATAGATGTACTACTAGTATAATACGTGTTCATTTTTTAACCCCGCAAACTTGTTAAATGCTGACTTGTGATTAAATATATCATGTTACTTGCATAAAGTATTGGGAATACCAGTACTGTGATATAGTTGAATAAAGTTTGATGTTTAAAATGGAAGTACCCTTCATAATATTGTTATATCAATACCTAAAAATAAATTTATAAAAACAATCTAAAAAAAACCCCACCAAACAGTTAAAAAAAAGTATAAAAAAGATTGTTTCCCTTTGTTTAAAAGAAAAATGTTTCATACAAATTCAATTCAGATAGATTGAAGCTGAATTATAAAACTATAGTACTTATTTGGTTGCATTTGCTTTTCGAAATGTTGAGCACTATAAGGGCTAGAGCTAAAATTGATCATCAATTCAGAAAATCATACAACAGGAGACTAGAAAATGAAGGCATAATATTTACAGACAAATCTCAATAACATGTACTAAATTACTCTCATTGTTGTTTTTACTAGTAATGTATTAACTACAATGAAATAAAGAAATTGAAAGAGTTACTTTTTAACTAAAATAATGTTTTGTGTTAAGATTTAGATTGAGAAGCTTTCTCTATCACTCATTGTAATATAAAATAATTGGTACCTAATTATGAAATGTTTGAAGTTCAAATGATACGAGCAAATTTCCAAGCAATACCGTTTTTTGTTCTTCAGTTAGATCAGATTGATAATAAACTGGTTAGAAATGAAAAACGTCAAGCAAAATCTAATGTTCGATCACATTGAACAAAGAATAAATCAGTATTTTCCTATTTTGTCAATGCAAAATGACTTTGGATATTTTGACTGAAATCGAGTAAAGTAATTAATGAACCGAGAACACGTCAGAAAAAGAATGCATTCTATCTTTTTCAAGTAGATTACTAAACAAAATAAAAATGAACAGTAATGACATAAGCGTTTTAAAGGTCAAATGGCATGAAATTCGATGCAATCAGTGACAATACAACTTTGTAGCCAGCGACCTGTGTAGTAAACTTTTGTTGCTAGATGTTTAGGTCCTTTTACTGCCAAAATAGTTGGATGCAAAAAAAAAACCGTTTTATATGATAAAACATATTAAAAATCTAAATGTTTGGGACGACTATATATTATGAACGAGCTTAATGTTTTCTTTAATACAAAAATCAAAACATATGATTTATTTAGCTTCAGACATTTACACAGTAGTAGGCTTTTAAACTACAGCACATTATATATTTTAATTATTTAATTGTATCTCGTATTTTTGTTCTGACAAAAAATGGACCAGTGATTTAATAATAATAATGATAATGTTCTTAATTTATACAGGATAGCACAATTAGCTTACAAAACTAGTTCACATTGTGGTCCTGAAAACGAATTTACAGAGAGCAACTATATTTAGAATTTGATAGAACATACAAAACATGTATATCTGAGAGTTTAATAAATAAACATTATATGTGAGTTAAACGACATGTAATTGCCAAAAAAAGAGCCATGCAGTATATAAATCTTTGATGAAAATGTAATTATCACTGCAACGCCAAATGAATAAAGTCCCTGCAGTAAGCATATTTAAAAGATTCTAAAGGTGGATGGCATGTTAAAAAAGAGATAGATTATTCCATAAAAGCGAGCCGTAAACTGTAAAAGATCTTCTTTAATATTCTGTCTTTGCCCTTGAAATGTATAATGCATTACTTTGGTTTAATCTTGTATTTATTTCATTTCCATATTTAAAATGTCTAGATAATTTGGAAAGCAATTATAATTGTTCTGTACACAAAGTAATCTGCAAGAGGCATCCAATTCAATTGTTGAAGCATTTCTGACGTTGATGAGTAAAAATGTTTGTTTAAAATCACCCTAGCGACTCGCTTTTAAAGTTTACATAGTTTATCAAGACGATTTTTGTTTCATATCACTGTAAAGCTTGGCACGGAGTATACGGGTTTTTTTCTTTATAGAAAACGTGAAATAATATATATCCCTTTTCCCTTTTTACAATACATACAAAATATTTAATCTTCAAAGTAAAAATAAATCCCGTATAGGGAAATACAAAAATGAGGAATACACTTTCATTTTAGTCCAAACATGATCATAATAACAAATCCTGAATAACTTTTAATTTTTTTATCTTATTAAATTTCTACAACACTAAATCCGTCTTTTGGTAAAAGATTTAAGCTTATTGTGAAGATACAAAATATAAAACTTTCTTCTTGTATTTTAAATTCTTAAAGTTAGTAAAATGTTCAATGTTTAGAAACGTGTCCGAAAAATGAGTAACCCTTACTAATCAAACACTTAGACTGGAAACTTACACACACAGTAACATGCTTTGTAACCAATTTGAACCCATCGACCGTTAGATGTATCAAAATCAATAAAAGTAAAAAATAACCACGACTACTCCTCGTTTTAGTGAAGATGATGTCAATAATTAACCTAAGAAGAGATCCAGTTATCACTGACAGAATCAACATTCTTCTCCAAGAACTCCGAAAATAAATAGTGCAACATAAGAAATTCCCATCATGATACAGCGATTGACAAGATCTTCAATGATCGAAATAATGTATTTTTTAACTAAATAACAACTTGGATGAAAATAAAGATTGATACAGGACAAGAAAACCACACCCATTTAGCTGATATTGGATAGAAATTCAAGCCTTCGTAGTCCCAGCATTTTTTTAGGAAATAATTTCACGAAAAGTCTTCAATAAAAATGTTGAATGCCTTAGCATAGATACTTGATGTTGAAGGCAACATTGTGACATGTAGATCAATATCAGAATTATATGACAGGCACTATATTAATATTTCCAATTCATTAATAGTGTCTGAAGTTAAAAAAAAATAGTTCAACGAATGATTGACATTTTTCAATTGGTTCATGAGCAGATTAATCTTTTTTTGGTCGTGTTTCCCTTTTTCATTACATTTAGGTTCCTGACCTTGTGATACACATTGTTCAATTAAAAAAGGCTATGAAAAAAGAAAGACCCCAACGTTATATATTTTAGTGGAAATATCTGAGACATGGGGATCGCTGATTTGACACGTTTTTGCAATATTTGTTTCGTGTGCCTCGTTATCGAAATATGCTGTTTTCTGATATGTACATGTAAAAGGTTTGTAGACTTTAATACATTTCTGTCTTAAATGTTATTTTCTGATTTGAAGGCATTCAAGTGTTTCATATCAGTATTCCGTAAAACAAAATTATAGAACACAAAGTTCGTTTTCAATTAATGAATACAAAATGCAAAAAATAAAACAATGAAGTCTTTTCGTTGTATTCACCATTGTGTCAGTTGTTGGAATGTCGGAAGCTTAGATATTGTGTTTTATATTTCTTATTTCGAAATAAACATGACGTGTTTTAAGTTGTTTCATAATGAATTAGTTTTTGAAATTATTTGATTTTTGTTACCTTAATCTATACCAAAATGAATATTTGAGTGATATGTCTAATTGAAATTTTATATATATTATAGCAGTGGAAGCTGTGCTCTGAATTTTTACAGAGAAAATGGGAAATGCATTGGTATTGTTGTTCAATCTTTATCTTTATGTTGCATTTGTGATTTCTTTTCATTTAGTAAATTGTTTTAAGTTATCAAATGGTTAATTTTTTAAATATTATATTTATTTATTTAAATTCAAAAATACGAAATATAACTTGCATTTGAATTTGAAATTGTAACAGTACTAAGCTTTCCTTCTCTTTCCTAATGATAAATGGTGTAGAATGTCCAAGAGGATCATTTGGATACGACTGTAACCAGACCTGTCCATATGGGTATTTTGGACAACAATGTAGAAAGAAGTGTCAATGTTCATCAAATCAACGCTGCGACCCAGTTATCGGATGTCTTGAAATAAACCTATCGATAACCACAGAGAGACTATCAAAACAATACCTGACTGAAACTCATAATGTTACAGGTAATTTTCTAAAGTTATATATGCTAGGAATTTATATAAAATATCTCTTTTTATTGTTATCTGTAAACGCTTTCAAAATCATTTTAAACGATATCAGTGTAAAGAAATGTTCGAGTTTCATTTAATCAATACGTAAATCGTTTAAGTGTATGATGTAAATTTACAAGTAATGTAACGCAGTACTGATAAGGTTACACATCGCTTTGATATGATAATAAAGGCATACTGAGATATGACGTCACAATACATACCCCGGTTCTGTATTTCCATATAAGGAAAATATACTGAAAACAGCAGTTTGAGCAAAATGAACAGTTGATTTAATACTTCATGGGAAAACCTTTAACAACAAATTACTCATAGATGTATCTATAAATTTACAACAACGAGAATATACAAAAAACTTCAATAATAAATATGTCATATGGATGTGAATCTGCGTCCTAAAAGCGCTCGTCAGACGCTGTATTTGATGTAAACATGTGTAGCTGGTGTTCCCGATGATAGCAATCTTTTGATGATTTATCAGGTATGTAGAATAGATATCATTGTATTTGCAATGGACCAGATAACTAAATAACTATTTTATTGTGTATTTATACAGTGGATGAATTTCTGATCAACGTATTGTGTTTTTTCGTTCCAAACATGAGACGAGACTGCATTGTTTACATTTATACTGTACAATATACATGTATAGGTATTTTGTCTGTCCGTTAAAATGTTACTCATTGTCTTCAGAAAGTTAAATTGTCACGATCAAATCAGTCGATAGCATTTGTACAGACAATGCTAAGCTTTACACTACACTAAGTCTGACTACAGTTGTTTGTAAGTAAACAAAGTGAGACTGTGAAAAAACAGCTGATTTGGTTTTCTAATAATCAGAATAGTACTGGCTAAAGGACTATATACAGCTGATTTGATTTTCTGAAAATTAGTTGACCCGTTGATAAACAACTGCTAAATTAAATGTTTCTGCTGTGTTGAAAATTCTTTTATGATAGTTTACTTGTTTAATATTTTTTTTTTTACACATTATATTCATCAAATTGCTAAAAGATGTTCATGCACATTAATTATCATTACTAGCTTTTTATATCTCTCAGAAAATACTATCGTAACACTGTTTGAAATCTTATAACATACAAATAACTGAACTGCATGTCACATACTCCTCTGATTTTATCTAAATGAGTAATCTAAATGGACTTGGTATGTTTGTTTAGAATGAGCATGTGAAACTTTCAAAATAATAGTTAAAGTATTGAACATTTTACACATTCAAGCAAATAAGACTTTTACCAGAATGCTCAAATTGATGTTGATATGTAGGCCTATGTATGTGCATGTAAATTTGTATAATTTCCCATTAATTTTTCTACTTACAGAGAAATTTAAAAATTGTTAGAATCATTTGAAAAAAGGCTTGAAGAAAATGTAAGTACACGTATGTGTACTGTTGATAACATATTATAAGTATAATATTTCCTCTCTGAAATAATGATCAATCTGATAATACTTAATATGTTTGCTTTGTATCAATTAAAAAAAGCATCATTGTGTATGCATGGTGTCATGTCGAAAACGAGATTAAATTAAAAACCTATATTATTTCAAACCTAACATTTTGAATGCTTCATGATTAAAACTTGCTCATCAACATTGAGCATATCAACATTACATGGTATGATATCACAGACTGTAACTGCACCAGCTTTATAGAAATCCTATATTCCTACATAAATCATTAATATGAGAGAGAGAGAGAGAGAGAGAGAGAGAGAGAGAGAGAGAGAGAGAGAGAGAGAGAGAGTCATGGACTGTTATGGTTATGTCCAGTAAAGTAAAGTAATTATTCACATAACAGTGGTAAGGTGTCGATCATTTCAAATTAAATAAAAAAACTGTTTTAAAGCTGTATTTGAACATGTGTTAAGCTAAATGCAAATATTTACACAATAAAATGCTTATTGAGATTCATAAATTCCATTGTTTGTCAAATTGTAGACAATATTTCTTCCATTTCAATCTTTCAGTCATTTTAATTAAATATTTAACTTACTTAAAATTCATATTCATTTCAGCTGGTACCTCCTATATTTCGGGATTTGCATACACATGATGTTCTTATTGGTGAAGGAGTCAAAATAAGAAGTCATACAATGAACACATTGAAATTATATCGTATATAAATAAATTGAAATTGTTAAGTGTTCATGCATATACCGGTATATCAAGTTTAAAATAATGTTGTCACTGAAAAGATTATCATAAAAAATCTTTCAGAAAGTCATTTATCATCTTAGTGTAAATGACTAAACAAATAAACCAAGTACATGTATAATTGTTTTCATGTTCATAGTTTATTAAGAAGTGGCGAAGAGGGACATATACATAAGTCAGCTATATTAATTTGCTATATGCTGTTAGCATCCATAAATGATGTAAAATAGGCTGGTGAGAGAGTCTTAATCTCCTCGCAAAAGAAAGTTCAAAATTATTTAAATTTTATATTTTGAAGTGAACCAAGAATGGCTTTTAATTGCCCATTTGCAGGATTTACACACTCTCTTTTATTATCAGTAATGAAAAATATGCAGTTGGAATTTATTTTGTGAATAAGTATATATGCACCCCTCTCCAAACACCCCCCCCCCCCCCTTCAAAGAAAAAAAAATGAGTAACCTTAAAATCACTATTCATGTGTAGATCTATACTATAGCTCCTATCACCCGGGAAATTCTAATTTCATTCACACTTCACATAGTAAAATGGCTTGGTCCTTGACCACCTGTAAATAAAGTAAATTCCTAGTAACAACCCCCTCCCCCGGATAATGTTTCAAGACAACAGTGTTGTATAGGCTGCCGTTATATATAGATAAGAAGTCATAAGGAACAGGCATGCACCTGACATTAAATATTCTTATAATTAAAACATACCCCGACCTTATATTACAGTGTATAGTGAGGTAGGGGTTATTTTTTATATTATGAGGAAAATTTAGATCATATCATGTCTTACATGTATTATAGAGGGGTTTCACCAAACCCAACCCACCTCTTAAATAATTTTCACAATTAGGGCTTATATATTTTTTTTCTTTCCCCCAAAATTAAGAAATTACTAACTCTGTGCATGCATTAACCTAAAAATGATACACAACTGTTTTTGTTTAAATCTTTATTTACAACAGAGGAAATACGGGCGATTAATAATAACCATATTGTCCCTTTTAGAATAAATAAAACAGAAACACTACGTTTAAAAGAATTATTTGCATAATGTACAGATGAAATGTATCTCAAAATAAATTCGGATTAGGTGATACAATGACACTGCGACTTTTTTTAATAGAGTTACCGCTTATAGAGTTATCTCCCCTTTTCGGATCACTTGTGCGTTTGAAATGTGTATTGATTTGAGAGACCTTCCTGATTGACAAATTAAGTGCAAAAGACAAGGACAGTGCGGCTATGGATATTGCTGACCTTGGTATGTTTTTTTTTCTCCTTTTTACATGTACGTAATGAAAACTGCTGCTCATTTGATGATAAATTAAGGTTTATTTTTTAATTCTAATCGAAATGTACAAAAATGCGCTACTTTTGCAACAAGTAACCAGTTTTCCTAGAAATTTTTTTAGAAAAAGAAAAGGAATCGATTACATTCCAAAAGGATGCATAATCCAAATTGGTTATGTCCCTCTTGATAAATGCTTTGGCTGCATCAACAAATGTACATAGGCAATTTCGCCACATATGATTCTGATATGAAGTTCTTTTCATATAAGAATCATATCAAAATCATATAAGAATGATATAAAAATTGATTCATATAAGAATTACATAATCCCTATCATATGATTCTGATAAGATTTAAATTATATGATAACTACTTCATATGAGAATTATATCATAATAAAATCATATCAAAATTATACAAGATTCATATCATAATTATATGATTGTGATTTACATCAAAATATTTCCAAGGAAAATGTATGAAAATCATTTTAGATACATTCGAAATAATTGTGGCATGATGATTATTGGTTTGATATGAAAATTTGTTTGAAATTATAAGCGAATTATATATTTAATGAGTGGATTTCTATTGCTTTCAAGTAAAGTAGGTAAACAGTGTAGACATCTTAATTACTTCCTATATTTTTGTTTAATGAATAAAATCACTATTGATAAAAGGCATATAGAATAAAATATATTTTTTACAAATTATATAATCAGCTTAAGCCAGATGTAAACAAATTCCGGAATGAAACCTGAATCGGCTTCGATTTTTCGTTCACATGTGTACGTCATATTTTTACGTCACGAACGCAGAAGAGATCAGAAATGTAGGATGATTTCAGATAAAAGGTAAGGATTTACCAGTCTTATTTCTTTTTCATTTACGAGCAATTAAATTAATCAACTGACGGTAGATTGCAAATAAATCTGCACATGCTATAGACATGTTGCTGTGTTTTTCCAAGAAAATTCTAGTAGATCGTCGATCGGAAGCATTCATCATTTATATTTATAAAAACTACTATATTCCTTCTCTGGAGAGAGTCGGAGTGTTTTTATAAACGTGTGAGGAAATACTGTTACAAAATTTAATGCAACCATAAACAATTTTATGATTTAAAATATAGACCTGCGTGTTAAAATATAGGCCTATTTCCTACAGTGCAGAGACATCTCTGTGCAGCTCTAGCTGATTGAATTTGATTTAGATAGTACAACACTTTTGTAAAACAATCACCAACTCAAAATATATGTCAATTAATGAAGAACAATCGCATTCTGAACACTAAAAATTTTCAAAGTGAAAGTAGCCGAAATCTAGAGCATAGCTTGATATAAAGCAACAAGTAGGCCTTCCTCTCAGCTGTCGAAGATCAACAGGGAATGACTCGTGCTGCATGTCAAGCATAGAATTATGTATAATTATTCATTAACATTATTTATGTTATTTATTTATATTTTTAAATTAATGTACTCTACAAACAGATAATATAAGTAAACTTTACAATTATGTATAATGTAAATATATTTATTGGTTTTTTTTCTTCTTTAACAAGTTAGCTCAAGACAAGTACTAGTATTTGTTGAAAATGACCAGTCAGTCACATAAATAAATGTTATTTTATTACATTTTAATTCACAATTTGCTCACATCTTCAAAATAGTAGCATGACATCTATTTCTACTAAACCTTCAGTAATATTTTAGTATGAAAGTCAGTATTTTTTTTAAAAATATGTATGTATTTAAACTATGTTTATATTCATCATTTTATTTTGTGTTTTATATTTTTCAGCAAATGGCTATTATAGTACACAAGCTTAGTACTAAGATTTGTCTGGATGTAGTGACTAGTCTAAAGACTATGACTATAATTTCAAGATCCTGGCATTCTCCTCAAGTTCATAGAAAGATTGTGTCCTGTACTTAATCTGGTATGATACATATATGACATCATTAACATTAATTTAAAATTTCATTGAATTGTTGATACTTATATTTATAATTTCCAGATTCCTAAGAATTATATCAAACTTTATGAAAGTTCATTTAATAGTTAACAACACATGAATGATTTTGCTTTTTTAAATTTTGATTCTAAAAGTTGTTATGTTCTTTGTCTTAAGCATGGCTATAGTGAAGTTGCGTTAACATTTCAGGATAAAATCCAAACTTGTCCTATGCTTTGGTTAAATCACGTCAGAAAGGGAGAAGTGGATGAAAAGACTTGAAGGGCTAAATGAATTTAGGGTAATACTTTACTTTGTCAAATTGATACTGATGTTAGACATTTAATCTCTCTCTCTTTCTCTCTCTCTATCCAAGCTTGCAAATGTAATGATTTAGCAATCATTATTAAATAGGAAATAAATGTGTAAGAGGATAGGAAATTTGTGTTTTATTTGCAACAAATTGTCATCAAATCTGGTGAATAACATTGACATATCGTAGCATACAGAAGCTATATGTGTACTATAACATTATGCTTATTTACAAATCATAAAAACTGATATCTTAATTTATAAGTGTCAAATTATGTTTCTTTTTCAGAAAACTAACGAAGCACCAAAGAACAAGAAGTTTTAAAATATCTAAATGTTAACATTTGCAGGAATTAAATTCATTTTAATTCTGAAAATTGTTGTGGTTATTTTTCTCTAGCTATAATTTTAGATAAACTCAAGTGACTTGGAAAGGAAAACCAATGGAATTTTCAAGATCAGTTGATGGGAGGTTGGAACAGCAAGTTCAAGAGTATCAACAAATGATTTTAAAGACTGAAAACATTTAGAGGCATTTATTTTTACATGAATTTGCATGTGAAATAAGTGGATAGCATACATTCTATGTATTTAATTTACTCCTGAGGTTTAACTTGTGTCAAATATGGGGCATATTTTACATTGCAAAGCCACAGTTTGCACACATATTATATTCATATGATTCTCATATCATGTTAAAATTACATGATTGTCATATAAGAATTATATAATCATTATATAAGCGATCATATAATTTTGATATGATGCCCTTATCATATAATTCTCATATCAGAATTATATGATTCTCATATGATACCGATGATGTGATTCTCATATGATGCCCTTTTTTTATCATCTCATATCAGCGCAATTATATAAGAATCATATCATTTTGATACGAGAATGATATGTGGCGAAATCCCCTGTGATATGATAACCAAATGACTGTCTTAATCTTGGATTCCAAAATAATTTACATACATGAAGATGTAAAACACTTCACCTTTTGTGTAAAACTGATACGACTGGTAAATGTTTGCATGGCAGTTCCGGTGAATATAATCGTGTTACGTCATTGCCACCAACCATAACATGATATGATCAGGCTGGAATCTTTAAATGAAAGTACATTGTGACGTAAAATACAATCAATGGTACGACCCCCTGTTTCTTTGTACCTTCTCGCATGCGAGTTAATACCCAGATCATCAACATACCGTAAATCATTATCTTCAATAAGCAATTGATGGACACGACGGACAATAGGGCGTCCGAAAATCAAAACTTTGGTGAAATTCATTGTTATTGCATCAGATAAAAAATATGGTAATATTGCTTATAATAGATCAATTTCCTATTTAAAGGGAAACCAAAAAAATATATTTCCTATTTTATATTTTACGCTACAAATAGTACATTTGATCTTTAAAACACGTGCAGGAAAATAATCAGCCATCATGAATGCGTTCTCCTTTCTATTCTAGAATGTCGACAAGACTAAAACCCCTATAGTACAGAGTTAAGACTTATCGTGATTTGAAAAAGTCTAACACATTTTAATAATGTCATTAAAACAAATGAACCACCTTTACTGAAATTTGAATTAGACTGAAAGATTGCACACATGGTGACATGTGTTTTTTTAAAAGTAAATGTTAGTAAAATACACATGTTAAGTCACTCTTCAGTGAAAATGATGACATAATTTACATTTGATCATCAATGCAAAATATCAGACAGCATCAGACTAGAAAATAAAGACATAATCTTTACGGACAAACCTCCATTATGTGCTTCATCACACTCAATATTGCTTTTACTATTAATTAATTAATATCAATAGTATAAATAAATGAAGAGAGTTAACATCTTATCTGGAATGCGTTTTGTTTTAAAATCTAGATTGAAAGGCTTTCTCTGTCATTCATCGTAAAATCATGATTTGTCATTTAAAACACACAATAGTAGACTTTAAAACTACAACACATTATATACATTGAATATCTAATTTTATCTCGCATTATTTGTTTTGAAAAAAAAAATTGAACAAATGCTTTCATATAACTTTGTAGGCTGGCACGGAGTATCTGTTATTCTTCTTTATAGAAAACGTGAAATACTATATATCCTGTTTCCCTTTTTACAGTACAGATGAAACATTTGATCTTTGAGGTAAAAATATATCACATACAAGGAAATAAAAATAACGAATACAAAAAATCATGAAAAAAATTTCATATTTGTTCTTATACAATGTCGACAACACTTAATCTGTAGTGGTGAAGGTTACGGCTAATTGTAATTTTAAAAAATCAAATGTTAAACGTTCTCTATAAAGACCTTTAATGTTTAGAAACGTGTCCGTAAAAGGAACAAACCTTACTGATCCAACACTTTGAAAGTTTGCACACAAAGTAACATGTTTTGTAGAAATTTGAACCCATCGACCGTTAGAGGTATCAAAATCAATGTAAGTAAAAAGCACATTTTTACCTCGTTTTGGTAAAAATAATGTTATAAATTAACCAAAGAAGAAATTCAGTAAGCTCTTTAAAAACCTATGTACTTCATTAAGAACTCCGAAAATAATTAGTGCAACAAAGGATAAAATGACATTCCAATCATGATGCAGCGACTGGCAAGATTTTTAAATAATAAAAACAATGAATTTCTAAGCAAAAAAAATTGATTAAAAAAGGGTGATGTGGGACAAGAAAACCACATCTATTTAGCTCACATTGAATAAAGATTTAAGCCTTATTTCCAGCATTTTTTAAAATGAAACGGTTTCACGGAGTTTTCTGTAAAAATGTTAAATGCCTTAGCGTAGACACATGATGTGGAAGGCAGCATTGTGACATGTAGATTAAGATTAGAATTAATATTTCCTATGCATTGATATTGTGTAAAATTAAAAATAATATTTCAAAGAATGATTGGCATTTTTCAATCGGTTCATAAGCAGATTAATCTATCTATTTTGTTTGGTCGTTTTTCCCTTTTTCATTACATGTAGTGTCCTTCTTGCGACTCTCTTTGTTTCGAAAGACGCGGAAATTCACTTTTTTTCAAGGCGCCCCTACGGGCAACACCTTTGTTGTAACAATCAAATCCAAACACCATGATCAGTTCTATGACTACAGCCCAAGAAATATTGATGAGGGTGGACTTGTGAATGTCATTATCGAACCATTAGTGCATATGCGCTTTAAAATCTTTAAAAAAATAATAAAAAAAACCTTTTCAAAATAAACAAGAGGCCCAGGGGCCACATCGCTCACCTGAGCAACAATTGCCTTAATTCTGATCAAATTAGCATTACAGTATCAAAATATCTTGACAACTAAGTACAGTATATCTTGCTAGAAAAAATTGAAAATCTGCCAATTTTTATCCACCTCTTTCTTTTGGTAAATACCAAGCCCCTTTTGTTGTTGTACCTGTAAGATGATTTTTCTCTTTTCCTATATACCCCCCCCCCCATTTTGTTGCCCCACTTTTCTCTAGGGTATCATGGTTTCATCAAACTTATATCTGCATAACCTGTGCTTTCACACTAAGTACTGAGTTTTGGACCGAAAAACTTTTCCAGAATATTTTTAAAGATTTTCTCTATATATGTAAAAATTCAAACCGCCATCACGGCCCCGCCCTACCATTAGAGACTGTGATTTTGAATTTACACTACCCGAAGATGCCTCTACACAAGTTAAAGCTGTTCTGGCCAAATGGTCTTTAAAAAGAAGATTTTTAAAGATTTTCTCTATATATTCCTATGTAAAACTTGATCCCCTAATTGTGGCCCCACCCTACCCCCAGGGATCATGATTTGAAGAAACTTAAATCTACACTACCTGAGGATGCTTCCATTTTAATTTGAGTTTCTGGCCTAATAGTTTGGCCTAATAGTTTTTGAGAAGAAGATTTTCTCTATATATTCCTATGTAAAGATTCATCCCCCTATTGTGGACCCACCCTCCCCCGGGGACCATGATTTGAACGAACTTGAATCTACACTATCTGAGGATGCTTCCGCTCAAATTTGAGCTTTCCTGGCCTAAAAGTTTTTGAGAGGAAGATTTTAAAAGATTTTCTCTATATATTCCTATGTAAAACTTGATCCCCCAATTGTGACCCCACCCTACCCCCGGGGACCATGATTTGAACGAACTTGATTCTACACTACCTGTGGATGCTCCCATTTTAATTTGAGCTTTTCTGGCCCAATAGTTTTTGAGAAGAAGATTTTTAAAGATTTTCTCTATATATTCCTATGTAAAACATGATCCCCCAATTGTGGCCCCACCCTACCCCCAGGGACCATGATTTGAACAAATTTGAATCTACACTACCTGTGGATGCTTCCACTCAAATTTGAGCTTTCCTGGCCCAATAGTTTTTGAGACGAAGATTTTTAAAGATTGTCTCTATATATTCCTATGTAAAACTTGATCCCCTTCTTGTGGCCCCTCCCTACCCCCGGGGACCATGATTTGAACAAACTTCAATCTACACTACCTGAGGATGCCTCCACACAAGTTTTAGCTTTTCAGGCCAAACAGTTTTTGAGAAGAAGATTTTTGAAAAATACCAACAAATTTTCAATAATTTTCAATTATCCCCCTTTAAAGAGGGCGTGGCTCTTCATTTGAACAAACTTGAATCCCCTTCACCTAGTAGTGCTTCGTGCCAAATATGGTTGAAATCTGCCCAGTGGTTCTTGAGAAGAAGATGAAAATGTGAAAAGTTAACGACGACAACGACAACGACAGACAACGGACAAATTGTGATCAGAAAAGCTCACTTGAGCCTTTGGCTCAGGTGAGTAAAAAGCAGAGTCTCCTGTTTGTACTTTCTGTAAAAGAGATGAAGAGAGTATTGGACATTTATTCTATGAATGTACTATTGTAAAAGAATTATGGTCTGCTGTTGAAGACTGGATTTTGCGACAGTTTGAGCTGTAAATAACATTTAATAAACAATCAGTTCTCTTTGGAAAATATAAAAATAGAATTTTTAACTTGTTGGTTCTTATTGTGAAGCAATATATTTTTTCTTGTAAATACAAAAGTAATACAAATCCAAATATACATGGATTAAAAAATGTTGTAATAGAAAGGCTCTTGACTGAAAAATATATGCTAATGAAAAATTGTAGATATAAGGAGTATGAAAGCCATTGGCAAAAAATATGTGATAAGCTATAGCACCGTATTATATAGTTAAATTGTCTCTTTATTGTGTCTCATCTTAATCTTGTTTTGAACTGTGATGTCCTTTTTTCGTGTTTTATCCTTCTTTCTTCCCTTAAGTATCCCTGTAGAACAGGGTTCTATCACATGATTATGGTTCGAGTTTTATATCCATATGTGAACAATGCCCCAAACCTTTCCCTTGCTCTCTCCCCTTCATTTACTCTCTCTCTCTCTCTCTCTCTCTCTCTCTCTCTCAAAATTTACTTTCATTACATTAAAACTGTATAATATAGAATAATCATATACTTAGAAGCTTTTCAAGATAATTATATAAATACATGTACAAGATAAGTCATGTATGTATGTATATATGTTGTGAAAGTGAAAAACTCAATAAAAAAAAAATCTTTAAAAATCCGTCACCTCTCATTCACCTTTCCATTGTTGAATTTTTTTAATTTAGTTTTTCATTTTTTATTTCTTTTTCTTTTTTTATGCGTGATTGTAATGCATATATACTTTTATTTGGTATATTAGCGCGTTTTCAGACGAGGAATTAGTTTGACGATATAACGTAACCAGATTTTGATTTTAGTTTTTCAATACAGCTAATTCATTAAATTCATATTTGTATATGATTTTCAGTTATGTTTTGGAAATTTATTATAATGACATCATATTGATATTAAATGCATAATTGTAACATAACTTAATTGAATTTCAATTGTACTGTAGTAGTATTACCTAATATTATTTTATTTAAGGAATGAATTCAATATTTATTTGTTTTATACGATATAGAATGGTTCGGGGATTTTTTACGCTTGATAAACCGCGTATGTATCAAAAGATGGTAGTGTTGGTCATACGTCAAGTAAACTACAAACGTCATAGCCCCTGCACACGAAAATCTAATGTGGATAAAGAGTATCAAAGGGCAACAACTCAAAATATTTTAAAGCTCACCGAATGCGGTTTCTATATGAAATAAAATTGAAATGAGCAGCTGAAGCGTATGCCAATGACGGACATATTGCCAAATATTAATTTTCATAAAATGGACAAAGAGATATCTTCGGCAGTCAAGTTTAACAATGACGTTGTGACAACACAATCCGAGGGAAAACAAACATTTATATGACCATTAAATGATGCTGAAATTCCGTATTATATGTCGATTATTTCTTCAAAGGAAACATTGCTTTTTATCCCATGGTGTACATTTTTATTGTTCAAAAAGTAAAGCGATGTTATAGAATATTGTTATTTTTTACTTAAGCCACATTATTAGTTATTATTTATCGTGATTACTATTGCCACATAGTAATATAGTAGAAAGGAAATAACTGTTCCCTAACATTATAATAATTTGTGTATTCTGCTTGATTAATGTGGCAAATTTTATTGTTAAAAAATGTATATTTTTAGAGATCAAAATACAAATTTGCGATACAATCATTAACTGCTATATACGTACAATTGTTGATTTGTTAGCAATCAAATTTAAATGAAAATAAAGATACAATTTATATAAGATGTATGTAAACATCTCTATTTGGCTTTTTAGTACGCTTATCCGTGTAAATTTAAAGGCTATCATTTAATGAAACAAAATCCTGAAAATTACAAGTGTTATAAACAATTAGATATTGTAGATAATCAATGGTAGAAATGGTGTATTCTATATTTGTTGGAAATACAAAATTAATGTTTAAGGTATCCGATGTACAATTGACCAAAAAATGATGCCTGGTAAGGTATATATTTAAGGTCTTCCGTTTCCAACGGAAGACCTTGTACTGATTCTGATGGTTCTTCTTCATTATTAGGGTCTTCCGTTTTCAACGGAAGACCCTCTTGTTATTCTATTGTTTTTTTAGGGTTTTCCGTTTTTTAACGGAAAACCCTTCTGTTATTCTACTGTTTCTTATTATTATTTTTTTTTTTTTCCCGCAAATTTTGTGCACGAGATTTCTCGAACATTTTTTGTCTGATTGCTATGAAACTTTCAGGGTATGTAGATGATATTAATATCTCTAGACGTTTTTTTCAAATTTTTATAATTCACTTCCGGTTATGAGTTATTGCCCTTTAATTGAAAATTGGGGGGTCTTTTGTCCAGAGTTGATCTCGGGAACTACTGATGATAGATGCATGAAATTTGGCGAAATTGTCGGTAACATTTTATAATTTTGCTGGCATGAAAATTTTGGTAATTTCTTTTTTAGTTTTTGAGCTATTTGTCGCCAAAGTTTAAGATTTTTTCGGGGCTGAAATTTTGTTGCTTTTTGTATTATAACCTTTAAACTAAAAATATTTTGTTAATACATATAGAACAAAAGTTGTTTAGAATAACGAGAGCTTTCATTTAAAATTAAGAAAAAAGGGCTGGCCCCTATAATTAGGGGTCAGCAGCTCATACACGTATTTTTCTGATAGCAAAAATCGTTATCATTTTATGAAAAAAAATTAATTTAGTTATTGTTAATATATCAAATAATGTCATTTGGTATCAAATTAAACAAGTTCTGTCCTATATTTTTTTTCAAATTTCATAAAACAAATATGTGAGAATCGTACATGAACGAGTTAATATGTCTACATAGACACACAAGCGAACAAATGCCACATTAAGGCCCAGGCTTTATACTGCATTACGTTGTGTTGCGTCTTAGATAAATTGTTGTGATTCAATTTCATTTATTCATCTATATCATTTATGAATTGAATGAACACACATTATTTAAACGTTCTATGTGCAACTATTTGTCGGGGCGCCCCTGTTTGTGACCCCCGCGCGCGCGCGCCGAATGTAAACAGTAACGAACGGCATTGTAGAAGAGAGAGAGCCGTAATGCAGAAGAGAAGTTGTGTATTCTTTCGGTGTACACATGCATTTTCAATTTGCTGTGAAACATATGAACATGCACAGGGAACAATACTACATATTTGTTTAAGGAGGATATTTTTCTCGTGTGAATCGTTTACGAGGAAATTCTGACAGCCACACTTCTGTCGACGATCAGCCGTTGATAATCTACGAGTAATAAAGGAGAAAAGATGGACATTAAAGTGTGTGATTTATGTGGATGTTACTGAAGAAGGTGAGGCTTTTACTCCTTTTAAAGTTTCTTGTTAACTGGTTAAAATTTAGTATACAGTATAGATGTACATGTAAGTACGTGCACACTGTTAGATGTTTTTGTTATGGTGTGGGTGTTTGTTTACTAACGTGTAATTTTTACATGTTTCATGGGTGTTTAGACTCGCTCGAGGTTCATGGGGGACTGGAAAGGGTAACTGAATTTATCTATTTAAAAAAATAACAGATTGTGAATTTTCAACTCAAAATTCAAAGCAGGGTCTATTTAGAAACATATCATATATTCTTGTGCAGAGGTAGTGTTGAATAATCGGAAAAATTTTAAAATCGATAATCGGTTAAAATTGGAGAAGCATAATCGATCAATGATCGAAATAATCAGTAAATAAATTATTCACAAAATTCAATTTCTGTTTAGCATTTTTTATGCATAGAACAAACTAAGGACAACACATATTAAGTAATTTGAGTTTAATCTCAACATTTCAAGACAACTCTCTATTGCATTAATAACAAAAAATAACAATAAAGGACTTCGAAAAGAGAAACATTTTTTTCCTGCATACTCGGCAAATCGCCGTAGTCATGTCCAAATTAGCTTTTATCGGTGGACATCCGTCTTTTTGAGAAAGTTAAGGAACTTCCACACATCAGATTTTGCCTTCCCCGGGTAGGGAAATATTTCCATCTCGTTGTTATTTATCTCTTCGTCGACCTCGGACGCCATTTTCTCTTGTTTCGTTTTCAATTGTATCATGACTACCATCGTATTATTAATGCGTACGTGTTTGTTTCGTTTTACTCTAACACATGTTTATTGTGGCGACAATCGATCATAAAATTCGTAATCGATAATCGGAATCGGCAGCCCATAAACGATCGACAATCGATCGTCGGCGACAATCGTTTCACCATTATGCAGAGGACTCCAAATGTAGTCATGAATACCCTGTAGACATAACTTCAAGTAAATAAAATTGTATACTTCAGACTTCAGAGTTAAAACATGACTTTAATATCTTTATGATGCCGATCATTGTATCATTAAAGAGGTATAGCAGACCAACGGGTACCTGGTACATGTACTTGTACATGTAGGTTACAAGTTAGAACTATGCCTACCGTTCTACCAGTTCACATAATTTTTCTTGTTTAGCAGTTATGATGTGTACTTAAATTGTCCTTGTTAATGTTTTAAATGTAATTTTTTATTCTCTTTTTTTAATCTGACTACTGGCAGTACTGGCGTGCGAGCAGTTCTCGCCGAGGACCATTTCTCGCTGGTGCACTGTTACATCATATTTTCGTATATAATTTTATGTGTTGATAAAATGACGTAACAATGCACTGGTGAGAAATGGTACTCGGCGAGAACTGATCGCATGCCAATATTGATTAATTACAGACAAAAACTGAAGGTTGCGAGTGTTATTTTTAATTGAACAACATTGTTTAAAATAATTCTTTATATATGTGACGATCAGACCGGTTTGAATACCAGTGCCAGATAGCTCAGTTGGTAGAGCACCTGACTAGAGATTCAGGGGGCCCAGGTTCAAATCCCTTCATTATTTCTCCCATCCTGTTACAATATTGGTGTTGTGACCAACCCCTGGAACTAACAGGTTAACTCGATCCTGCCAGGGATGATCTTCGAGGGTGAAGATCATTTAAGGGGGAGGAATGTGACGGTCAGACTGGTTTGAATACCGGTGCCAGATACATGTAGCTCAGTTGGTAGAGCACTTGACTAGAGATTCAGAGGGCCAGGTTCGAATCCCACTTTGTTCCGTCGTTATTTCTCCCATCTTTTACATATACATGTATATCAGATATATGACAGATGATTAAGGTCATCACATGTTTTGCAAGATGCAATAAGTGTTAAAAACCTTTACTTTACAACAGAATACATTTAAGTGAATATTTATGTTTCTTGTTATTATTTGGTGTGGTTTTCTTGACAGTGTTGCATAAACAATTTACCTGCTCCTAAAACACAAACTTTCTTTTTGTGGATTCAGCTTACCGCTGATTGGCTGCTGTTGCAGCAGACAAATAAGATATGCACGCACAAAATACAATGAACTTATCAGAGAATGAGTTGAGTTTATTTAAACTGTTGGAATTTGGGTATTTTTTTTTAAAATGTATACTTGTGACAAAACATATATGTGGTACATACAGCTGTAGCTTTATGAAGAAAATTTTGGTTAGACCATATATACCTATCATGCAAGTAAATGATATTTACAAAAAACTTGCAATTTATGGCGCACGAAATATACGCTAGTTTTATAAAGATTGACATACATGTAATGTACCACATTCTTTGAAAAATAATCTATTAAAAATTCTTCATTAAGTTTACTCATACATGTTTTATGCTTATTACACGTAGTATTGTTTTTAAAACATGTAATTTATAAGAAAATAAACAAAAACTCTCGCTAAATTTATTTGCAAACAAAAAATACACAGTAGAATTGATAAAAAATGGTATACCAGAAGCTAATACCAGTACATGTACTTTGACGCTGTTCGGTGGGTAATATTCGTTTGTAATTTACGAATTGAAATATTGACTGTTGCACTACAAGTATGGTAATAAACTCTCTCTCTCTCAAACTCTCTCTCTTTCTCAATTTGATAAGTGTTTATACCTATGAAAATTTTACCAGTTTTATTATGACTTGATATGCAAATTTTTGATCTTGTACTGCCTAAATGTTATGTCATGTATTGGGATATGTCATACTTATTACACTGCATGGTCAGTGTATTTTTTACAGAAATACTATGCATATGTTAATGTAAACACAGCTATTACTAGTACATGTATGTAAACACAGCTAATTATTTTTTTTATTTATTTCAGCTCAAAACAAGACTCTTGTTACCACATGGCTTTTACCGGGACCTGTTGATCATTCTTGTGGGTCAGCTCCTGAGATTAACCTGTCACCTCTATCCACATGCATATTCCTTGTGTTCTACAGACTATTTACTGGTAATTCAAATTAAATCCGATAATGCATGAACAATAATGGAACTTGAAGAAAGCATCATGCCATGTTGTGGTTTGTGTTTGATAAGAAATTATGAAAACAAAATTAAGGCTGTTTAAAGAATTAATTCATAATTGCTGTGAAAATTTGTTTTTCAATAAAAGTATACAATTATGTTTCCTTTATTTTTTATTTCATAAAGATATTTAGATGTGTTTACATAATTGAAACCCCCCCCCCCCTATTTAATTGTCTGCATTAAGATTACATGTAGGATATGTAAATGTACATTTGACTTTGAAATAACATCTGCTATGATAATTACTTTTGAAATGAACAAGAAACAACCTATTTCTACCTTTCTAAGGTATATATGCATAAAAAAGTAGAAAAACATGTCAAATTTGAACATTTTTCATTGAAATCAACTCTGTCTCCAGCTACCTGGGTGTGTTTGAATTTAATTCTAATTTAAGGCAGATGTCTAACTTGTAGGTTGTAACTTACTGTTTTAGCATGGTTAGAAGAAGACTAGAAATCAGAATAGATTAGATATTCACTAAATATGATTGTTAGCTTACTTTTTTCATGAAAAAAAGAAATCACAAGCAGGACAGCTGTCTATTTGTTAATTAAAATGGTACAAATCATACCATAAACAAATAAAGATCACATTTTAGAATCATTGATGATTGTTTTCAAATATGTGTGAGAAATGACTCAAGGAAATTGCCACATGTTTCATAAAATTAGGTAAAACATTTTAAACCATGACTTTTTATGAAAATCAAAAGGTTGGGGGGTGGGGGGTATACATGTAAGGGTATTTCTAAGTGATGTGAAGCTTTTATCATGATTATATCATGTAGGCATATGTTGTATTGAATAAGGTTTCTTTTTAAAGGTGGTTGAACAAAAGTTGACCTCTAAAAGGTCAGATAAAGATGTTTTACTATGGAGAACCCTGTAAATCTGTGTTTACTAAAGGAAATTGGAAATGGTGGGTTCACTTAAATGGCCATATTTTTATTAAACCTCAATGGAATTGGCAATATGTGGTATTCTTTTTCTCAGAATTGCATCAGCTTTCTTATTCTAAGACAAACCGTCTTTTCATAAAAATGTTAGTGTACTAAGTTAAAGATACAAGGAACAGTTTCGGATAAAGTACCGTCAATATTTTTGTAAAATTGAGAGTGACTGTACTTGAAGGTTTATCATTGTTGCGTTGATTCATGAAATGAATTTTAATGATTACCAATAGTTAGAGGGATGTCTCTTGTTGGAATTGGTAAGCAATATTAAGGCCCCTAATTTTAAGTACACGAGAAGCAGAAATAAATTGTGAAACTTGCGGCTATGACAGATATGTTGACTTTACAGTGAAATTGAAGGTTACAAACGGGAGGTTATATAACATGAAATGTAGGTGGATAGGATATTATATGCCTATTTAGTATTTACTGGGTATGAGGACAATAGCAAGTTTATTGTCCCCCAAGACAGCAAATATTTAATGAGGCAAAGCCAAGGGAAATAGTAGCTGTTGAATGGGACAATAAACTTGCTATTGTCCGAATAGTCAGTTAATTGGTATTTCATTATACAGAAGAAAACTTTATTTGTCAGCGATGCAGAATTTCTTGATGATAAACAAATTAGAGTTAAATCAAACTTTGTATTTAATGCGGCGATCTTATTAGGTCAGAGGTGTTCCGAGTTTAAGGTGATATGGGACACTTCCATGTTGTGACTTATTGTTTATCGAAATAAACAATAAAATAAAGTGTAATTATATAAGTACATGTAGTTTCTTCTCAAAAATGGTCACCTAACTCCTTTGCACAGTGGGTTAGAGGGTTTACTAGGAACCTATAAGTCATGAGTTCGAATCCCGCTGGGGTTTTTACAATTTTTACCTTTTCAAATATTTTTAAAAGCTATTTTTTGGTTAAATATTGTAAAATTTGAAAATTCTAAACCGGTGAAAATTTTTCAATTATATAGTACTTTAATCCACATTAATATCGACAGATGTCCCATACCACCTTAAAAAGGAGGGAAATCAAATTCTGCTAATGAATGGTTTTGATGACTATTCACCATGGGCAGATAGCATGGATACTATTTTAGATAAAAAGGTATGTTTATGCGGGCGCCTTCTAGTGATCAATTTGTCGGTCTGTCCATCTGAGATGGCTTGACAGGAGCATAGCTTCTCTCCCCTTGGCCAAATCTGGCTCATACCTCATCCACAGGGTTCCTTTGGTTGAAGGATGTGCAGTGACCTTGAACCATGTTTTTAGGTATAAGGTTAAGGTCATAGCAGAATTATATATATAAAATCCTTGTCTGGGGCATATCTTTTTTCCCTTTGGTCCAATCTGGCTAATACTCACAGAGTGTCTCTATGGTTAAACGATGTGCAGTGACCTTGCATGAAATTTCTAGGTAACGGGTGAAGATCATATCGGATCATGCAAAAATCCTTTTTTGAGAGCATATATAATTTCTACTAACCCCTATTTGGCTCAGACTTCACATAAGCAGAGCTTTTGAGTAAAGGGTGAAAGGGTGTGTAGTGACCTTGAACCTATTTTCAGTGAAAAGAAACTGTGAAGGTCATATCAGAATTATATTTTTAAAAATCCTTGTCCGGAGTATATCTTCTCTCCCTTTGCTCCATTCAGCCTCATACTTTACCCACATGATGCCTTTGATCAAAATATATGCAATGACCTCGAATGATATTTGTAGATGAAGAGTCAAGGTCATATCAGATCACACAAAAATCCATATTTTAAGAGCATAGATATACTCTCCTTTTAGCCCCTATTTGGCTAATATTTTACCTTTACAGAGTTTATTGGTTAATGGCGTGCAGTGACCTTGAACCAAGTCTGTCAATGTGAAGGTCATAGCAGATCTTTTTAAAATTAGTTTTAAATAGTAGATTATTTTCCAAATATGTTTAATCTTGGTCAGATTGAACAAAAATGCATGTATGTTAGGGGGAATGAAATTGAATTAAAAGTTCTATGCCAGCTGGAAAAATTTCAAGTTATAGGTCAAGGTCAAAGCAGAATTCTCTGAAATAACATAAGCGGGGCCCTTTGAAATGTTCACCATTTCAATGTTGTCTGGTTCATAGTAATTTTACATAGAAAATATTCACAGAAGTACAGTAAAGTAAACTTAACATCGATAAGTTTCTGACAATTAATGACGCAACGAGCACACAGTACGAAAGGTCAACCTTTTGAAAAGCAGTGAAGAGGAAAAGTTGCTCAGAATTATGTTTTAAACAAAATTGATTTTTTACATAAATTTTAATTTTGCATTCTGGGTTAAGAAAAAAGATGTTAGTTCAAGGTAAAGTAAACTTGTACCTAAAATGAAGTCAAATTTGTTAAGTCGTACTTAAACACAATGGTTTTTTTTGTTAAGTCGTTCTTGAAATGGTTAAGGGTTTTTGGTTAAGTCGTACTTAAAAACATTCGGATCATGTTAAGTTGTACCAAGAATCATTCGATTTTTTTTTATGTTTTTGTACTTAGGTTTCTTTGTTACTAGATTAAGAACTCTGCTTCTTAGACGTACTTCTAGCGTTGCTTTCGACATTAGCGGAAAACCCACTCGTTGCTTTGCAACGAGCTTTGCTCTAGTTATTATTATTATTCTTCTTGTTTTTCTTTTTTTCCTTCTGACTTCTTTTTTGCTTTATATCTCAAAAACTGTTCAACCGATTTGCAAGAAATTTTCAGAGATTATGTTAAATGCTTGTCCCTTGAAGCTTTTAAAGTTTCAGTCATTACGTCACTTCCGCTTTTTAGTTACGTCATTTTAAAAATTTTCAAAAAGTGATTTTGTCCAGGACTTTTCTCGTAAACAGTTGTTTATCAAGACTTGAAATTTTCTGTGATTGTAAATCTGCGGATTTACTTATGGCAAATGTACAGAAAAAATTATTTTGTCACTTCCGGTCGAAACCGGAAGTGAAACAAATTTTTCGAAAAAATGAATTTTCTGATCAAATCAAAAACGAATATGTGTTTTGTAGAGATTATTAAGCTGAATCTAACACTGAAGGCCGTTTCAAAATCGGATGATGCATAACAGAGATATCGGGGTTTAAAAATTGATTTTTCCGGAAATTTTGATTCCGCTTCCTTGGTTTAAAAAATAGCGTAATATTCAAAGTAAAATTAACTCGTACCAAAAATAATTGTTAAGTCGTACTTGAACACATTCGGATTTTTTTTGTTAAGTCGTTCTTGAAATCGGAAATATTTTTGTTAAGTCGTACTTAAAATCATTCTTTTTTTTGTTAAGTCGTACCAGGAATAATTCGATTTTTTCATCTTTTTATTTTCGTTACTCTTGTTGTTGGTTTAAGAGCTCTGCTTCTGACAGGAACTTCCAGCTTTACTTCTGACATGAACGGAAGACCCACTCGTTGCTTTGCAACGAGCTTTGCTCTAGTTATTTTTCTTCTTCTAGACGTTTTTAAATCCTCAATAACTTATTTGTTTGTCATCCGATTTCGTTCAAATTTTCACGGTATATTGTATATTGAATGAGGTTTCTAGAGCACAAAAAGAATTGAAATCGCAACTTCCGGTTTTGAGTTATTCCCCTTTTTCTAAAGTTTTAGGGGCATTAGTTTCCAGACAAAGGCTCCGAAATGGTCCGTAGCAAATAATTTATAGTTAAAAATCTTTATTATTGACACTTTGAATATTGTCCTCTGATTTTTGTATTTTAGTTTTATCCAAATATTCCACTCGAATTAATCAATCGAAATCTATGTTCTAAAAATAGCAAAAATTTTCTCATGTTTTAACTTCGTCACTTTTTAGTTTGAAATATTTCCTAAATACATATAGAACAAAAGTTGTGCAGAATGTTAAGGGCTTTCATTTGACACCAATTAAAAAGGGCTGGCCCCTTAAATAAAGGGCCAGTAGCCCTTAAAAGATTTTGCTGAATAACTCGAAAACGGTTAGGATTTCGATATGGCTGTCGCTGGAAAAGTTGTTTGTTGGGATCTTATAAAGATCGTTACAATGTTATTTTGTAAGTGATTTGTGTAGTATGAGTGTAAAACGCTTTACATGTTAACATGAACCTGTTTTCATTTGGCAACTTAACGAAAGTCTTTGTGCCTAAAACTTGCATAAAGTGACCACAGAAAGTATGCTGGTTTATACAGGAGGCTTTAATTCATGAGAAAAAAAATTAGAACACATGCTGTTTTTTTTATTTAAAGAATTCCGAAGTTTAAGTCATTGTTGTTTAGTTCTTATAGTGCACAGTCCTTATAGAGAATCGGAAAACAAAACATTCTTTTTCTTCTCTAGTAAAACACAAAATAAGTATTGAAAAAAATTCTATGCATTACATTTTAGTTATCATACTGCATGCATTTAAAATCCACCTTAAATCAGAGCTGTGTGCGTATCATTACGTAAGCTATCCCTCGCCCGCGGCCGAGAAAATCGGTCACCATTGTCGCGGCTGGACTACCTAGCGGTCAGCGGTTATCCAATACACGTCTCATATATGAGTTAATTTAGCTTCGAACTGAAGAATTGTTTCAGTTTTGATTACGTACACATAAAGGTTTATTCTTCAATTGGATTAAACGATATGGTGTCAATTAAAAAATCGTTCAGAAAATTACTAAAAGCAATGCCATTCTCAATCTAATGCAATATCAGACATATAGATCAATTGTGGGTTTTAAGTAAAAAAAAAAAGTTTCTATTTGATAGATTTTAGTCATTAAATTGCAAACTTTTCAAATCTTCCTAGGTTCTGAGCTGTGCGTGTGTATGCGTTAATTCGATCTTTACGTAATCTATCGTTCGCCTGCGGCCGAGGAAATCATCCGCCGCTGCACTACCTAGCGGTAAACGGTTATCTAATTAAATACACAAGATTCGCACCCGCACACTTACATGAATAAGAACTTGTTTGAGTTTATATAGCCGTAAATACAGTGTACAATGTTTTAACTATATGTTATAAATGTTTGTTCATTTTGTATCTGTTTAAATCAAACATTGGAGAGTAAATTAAAAAGTCGTTCTGAAAATTAATAAAAGGGATATTACTCCAACTCGTCAGACATATTTGAATAGTTGGTTTGAAAGTCTTGAATGTTTTAAAAACTGTACAAATAATTTTTCAATCAACCAAAAAAAACAACAACACAAATATTAAAACCTTAAAATAATGATCATCCCTCGCACATGGCCGAGGAGATCCAGCGCATGTGACATCTTCTACATTTACCTTATCACGCGTCCATGTTTAGTATATTGTATGAACGCAACTATTTTTACTATGTTTTCAACTATTATATTATGTTACTCGTACAGTTTATTTAGCATTGATTTATACGACAGCGTACAAGGTAATTTAAAAATCAAATCAATTTATGATCAAAGTTCCATGTTTGCAGTAGGTGCTGGCACGATAAAGTAATGCCCTAAATTGAGGCATTCGGTGATTATTTTAAAGAATATTCACTTGAGTTTTGAAACAAGTTTTGTTTAGATTCTATCGGTCATATATGAATAACTTCTATAATGTTTTTACATGGTCGTTCAATCATTTCATTGTGAAAACGAACTTATTTCTGTGTTGCCCTCCCACCGCCCGGCTGCCAAGTGCTCTTTTTTTTAATTCCAGATCTGTCGAAAATCATTTGATATTGACTTCTTCTTATGTTAAACATTTTCTCCTGAACGTGTTTCTCTTTCCCATCTGTTTTCTTTATTCGGTCAGTCTTTGTAAATTTCAACTTTCTTTATTGCGTTAATTCAATCGCCACGTGCTACCGAAAATCTTATGTCGCTTCAGCGCACACAGCTCAAAACTTATATAGCCCCAGGTTATTTATGGCTGCAAATCATCAATTGTTATGTAATTAATCAACAGTTCGAAGGGTGCTTTTTCAAAGTGGTCAATTATCAAACAACAAGACTTTCATTTTCACATTAAAGGTGCGAGTACACAATCTAAGAACGTGGCTATAATGAATTGACCTGTTGAACACGCTAAACTTCTATTATATATAGTTATGAACAGAATTATATATATTATAATAAAAAGTTTTAAGTCAAAGGTAATTTGTTCTTGGGATTAGATGTTATGAAATACGACTACATTATGCTGTGCAGGCGGTCGCCATAGAATTCATCAAAGTATTGCAAGTGTGGACAGATTAGTTCACTTGACTTACAGACTATAATATAGTGACATATCTGCCTCCAAAAAATATATGCGCTTCTCAAAGTTACACTTCAGTGAGATGGACATGTGTTCTTTGGAATTTTCTTTATTGCTAGTTATATGAAAATTGATTTCAAAAAAAGTTTTATTGAAGTTGTGTGGTATGAGGTTGTCATGCAACTTAATTTACTTAAAAGGTTAGCTACAGCTAGTGGACTATTAATTTTAGGTCAACAATGAATACACAATCTATTAAAATACCAGAGAAATAGAGAAGGCAAATATTGCCTGTGACGTACGTAATTTTTTATATATATCTTTATGATAAAACAGAGAAAAGCAAAAAAAAAACAAAAACAAACAAAAAACCAACAAAATGCAAACATGGAACTTGCATCAATTTTACTTCATGTACATGTTACCCAAAAATTCCGACCGAATATGCCCCTTTGTCACATCTAATTAAAGTAACTGAAAATAAAAACCGTAACACCTAAATTTTCCCCTTATTTTTATTAAAGTTTCTAGCGGTTTTTTTTTTCAAAATACATACGTAAACTTTCTCCGAGAGAATTACTTATGATCCAATAAAGGAGAAAAAACTGACTTAAAAATAGGTATTTTGCATATTATATTCATTTCTGTAAATAATGTCATTTAATTTTACGTTACATAACGGTGTCTGTATATCAGGTGTAAATTTAGACGCTCACTTATGCATAAATTCTCCCGATGATCTTTCATAGCTGATTATTATTTTAAATGTTCAAGTCTACTCGTATTATCAAATAATATCAGCCCTGAACAAATTTTCAGAGATGCCATCAATTTTGGCTATATACCAAATTTTGACAGCACGCAACAATTTCAAACTTGCACATAGTCTTCAAAAAATTTGACAGATTTAATTACAGAAGTTACGTGTTTTTTATGCACGTTTTTGCGTGCATTCCTTACATGAATCATGAATACATGTATATAACAATCCTTGCTACCCTTAAAAATTTAACTCGCCATTGTTTAAACCCCTATCACACTGGAGCGGCGTCCACACGGCGATCCCGCTGCGTCAATGAATAATGTAAAACGCCATGGTAAACGAGTCTACTACAGCGCCGTAACAATGCAACGGCATCTTCGTTCGCCGCGATGGGATATCCTAGAACATTTTAGAACGCCGTGACAGCGCATGTGCACGCAGTCAGCGCGCAGGGCACGCTGTGGACGTGTGGTAAAAACTCCTAGCACGTCATGAGCACTCGGCGGATACCCATGAGGGCGCAGTCAATCGCCAAGTAGAACTCTGTGGAAACGTAGTTGGGAGCTCTGTAAGGACGCCTCAGTCGCCATCAGGATGCCTTGACATTTTCACTTGTAAATTTTCCTTGCGATCCTACGAATTCCATGAATTTTACAACGCTATGAACACGCCCTGGGAACGCAACTTGGTGTGACAGGGCTTTAAAGAGTTTTCAAAACAATTACACAAACTGTGTTCGACAAATAGTTTTCCTAAAACATTTTCTTCCTGTCTTTATACAGGCTTTCAATCACAACACGTGTTTATAACAAAAGCAGAAGTGAAATTTTAGTCATTAGTCTTTATAATCGTTTGACACCAAATCATTTAAATTTTCAACTCGCAGCAACAACGGAAGACCTACTCGTGGCTTTGCCACGAGCTCTGCTCTAGTCTATGTACTTGTTTGATAGGTAAGGGTATGAAGTTTCTAAAAATAGTTTTTTTTCCCGCCAAAACACTATGGGGAAGTGACTCTAGCGCTACAAATCACGCACGGTTAAATACTACTTTTCTTTGACGAAAACATGTGTAATCATTAATAATATTTACCAAATAAAAATTGCCAACATATTTTAAAAAAAATAAAGTTTTGAAATAAATTTTTTACCTTTATCAATATCTTTTTTTTATTTTTGAGAATTTTTTTTTACCATGACCATGACGACGTCACGCGATTTTTACCCCCCCCCCTCCTCCCTATGTCAGCCGTCACATTCATAATCCAACGCATATTGCCATAACCTGGTTATATTTCTGTTTTCTATTCCTTTACGATTCAGAACTGATAATTTTAGAATTAAAAATCTAAATTGTTGAGGTTTTTTTCATTCAGCAAAATGTTGGCACAAAAAATATTGTTACTAATACAACGAAGTCGTGAATTGCGGGTCACATCAGGTGTGTAAAGCATTAGAACAAAGCGTGCTAGAACCGTGTGAAATGTTTCATTAGAATTCATTCAAAACCTTTAACTCGTAGAAAACAATATACATTGTATTATCTTTTACTCAAAATTGTATTCTTTTTCAACAACAAAAATTAAGTCAGTAATAAAATCGAGACTGCCGATAAAGTCTGACTACGATGTTTCCGTATCGGTACAATTGAGGAATGCACAATACATTAACATGCTTTACACAGTTATAACAAATATGAATCAACCATAAATGACACTTTGATGTTGTAAAAAGCATGCATTTTTTACACGATAAGATTGTGTACAAATACCACACATAACATCGGACATGGGCAATCTGGCTGAACCTGTCAATCAAATTTTGAGTATTTGATTTCATTGGATGGTGACGCGACTCTTTTATGTAAACAGCAAAATGAAATGAACTGACTTTAAAGCAGTCGGAATCTGTATCTTATAGTATTATTTGAATGATATAAAATCCAGCGATTTGAACAAGAGTGAAAAATGTACCGTTTATGCACATACATGTAATATGAAATGCGAGAGAAGAAATTTGTTTGAAATTCCGATAAAGCAATTCAATCAATAATTAGAAATTCCATTATGTGACTCTTGTTAACTTGATTTACGGAAAATAACAAGGAGATGTTTAAACACAATAATTGTAATAAACGTATACAATCATTTTAACCACGAAATCCGTATGCATGGTACTTATTAAAAATAGTTAGTAGCAACTACGCCGTTATACAAATGTTAGGTCCGAAACACTCTGTATGTATAATGGAATTAGGTATACAAAAAATTGAAATAATTGAACAGGGCCATACAATTATTAGATTACCCTGTTTCAAGTTACATGTATGCACTGTCACAATATCTACGAAATCAATGATTAAAACGACCTACACAGTATTTATCGACGAAATACGTGACTTGTGCACTGCAAACTATATAAATTAGGTTTTTTTTTCCCTTCACGTTCTTGGAAGAGCGCCGCAGGAAATAAATAACGTCATGCAACGGCAAATGACGTAAAGCCGCTACAACGTCACAATCAGCGTAAGGGGTGAAAGTTAAAATAACTCGTTTTAAAATTAAGAAAAAAAAGTATTGCTTGGCTTTATGCATCAATTGCTTATTCTTTATTGTTTATTATGTTATATAAAAAATATTGCGACTTTTTGAAAATTTGTTTCAAGCTCCGTAATCTACCGAGCTCATCCCGGAAAATCCCGAGCTCTCAGACTCAATTGTACATCGGATACCTTAAGTGATAGTCTGATTATATATTGTTAAATAAAATATAATTTATCAAAAACCTTTTTAATGAATTGTCATTTTTGTTTGCTTCTCAAAAACAACCTTTCAGTGTCTTTGACAGTTAAATGTCGGGCATTTTTTTTGTTAGAATTTGTGAAATTTCCATAGGTATTTTACATACAATGTAAATATGCATAATAGATGTACGTGTAATATACCCCCAGCGTTTGTCCATCAATTTAAAATCGTATTTGTTTCCCAATCCTTCATGTATAATGGAATATCAAAAGTTTCACATTAAACATGTGTTTGATACTAGTATAATACGTGTTCATTTTTTAACCCCGCAAACTTGTAAAATGCTGACTTGTGATTAAATATCTCATGTTACTTGCATATAGTATTGGGAATACCAGTACTGTGATGTAGTGGAATAAAGTTTGATGTTTGAAATGAAAGTACCCTTCATAATATTGTAATATAAATACCTAAAAATAATTTTACAATATCAATCCAAAAAACAAACAAAACACCAAATAGTTTTAAAAAAGTATAAAAAATGATTGTTTTCCTATTTTTAAATGAAAAATATTTCATACAAATTCAATTCATTATAAGATAGATTGAAGCTGGATTAGGAAACTATAGCTCCTATTTGGTTGCATTTGCTTTTCTAAATGCTGTGCACTATATAGGGCATTGCTTTTTTGGTCTTTAAGGACTAGAGCTAAAATTGATCATCAATGCCAAAAAAAGAAGAAAAAACCCAGACAACAGGAGACTAGAAAATGAAGACATAATATTTACAGACAAATCTTTATAACATGTACTACATTACTCTCATTGTTGTTTTTACTAGTAATGTAATAATTGCAATGAAAAGAGTTTCTTTTTATCTAAAATAATTTGTTTCGATTCAAAACTTAGATTGAGAAGCTTTCTCCGTCACTCATTGTATCATCAAAGAAAAGAACTGGTACCTAATTATGAAATGTTGGAAGTTTAAATGACACCAGCAAATTTCCAAGCAATACCGTTTTTTGTTCTTCAGTTAGATCAGATTGATAATAATCTGGTTAGAAATGAAAAAAATGTTAAGCAAAATCTTATGTTCGATCACATTGAAAATAGAATAAAACAGTTTTCCTGTTTTGTCCATGAAAAAATGACTTTGGATATTTTGACTGATCTCAAGCAAAGTAATTAATGTACTGAGAACACATCAGAAAAAGAATGCATTCTATTGTTTTCACGTACAGTACTGAACAAAATAAAAATTAACAATTATGACATAAACGGGTTAAAGGTCAAATGGCATGAAATTCTATGCAATCAGTGACAAAACAACTTTGTAGCCGGCGACCTGTGTAGTAAACTTTTGTTGTTAAGTGTTTAGGTCCTTTTACTGCCAAAATAGTTGGATGCCAAAAAAATCGTTTTATATGTAAAACATATTAAAAATCTAAATGTTTGGGACGACTATATATTATGAACGAGTTTAATGTTTTCTTTAATACAAAAATCAAAACATATGATTTGTGTAGCTTCAGATATTTAAAGTACACAGTAGTAGGCTTTTAAACTACAACACATTATATATTTTGATTATTTAATTGTATCTCGTATTTTTTGTTTTGAGAAAAAAAATTGGACCAATGCTTTAATAATAATAACAATGATAATTTCCTTTATTTATACAGATTAGTACAATCAGCTTACAAAACTAGTTCACATTGCGGTCCTGAAAACAAATTTACAGACAGCTACTATATTCAGAAATTGACAGAACATACAACACATGTATTTCTGAGAGTTAGATAAATATACATTATATGTGATTTAAACTACATGTCAAGTCCTAAAATAGAGCCATACAGTATATAAACCATTGATGAAAACAAAATACAAGCTATCACTGCAACGCAAAATGAAAATAGTCTCTGGGGTAAGCATATTTAAAAGATTCTAAAGGTGTTCGACATGTTAAATAAAGAGATATTTTATTCCATACAAGAGGCCCATGGGCCACATCGCTCACCTGAGGAACAAGAGGTATGATAAAATCAGCTCCATGGAGTCATAATACAAACTATCTGGACAATGTACAATAATTCATGTAAATCCTGTATAAATAAAATCCATTTTCCCCTGGATATTCTTATGCTTATAATCATTAGTCCCTTTTCTAACAGGATGATTTTATAGTCATATCATATGTTGAGTATTGCAGATCTAAAAAAGATCCCTAACAATAGTTTATATATGGGATATAAACGTACATCAAACTCTGAACCTTCTCGTGAGGCCAAAGAATTGTCCTGGGGCCAAAATCTTAACAATTATAAAGAATCATCTGGCTGATTAGTTTCTGAGAAGATTTTTAAAGATTTACCCTATATATTCCTTTGTTAAACTTTCACCCCCCCCCCCATTGTGGCCCCACCCTACCCCTGGGGATCATTATTTTCACAACTTTGAATCTACACTATCTGAGGATGCTTTCACACAAGTTTCAGCTTTCCTGGCTGATTAGTTTCTGAGAAGAAGATTTTTAAAGAATAACTCTGTTTATTCCTATGTAAAACATCGACCTCCCATTGTGGCCCAAACCTACCCCCAGGGGTCATGATTTTCACAAATTTGAATCTACACTACCTGAGTATGCTTCCACACAAGTTTTAGCTTTCCTGGCTTATTAGTTTCTGAGAAGAAGATTTTTAAAAATTTACTGTATATAATCATATGTTAAACTTCGATCCCCCATTGTGGCCCCAACCTACCCCCAGGGGTCATGATTTTCACAACTTTGAATCTACACTACCTGAGGATGCTTCCACACAAGTTCCAGCTTTGCCGGCGAATTAGTTTCTGAGAAGAAGATTTTTAAAAATTTACTGTATATAATCAAATGTTAAACTTCGATCCCCCATTGTGGCCCCAACCTACCCCCAGGGGTCATGATTTTCACAACTTTAAAATTTACACTACCTGAGGATGCATCCACACAAGTGTCAGCTTTCCTGTCTGATAAGTTTCTGAGAAGAAGATTTTTAAAGATTTACTGTATATATTCCTATGTAAAACGTCGATCCCCTATTGTGGCCCCTCCCTACCCTCGGGGGTCATGATTTTCACAAATTTGAATCTTCACTACCTAAGGATGCATCCACACAAGTGTCAGCTTTCCTGGCCGATTAGTTTCTGAGAAGAAGATTTTTAAAGATTTACTTTTTAAATTCATACGTTAAACTTCGACCCTCCAATGTGGCCCCACCCTACCCCCAGGGGTCATGATTTTCACATCTTTGAATCTACACTACCTGAAGATGCTTCCACACAAGTTTCAGCTTTCCTGGCCGATTAGTTTCTGAGAAGAAGATTTCTTAAGAGTTACTCTATATATTCATGTTAAACTTCGACCCCCCTATTGTGGCCCCATCCTTGTGAGCTAAAAAGGTTTAGTTTACAATTCAATTAGGGGGTTTCTGGAAGAACAGATTTTGAAAATTTTCGTAATAGATATTGACAATTTTTTATACTTTTTTAATCTTTAGCTTTTAAGATCTGTGTACAAACATAGAATTGTGAGCAAATCTCTGTATCTTGCTTATAATTCGAAGCTTAACACTCAAATATGGTTAGTAAATAGAAATTGTAAACAACATGCACTACATGTATAACAAATAAAGAACACAATTTATTTTTTCAAAATGAATCATATATATATATACATGGATATACCTACATATTTCCGTAAGCGATATCAAACTCTATTTAGACTGAATAAACTAGAGAAAATGCCGAGCATCTCAAGAAAACCTATTGCATTAATCTACCATTACGCAAAAGATAATGCCGAATTACCGATAGAATGAATTGTATTTCAGTACCCCTACATCAGACTTTGCTTAATATGCGCATGTAAACAGTTAACGTAACTGTTTGATTTACCGAAGTCTCTGATTGATTTGATACGAAAAATCACGAAATACAGACGATAGTTTCCAGGTTACAAAGCATAAATAATGAAAACGAAACGAAAATCAGAACAAGCTAACACCAACGTCATGTGTGAAAACTGTCAACGCATTGAATTATTTAGCCTCAATTTACTTCACAAAATCGGCACCAATATATTTTTCATGTTTCAAAACTTCCCTTCATACGCGAACTGTTGCACAACAAGCAAATTCATCATAGTCAGATCGACCCTTTTTCGTATAATGTCATGGCTGCTTTAAACAAAGAACCTCGTTTTAGAAGTATGGAATACGAGTCTTGGTAAAATGGGTATGCAAACCCGGGCCGTGGCAAAATAAATGCCGGGGCAGATCGGCAATCGTCAATTCCAAATACGCATTATTTTGCAGCAATACCTACAGCAAATACAAATAAACTAGTCCATCAAATATCCTGAAATTTTAATGCAATTGGCAGATTAATAACTGCCAATCTTTTGTTTTGCCCAGGCCAAGTCTTGCCTACCCATTTTACCGGATGCCGAGCCCGATTGAAATACGCCTTTCCTTTATCATTATTTTCGTAATAACTTCGATTTGAAACAAAATTACCCCTTAATTTTTGCAATTTATATTTTCCTTCCCATAAGGATAATTTATGCTTAACTACGTTGAATTTTCCTCGGTAGTTCTTGAGAAGAAGATTTTTAAAAATACACCCCCCTTTTTCTACAGTTTCAAGGTTTTCTCCGCTTTGAATACAGATCGGACTTTAATTTTTGCAATTTATATTCGCCCTCCCATAAGGATGCTTTGTGCTAAATTTGGTTGAAATTGGATAAGCAGTTTTAGAGAAGAAGTTCAAAATGTAAAAAGTTTACAGACGGACAGACGGACAGACGGATGGACGGACAGACGGACGGACGGACAGACGGACGACGGACAAAATGTGATCAGAATAGCTCACTTGAGCTTTCAGCTCAGGTGAGCTAAAAAGCGCACCGTAAACTGTAAAAGATCTTCTTAAATATTCTGTCTTTGCCCTTGGAATGTATAATGCATTACTTTGGCTTAATCTGGTGGATCTTGTATTTATTCCATTTACATATTTAAAAATGTCCAGATAATTTGGAGTAAAATCAGGTAAAGTTTGAAAAACAAGAATAATTGTTCTGTACACAAAGTAATCTGCAAGAGGCAGCCAATTCAATTGTTGTAGCATTTCTGACGTAAATGAGTAAAAAAAGTTTGTTTATAATCACCCTAGCGACTCGCTTTTGAAGTTTACATAGTTTATTAAGACCATTTTTTTTATATCACTGTATCGCTTGGCACGGAGTATCCGGGTTTTTTTCTTTATAGAAAACGTGAAATAAGATATTTCCCTTTTCCCTGTTTACAGTACATATAAAACATTTGATCTTCAAGGTAAAAAAACACCCACACAGGGAAATAAAAAATGGAAAAAAAAATCAGGATTAAACTTTCATTTTAGTCCAATCATGATCATAGAAAAATCCTGGAAAATAATTATTTTTGATTTTATTAAATGTCTACAACCATTAATCCGTTTTTTGGAAAAAACGTTTAAACATTTTGTGAAGATAAAAAAATCTAATACTTTCTAGTTAAGACGTTGTAACATGTTATATAACCAATTTGAAACCATCGACTGTTAGAGGTATCAAAATCAATATAACCAATTTGAACCCATCGACTGTTAGAGGTATCAAAATCAATAAAAAGTACAAAACACGACTTTTCCTCGTTTTAGTGAAGGTGATGTCAATAATGAATCTAAGACAGAACCTACATTCTTCTCTAAGAAATCCAAAAATAATTAGTGCAACATAAGAAATTCACATCATGATACAGCGATTTGCAAGACCCTTCAATGATCGAAATGATTAACTTTTTCACTAAATAACATTTTTGATAAAAAAACAATATTGATACAAGACAAGAAAACCACACCTATTAAGCTCATATTGGATAAAAATTTAAGCCTTCGTATTCTTTATTTTGAAGAAGGAAACGATTTCACGAAAAGTTTTCAATAAAAATGTTGAATGCCTTAGCATAGATACATGATGATGAAAGCAGCATTGTGGCATTTAGATTAATATCAGATATGTCAAACACTATATTAATATTTTCCACACATTCATATTGTATAAAGTTAAAAATAATATTACAATGAATAATTGACATATTTCAATTGGTTCATAAGCAGATTAATCTATCTATTTTTTGGTCGTTTTCCTTCTTTCATTAGTTTCCTTAGTTTGATGTTTATTTCCTATGCATTCATACTGTGTTAAGTTAAAAATAATATTTCAATGAATGATTGGCATTTTTCAATTGGTTCATAAGCAGATTAATCTTTTTTGGTGGTGTTTCCCTTTTTCATTACATTAGGTTCATGACCTTGTGATACAAACTGTTAAATTAAAACGGCTTTGAAATAAGAAAGACTCGAAAGCTATATATTTTAGTGGAAATATCTGAGACATGGGGATCGCTGATTTGACACGGTTTTGCAATATTTGTTTCGTGTACCTCGTTATCGAAATATGCTGTTCTCTGATATGTAAAAGGTTTGTAGACTTTAATACATTTCTCTCTTAAATTTTATTTTCTGATTTGTAGGCATTCAAGTGATTCATATTAGCATTCCGTAAAATGTCTTATAGATTACAAAGTTCGTTTTCAAATAATAAATACAAAATGCAAAAAAAAACCCAACAACCAAAAAACAGTGAAGTCTTTTATCGTTGTACTAACTATTGTGTCAGATAATGGAATGTCGGAAGCTTAGATATTGTGCTTTGGGTTTCTCATTTCTATATAAACAAGGTTTTTTTAAGATTGTTTCATAATGAATTAGTTTTTGGATTATTAGATTTTTTTACCTTATTCTTTACCAAAATGAATCTTTGAGTGATACAATGTATGTCTAATAACAATTTAATATATATTATAGCAGTGGAAGCTGTTCTTTGAATTATTACATGGAAAATGGAAAATGCATTGGTATTGTTGTTCAAACTTTATCTTTATGTTGCATTTTTACATTTTTTTTCATTTAGTAAATTGTTTTAAATTATCAAATGGTTAATTTTTTTTTAAATTAAAAAATATGAAATATAACTTGCATTGGAATTTGAAATTGTAACAGTACTAATCTTTCCTTCTCTTTCCTAATGATAAATGGTGTAGAATGTCCAAGAGGATCAGTTGGATATAATTGTCGCCAGACCTGTCCATCTGGGTTTTTTGGAAAGAAGTGTAACGAGAAGTGTAATTGTTCATCAAATCAACGCTGCGACCCAGTTATCGGATGTCTTGAAAAAAACGTAAGATAACCACAGAGAGACTATCAAGTACAACATCTGACTGAAACTCCCAATTTTTACAGGTAGAATGATATCTATATGATATGTTATATATGCTTTGATTTATATAATGTATATCATTTTATTCTTTTATAATCACGTATTCAAGATCACTTGAAAAGATACCTACTATATAGAAATGTTCGATATTTATTTCATCAAAAGGTAAATGGTTGAAGAAAATGATATGAATGTACAAGTGATGTAAATTTACGTTTTATAGATTATTAAATTCGCCACACCCCACGCATTTATAACTTGACAAGTAATTATTATATAAAAATAACCAAGTTTTATAACATAAACTATACTTTAGTTGGACGTGGCAATTTTATTTATGTACATCATGCAAAACGTAAACAATGATTTAAAATGGAATTTGGCAAAGGATAATTTTTGTTTATTCTTTGATCGTTCAAATGATTGTGTTATTTTTGACAATATCAAAAAAAGGTTAATTTCTTGTTAATGGTGTCAAATAAAGATGTCTAATTTATTTATTTTTTTAAAGAAGGAAATACAAATTTATTAATGTAAACTTATAACACTTGGTTAATTCTAGAAATATGTTTAGTCTAGGTTTATTTTTGTAAATGAACTTGTTAATCTATAGCGCATTTTTAAAATAACATATATTGTAGTCCTTTTGTTGTGTGATTTTAAAGGCTGTCCAAAAGAACACATTTGCAACACCACTTGCCCATCTGGCTTTGATGGAGATATTTGCAACAAAATGTGTAACTGTACCGAAAACCAAGACTGCAGCTCAACCATCGTGTGCCTAAAACAAAACGACAGCATATCTATAAGTAAAACACCTTTACAATATGATCCTGAAAGTATAAGAGTTACAGGTAATATAAAATGTTATCAAAAATATGACAATAGAGATTTTTATTAACACATTGTCTATTATTTTGTGCAATATGTCAATGTTAAGAACTATACCATAGAATCAGTAAAATTCATATATTTTATTACAAATAGTTGTTTTATTCACTGCCACTCGAAATGTCTATGAAAAGCTGTTTTATTCAAAATATCTAAACATTGCTTTTAAAATCTTGCTCTTTGTCAAACTTTTTAATGCATTAATATTTATTTACATGAAATTTTTTAAACATCTTTTTTCTTCTTTCATTGATATAAAGCATCGTATTCCAACAGCTGTATAGTGCATCTACTTTTATTGATTTGTCCTGTTAGTAAAACAACTATTGATTTTTATGTTTTTAAAAATAAGAATTGAAATTTTAGATTATCTTAATAAAGAACATTTATGTTAATAAATAAATTTTGAATATGCCTAAGGTATATACATTTTAACTAATAAACTACAATATATCAATTTTTGAAGAAAAGACACAATCAGAATATTAATGATAAAAAATTATATTCCCTTTTGATTTTAATTAAAATGAAAACTTTAGCAATGTTTAAAAAATATATGAAGACCACACGAAACATGAAATTACAAAAACGAAATACAAATTCAACACAGGGAAACACGGACTCTAAAAATTTAGAGGTAGGATCAAGTGCCGTGGAGGAGTGAGCATCCTCTGCTGACTGGTCACACCCACCATGTGCTTTTTGTTGTTATCGAAAAACACACACCAAAAAGTCCGTAGACAATTAGGTGGTTATAGTCTAACAATAATTATGAAAAACGTCAGTCAGCATGCGACCCAGTGGAAGATTGTATTTGCTGAAAGGTCGTTGTTGAAATGTTGTTGAAATGTTGAATGGGTGGGATTGAAACTAGCCGTTCATGGAGAAATGTTGCTGATTGATCAACGGCAGAAGAATATGTAGGACGTATTTGGGCCTAGCACTTGCTATCTTTCTTGCAAAATTGTAGGTATTGTAGGTAACTTATAACCACTTCTAATGAATGATACAATACGACTGAACAGCTATGGCCCTATTCGGTTCTAATAATCATTTGTATGGTCCCATAAGACTTCATTCCCTTTATCATTTTTTGTGCAAGAATAACTCAGACTTTCAGTTTCTCTCACTTATATGCAAACAAAAGAGTACATCAGAGAGGAGTGTCGGGTTATGTCATATTTACTTCTAAACACGTTATTTACAGTAATATTTCTCTATTAGTGTTTTGTAATGATGTTCAATACAAAATATATAATACTCATTAAAACATAAATATTTGAAAAAAGAAAGTAAAGTGTATGGCTTTTGTATTTCAAGTCTCAACAAACTTCAGCAAGAACAGAGACGACACGGCGACAACTAAAGATCTTTCTAGGTTGAAAATAATTTTATTTGTTTTCATTGGATCGTTCTGCGTTGGAGTAACCGTAGCTTTTCTAATGATATTAAAATCAAGGTTAATAGTTGTTTGATTCACATTTTATGATTTGTATTTAATTTTTAAGAATAAACAAAAGAGGGAAATTAACAAAAAGCAATTTCTTATAGACTGGAGATCGCTGGAATATATCCAGTTCGATGTAAAATCGCAGACCGCCAACGAGAATGCTGTAAGTACAGCAATTTAAAAACAAAAATTATATCTTAAAGATCACACAGTTTAATTAAATCTAATTGAAATTATGTTCTTTTGACTTGCTACATTTTAATTGACATGTTTCTTACAGCTTTTGAACAGGACAATATAGAAGCTGATGATGATGGATTAGTTCTAAATGGACATTCAAACACTCGCAGGGAGACAGTGGATAGTTCAAATAATGTTTATTACGAATTAAGTTCGTCTGGTTTGAACGATGACAACACAGACAGTCTTACCGAAAATATTTCAGCTGAGGAATCTGTAAACGAGTATCAACATGTATCAATCACAGGTCACTACGATGTGTTGTCTTTACGAACAAATATTGACCCTATTAATACAAATATTCTTCGACTTTACCCGGAACGCCCTCGTGATGAATATCATGCTGTGAATGTTTGCTTTCTATAAGAAGGTTAATAAATCAGAAGATTTTGAAACAAATCCAGGGTCCCCGAATTCCATAAATGAAGCATAAAACCCTAATATTGACTATTGAAAGGCTTTTATGTTATAAAAGGTGAAGGTGATTCAGAGAGAGAGAGAGAGAGAGAGAGAGAGAGAGAGAGAGAGAGAGAGAGAGAGAGAGAGAGAAGAGAGAGAGAGAGAGAGGGAGGATATTACATAATCTATCAATTGTTAATATTTAATGATACAATTTTGTACAGTCCATATGAAGTGAAGCTGAGAGAGAGAGAGAGAGAGAGAGAGAGAGAGAGAGAGAGAGAGAGAGAGAGAGAGAGAGAGAGAGAGGGGGTTACGCTTCACAATAAGAACTATCAAATTAAGAAAAATTATAACTTTCTTTAATTTTATATCTTCCAAAAAGAACTGATTGTATATAAAATGTAATATAAGGTTTCAAACCATGTCAAAGTCACCCTTCAACAACACACCACATTTCTTTTACTATATTTCATTCATAAAATAAGTGATAAAACTCACTTCATCTGTTTTACAAAAGTGCATATTGCAGTCTCTGCTTTTTTATATATTAAACAATTTTGTTATATAAAAAATTAGTCATTTGTATGAATAAGTTCTATGAAGTATTTGGTATTGTATTTAATGTAGTTCCAAACATTTTATTTCAAGAAGTTTGTCAATAGTTGTAACCCTTTTCTCTCCATTTTGATATAAACGAACATATTCCTCCCTTTTATTTAACAGTATGTTGTACATGGGTTCACAGCCTTGACATGTATTAATAAAAAACGAAATATGATTAGGGATAATTAGTCTATATTGTCTTTTGTAAGTTTGGTAAATGTTTATCTTGAGTATGCAGTCTGTTCGTAACTGCAGTTTTTAAAACTGCATACTCTTGAAAATTTGTCCTTGGATTAATATGTTTAAATGCACCAAAGCTTACGAATGTTCCGTCTTTATTAAGTAGATCACTAACATAGATAAATACTAGCATATCTTTTGAAAAATATTGATTTATTAACTACTGTGTATAGATTGTACGAACACTCTTGACCATTTCTCCATATTTCAGAGATACTGATTTTCAAAATAGGTTCTCAGGCTTTACACATTTTCTGTCAGTTCTATTACGTCTTCTCATTCAAGTAGCTTTGAGTGATGTGATGAAATTCCCATAATCTACCATTTTGAGACCCCCTTCCCTTACTATAACCTTGTATGACAATACTTTTCTTTGCTTTATGAATTTTACATCCTATAAGAAGTTAAAAAAAATCATTTTTAGGAGGTTTTAGGTATTCAAGTTTGAGGTTTGGTAATGCTAGTATTAGATGGTTTAACTTTGGTATTATTAGTGTCTTGATTATCGTTATTTGACCAATAGGATTAATTTTCTTGACTTTCATTGATTTATCAATTTTCTAATTTTAATTAATTTTGGTAAATAATTTAAGTCTTCCATTTCATCTAGTGTAACAAAAAATTTAATACATAGAAGCTCAAAATTTAAATTATTCCAACTAAGTGTTTTTAGCGTGAGTGACGAAATACAATCTCTGAAAATGTTTTGTTATCAATACAAACCATTTTTGTTTTTGTAATATTGGTTTTTAACCCTGTACTTGTGCGACGAAGTCGAAAACCTTATTAGAATGCCGTCATATGATTGCAATGTACCATTCATTATAAATGGTGTGTCGTCTGCATATTAAGCTCTTCTGTATTCTCCTTCATGAGATAATCCCATTTAGTTGATATCCTTCGAGACTTCCGCTTCTTTTTCATTGGTGGAAATACACTATATCGTATTGCTCTGTTCTTTGTGTTTATGTTTTGTTTTGTAAGTTAGACATTAGAATATTAGTATGAGTTAAACTCACCGCTCCTTGGCCGGTACAATGGAACCTTCAGTTTGTTAAAAAATTAAACTTCAGTGGTTTTGTATCACAGAATCACCGCAAAACACCACATAGTCATTACATAAATCTCTCAATATCAGTTCCACCTCTTTAGGTTCAATAAATGCATTATTTTTTTCGGCAGAAAAATGCACCCCTCAAAACATCCCAACCGCCTTACATGGAGAGCATGCGCGAAAAAAATATTAATCTCGGTTTAAAATAAAAATTGAAAGCAATATGAGCTGTATTGTTTTTAGAATATTATGTTGCTGTAAAAACCTGCATGTTTGTTAACTCTTAATTAAAATTCTTATGATAAATAAGATTTGAAAAATCATTAATTTTGTCAGAGGAAAGATTTCTCTTCTAAGGAATATATACCAAATATAAGCCTTCATACTTTAGTTATCTCCTGGAGATGCTACTCAAAGTACAAAATCCAGTACTTCTTTCATCAATAATTTATTAACAAGCGTGATCGTATAGTCAAATTTACAACGATTAAAAGCAGCCCAAATCAAAGAATCGACTCAACCCCAGTTCAAATGGTTATATTTAAGATTTTACTTATGATGGACAGTTCTTACTAGTTCGGCCCATTTACGACGATCATGAGTGAACATTTAGTGTTCAAAATTATGATTTATATTTTATTTCTAACTAAAGTAACAAAACCGTCAAAAACTGCCAATCAAAGAGTACGGATGCAGGATTTGAGTCTCCGAGTACTGAGTCTCGGTATCCCCCACCTATGTATGAGGCATCACTTACTCATAATACGTTCATTCATACGTGGCATACACGGTTACAAAGGTTAATATATAGAATACACAATACATGGCTCAATATAGAGTACCAGAGCTATCGTTGCAGACACAGAATCGCCAAATAAGACACTTGTTTTTAAACTCTCAATTTAGATATTATTATGTCCGTATTATTCACCATCCTGGTTTTATAACATCATTTAGGAATACTACGCAGTGCTACAAGATTCACAAGTTCATTCTGTTAATTATCATTAACACTATTAAGTGCGCAGCACCTAGGTACACATAAATATCATAGTGACCATAATGTAATACTAGCAATTCAAGGTCATAGCATGGCTATCTGTTTACACAAATCAATTTTTGTACAGAACGACAATAATTCAATTTTGCTCTAACTAAGGCTTCATTTCCACACAAATATGGCTAAAAGAAATTCAAAAACCATGATTAGTTGTCAGTTTAGAAGAAATTATCATTGTCTTAGAAATTATTAAACATCAAAATTGCAGCTCATATTCCTTTAAATTGATTTCAAATTTTGAAATTTTATTACAACGTGAAAGGATTTATCTTGCGTTTAAGATCGATAGTACTGATATTGAATTTAATATTTTTCTAGTTTTAATAAACCATAATTGATGATTTTCTAAATAACACTTTAGAGGTTTAAAATTCATTTTGAATTTTTCGCATCCTTGTATGAAACCAATTATGTTTTCTAAACTTATTTAAGAACTTACATTAAACATTAGAAATTTGGAAAGGAGATAAAAACAATAAAATAAATATTTCAATATTCTAAAATGTTACTATTGATCATTACTTTCTTCAATATTCCTGTATAGAATGTCCATTAGGATCATATGGTGTAAACTGCAGCTGAGTGTGCCCACAAGACTTTTTTGGACGGTTCTGTAAAAAATCATGTTTTTACTCTTCCATTCATCAATACTGTTCTCCGGCTTTTGGATGTATACAAAAAGTAAATGTCACAGAAAAGTCAATTCTTGTATCAAATAGAACTGCAGGTTTCAACATCCTACGTAGAATAAATAAGACAATTAATTAAATTGCAGTTAACTTGCATGAAATATTTAAACAACAAACTATATATGACAACGTGTTTATGTAAGCGGAATTGTTACACCGTGCAGGCTATTTGTTATTCTAATTGTTGAAATGCGGTGTTTAGGAGTGAAACGGGTGATAAATACATTTAATTATTATTAGTTACAGCATGCTAGTACAAACTGTAAGAAACTTTGATCGAACATTTTTGATGAGCAAAGCACCAACTGGTAATTCTTATTATAAAACTTTTTCAGCGACCAATCAGGCCTTCACCCGAAACACGTCTGGGTGGAAAATCACAATATTTGCTTTTCTTTTGTCTACTGTAATTGGATTGTCTACGACAGGAATAATCAGTTTTAAATTAAAGTCTAGTATTCTTAAGGAAATGTTTTTAGAAAATATGAAGAATAAAAGAACTATCATTCAAAAAGCTATTTAAAACAAAATTATACTTGTATTTATGTTGTAGAGCAAAAAAGATTCAATTCCATTCGCAATTTCAGTTCGTGAAGGGAGGCCATGACAAGAAATGCGGTAATTTCAAATCCAATAATAAATAAGAATGAATAAATGTGTGAGTCGAATAAATTATAATTTATATACAATAGAATACTTTTTTATTTGCTTCTAGGAATATTGAAGAAACCGCTTCTCAATAATTTTTTGAGCATTCCCCACGAGAAACAAAATATATTTCGGACAATTTACATGGCGACTCATGGACGTTTAAAACGATAGATACGGATTTAATCAGTGCCGCTGAAAGTATTCATTTGGCGCCATATCTTAAAGACAAGGAAATAATAAATACATGCAAACATCACTTAACGTATTTGGATTCGGAAATAGACACAAATGCTGGACATGTAGTTATGGGCAATTGCATGTGCCTATTCAGTACAGTGTTCTGTCCTTGAAAATTGAGTTAGATCCATCAATTGCAGAACTCTACGATCCAAGCAAGATTAAAACTGACGATGAATATGACTTTGTGGAATTTGATTGTATATTGTATATATTACGAAATTAAATTTTGATCATAAACTTTCTTTGATATTTAAGGAGATTAATAACTGGAAGAAAAGGCAGATAACTCTCTTAGGAAAGATAACTGTTATAAAGTCAGTATCATTACCTAAAGTGACACATCTTTTTATAACGTTGCCTATTACATTGACATTGTACATAAATTATTTGATGCACAACACATTCCTGTCTGGTTAAATCGTCATATCAAAATTAATGAAAAAAATCACTGTCTTTTTAAGGTTTATATAAGAAAAACTGTATGTATTTGTCTGATTTTTTAATGATCTTGGAAAGTTTATCCATCTTGGTGAATTTGGTGTTAATCTGCCATTTACCACTGTATTTGGATTAAAAAAAAGTCATTTGTTTACAAATAAATGACAATTATAATACACATAAGCAATTTTCTCTTCTACCAGCATCTATAAACATTTCACAAAAAATAACAAAGAAGTGTATTATGTATTTATTGGAAATATCCAATTTGTGCTAAACATGAACATAATTGAGAAACTTTACTTGAGTAAATGAGACATTAAGTTGGAAATCAAAGTATAATGCACCTTTTAATTGTACAAAAGACAGTAAGCTATTATTGTTGGAATATAGGATATTCCATAGAATTCTAAGGACAAACAAATATTTATTTAATTGCAAAATTACCTGCAATAACAGATGCAATCTTTGTGCAAAAGAACCTGAGTCAATTGAACATTTGTTTTTTATTGTCATAAGAGTAAAGAGTTTTGGTGCAATTAGAGCATTTTTGTCATATTATTGTCCTTTTGATATAAGCTTCTCATTAAGTGAAGTAATATTTGGCTATAGAAGAGAAAAAATTATACTGCTAATTATTGATATTATTAACAAAGCAATATATTTTTTACAAATCAAGGAAAAGTTCTGATCTGCATATTACCGAATTATTAAAATCAATATTGGCATATTATTTGGTAGAGAGAAAGTTGTTTGCAATAAAAATGAGATGTGATAATTTTATTTCTAGGTGGGAAACTATTGGTAATCTTATTGCTAACATTCATGTTTAATTTTTTTCAATCATCTCCATATGCTAACTTGTTATAATAGGCATTGTAATTATGACATGCATATAACTAGTTTGTAACCATGGTAACTGTACATTTAGAATGAGTCTGTTTGGTGTGTATGTCTTAATATAGAACTATTGTATTAATTGGTATTAATAAAAACGAAGCATGAAAAAAACTCTATTCAGTGAATAAAAAAAGACGAGTTCTCTGACTTACAATATTGAAATATTCTGATAAGCAAAACACACTTACGGTAGGTACCTGTATGTATAATTTCTGGTTCTCTTAACTTTATTCTACATTATACTCTAAACAAAACAGGATGAATTCAAAACCTGCTTTTTTAGTTATTACTCATTCGCCACTGCATCTAAGAATATATTATACATATAAGCGTTGTATCCTAGGAAATAAATTAATGTGGCTTCGTTAATATGCCTTATCTCATATTTTCAATTGGACTTTTAACGACTTAAACATTTAAGAATATAAGCTTTACATTTCTTTTTTTCCCCTACGTAAACAGGGCTATCAGTATATGTTTATCAACTCAAATCACAATTATACGCTCAATTTCTCTAATTGGTTTTCAAAATCTTTAGCCCGCCTTACCTGCGTTCAAGTTTGTACGGGCTTTGATTGCACAAAACTTCTGCAGCTCTAGCACAAATTCTAGTTATTTTAGAGTGTCCGGCGGGAACATACGGTGACAACTCCAGCGCCCTGTGTCCAGTTTATTTCTTTGGTCGTGTTGTGAGGATGAGAGTCATTCTTCTCAAATTCTAAACAACACAGCTAACACGATCAAAAGGGCGGGTAACTACTTAGTTTTTAAATGTCCATCTGTTTTGTTAAATGAAGGTACAAGATAAATTCACTGGGTTAAGCTATTCATTGATAATGCGTAGTCAGGCGGTTTCAAGTAAATGCACTCATACAGTTTGATTTTTATTTATAAATCAAAAACACACTACAAAATGTATTTTTAAAACAGTCTGTTTTACTGTTCAGCCAAATAAGAACTAGCATTATTATGCATCTTTAAAGAATTGACTAAATGAACTAGGTGTTCAGGTTTGTGGTTTGGTAATGCTAGTATTAGATGATTTAACTTTGATATTATTAATAGTCTTGATTATCGTTATTTGACCAATAGGATTAATTTTCTTGACTTCCATTGATTTATCAATTTTCTAATTTTAAATAATTTTGGTAAATAATTTAAGTCTTCCATTTCATCTAGTGTAACTGAAAATTTAATACAAAGAAGTTCAAAATTAAAACTATTCCAAATAAATTTCCATCGTTGGTGATTAAATACAATCTCTGAAAATGTTTTGCTACCAATACAAACCATTTTTGTTTTTGTAAAATTTGTTTTTAAGCCTGGTACCATTCCTGCAATGTACCATTCATTATACCTGGTGTGTCGTCTGCATATTAAGCTATTCTGTATTCTCCTTCATGAGATAATCTCATTTAGTTGATATCATTCGAGACTTCCGCTTTCTTTTTTATTGGTGGAAAATACTATCCCGTTGCGCTGTGTTTTTTTGTGTTTATGTTTTTGTTTTGTAAGTTAGACATTGAAATATTAGTATGAGTTAAATTCATCGCTCCTTGGTCGGAGAAAGGAACCTTCAGTTTGCTGAAAAATTAAACTTCAGAGGTTTTATATCATAAAATCACCGCAAAACACCACATAGTCATTACATTAATCTCTCAACATGAGTTTCACTTTTTTGGGATCAATAAATGCATTAAAATTTGTTTTTTTCGGCAGAAATATGCACCCCTTAAAACATCTCAACCGTATTATATAGTGAACATGCGCGAAAAAAAAAATAATCTCGGTTTAAAATAAAAATTGAAAGCAATATGAGCTGTATTTTTTAAAATATTATTTTGCTGTAAAAACCTGCTAGTATGTTAAGTCTGCATATAATTTAAATTCTTATAATAAGTAAGATTTGAAAACATCATTAATTTTTGTCGGAGGAAAGATTTCATTTCTAAGGAATATATACCAAATCAATTTTTTGTACAGAAAGACAATAATTAAATTTTGCTCTTAAGGCAAAACTATAGCTTCTTAACGGCCATTTCCACACAAATATGGCTAAAAGAAATTTAAAAACAATGTTTGTTTTGTTCAGTTTAGAAAATATTATTTTCATGAAATAAAAAAATTAACATCAAAATTGCAGCTCATATTGCTTTAAATTGATTTCAAATTTTGAAATTTTATTACAACTTGAAATGATTTGTCCTGAATTTAAAGATCAATAGTTCTGATACTGAATTTAATAGTTTTATAGTTTTCATAAACCATAATTAATGATTTTCTAAATATCACTTATTTTTATTAGTATTTCCTCAATTATTTCATTAAACACAATACCTTCCGTGTTAATGAAACATAGTGCAGGCAGTGTCTAGAAGTATGATGGAGTTTCATTTTCCCAATGTTCTCTTAGTTTTTTTATATTTGCTATATTTCATATCAGAAACTTGACGGGCTCTCTAGAGTGTGACAGGTAAGTAAAAGAACACCAAACATTCCATTTTTATTTCATAAATTAATTCCAGTTTGCAATTTATTTTTTCTTGTTTTTTATTCTTTCTTTTTTCTTTGTTCTGTATTTTGCATCCTGTGATGTCTTGTATGGTCTTTGTAAAACTAAATTGCACACTTTTGTTATCTGTACCTTAAACTCAAATGGAAAAACTGAAAATACCATTTAGCCTTTCGTTCAATGTATTTTTATGGTATATACTTTATGTGTATAATGATTAGATTAATTATCTAACTAACACTGCTTTCAGTTTAATTCACGACCTTGCTTATCGGGATTTCCGATACAACAATCAGATTGAGCAATCAGCCCGTTGAGAACGTAAACGTACTTTGCTATAGGCAGCCTTTAACTCGTTTGTAAAAATAATTGTAGTATAGGAAAACAAAGTTAAAAAGTGAATTTTACAAAAAATGCACGCAAATTCTTGAGATTGGCGTTATTGTTCCCTTTATTTAGTTTACTACTTACCTTTAACATGATATAAATATTTCATTTAGAATGAGGTTTAAAATTCATTTTGAATATTTTTTCAGCATCAGTGGTTTGTGTTGTGCCAATTACTATAGAGAAAATAATCAATGCAAAGGTAGATGCAATAACAAAGTCCTTGTATAAAACCAATTATGTTTTCTAAACTTATTTAAGAACTTACATTAATCATTAGAAAATTGGAAAGGAGATAAAACCAATAAAATAAATATTTCAATAATCTAAAATGTTACTATTGATCATAACTTTCTTCAATATTCTTGTATAGAATGCCCATTAGGAACATATGGGGTAAACTGCAGCTGGGCGTGCCCACAAGACTACTTTGGACGATTCTGTGAAAAATCGTGTAACTGTTCCATTCATCACTACTGTTCTGAGGCTTTTGGATGTGTACAAAAAGAAAATGTCACAGAAAAGTCAATTCTTGTATCAAATAGAACTGCAGGTTTGAACAACATATTACGAAATTGTAATAATATGTTTTACAACTTTACATGATTGAAGTAGTTTTTAAGAATTAGTAAGACAATAAATTTAATTGCAGTTAACTTGCATGGAATATTTAAACAACAAACTATATATGACAACGTGTTTATGTAAGCGGAATTGTTACACCGTGCAGACTATTTGTTATTCTAATTTTTGAATTGCGATGTGTAGGAGTGAAACGGGTGATAAATACATTTAATTATAATTAGTTACAGCATGCTAGTACAAACTGTATGAAACTTTGATCGAACATTTTTGATAAGCAAAGCACCAACTGGTAATTCTTATTACCAGAATTTTTCAGCGACCAATCAGGCCTTCACCCGAAACACGTCTGGGTGGAAAATCACAATATTTGCTTTTCTTTTGTCTACTGTAATTGGATTGTCTACGACAGGAATAATCAGTTTTAAATTAAGGTCTAGTATTTTTAAGGAAATGTTTTTAGAAAATATGAAAAATAAAAGAACTATCATTCAAAATGCTATTTAAAACAAAATTATACTTTTGTTTATGTTGTAGAGCAAAAAAGATTCAATTCCATTCGCAATTTCACTTCGCGAAGGGAGGCCATGACAAGAAATGCGGTAATTTCAAATCCAATAATAAATAACAATGAATAAATGTGTGAGGCGAAATATCATAATTTATATACAATAGAATACTTTTTTAGTTGCTTCTAGGAATATTGAAGAAACCGCTTCTCAATCATTTTTTGAGCATTCCCCACGAGAAACAAAATATATTTCGGATAATTTACATGGCGACTCACGGACATCTAAAACGATAGATACGGATTTAATCAGTGCCGCTGAAAGTATTCATTTGGCGCCATATTTTAAAGACAAGGAAATAATAAATACATACAAACATCAGTTAACGTATTTGGATTCGGAAATAGAAACAGATGATGGACATGGCTCAGTATCAAGTTATGGGCAATTGCATGTGCCTATTCAGTACAGTATTCTGTCCTTAAAAGTTGATTTAGATCCGTCAACTGCAGAACTCTACGATCCAAACAAGATTAAAACTGACGATGAATATGACTTTGTGGAATTTGTTTGTATTGATGAAAAAAGAATTTCAAAGGCCAGTCAGCCAGAGTATGGTTCTTGTTCGCAGATCATTGAAACAAGAGAAAAAGCAGACAATGGTGATGATATATAAGAAATTTTTCTTTTATTTTCAGATATTAGGAGATATATTGGTAGTTTGGTACACGATGTGTAATATTCCTTTAAATATGAAATTTATATCATAAATATCAAGATATTTAAGATTTCAATCAAAAATTATACCTCAGTTGTAAATGATTATGTTATAGCGTTGTTTTTGCAGTTTCATAATAGCGGATAATACAATGTACCTAAACAAAATGCAAATAATATTTTTGTCATGTACAAATCATTCGGATTTTTTGTTGCATGTATACGATGTTTATGTATATATTTGCCAAATATTATAATATTATTTATTGACTATTATGATGAAATGCGTTAAAATGAATAAATTGTTAATAAACAAGTTACATACCAATTTAGTACATTATTAAATATTTTAATTTATTAAATACTGAATTATCTTTAATGGTGGGGGGGGGGGAGGGGCGTTAAATAAGTAAGATTTAATTCATTTATGTCATGATTTTTTTTTATCATTTAATGGTTCATGTTGTAATGTAACTCAAACCGCGTTTTATTTGTGAAAGATAACAATCACTTTTTATGCATTGACATTTAATAAATATTAAAGAGGAAGATACAGTGTCTTTCAACATTTGCCCATAAATTCAAAAGGTGTTTAAATCTTATGAAAATACACATATACCATCTTGAAAACGTGACTGTATATAAAATACCAAGTAGGCCAGTTTTACCCTGTTTTCAAAAAAGAATAATTAATGACTCCAACATGTTGTCATATTTTCAAGATGTAGTCAAAAATGATGAAAACCGACACATTTTCTCATAATTGTTTAAGAGTAAAATATGTCTCCTCATACTTTGTCAACGATAACATGTTATAGTTGTAATGTGAATGTTATCTTGGTCAACGGCTGCGGACATTGTTTTCTGTTCTTTTCAAACAAACTACTGGTGATTTGGTGTTTTCTGTTCAGTTTTAAGAAAAATGCGAGAAAAGGCACTGTTTATGACGTTACAATTACCCGGTGAAAGTCTAATTAGGTAACCACTTATAGGTTCTTAATCATAAAGTATTTCTGTGTAATAAATGTAACTTTTAAATTTATTGTGAGAATTTAAAAAATTACATCAAAGCAGGGCAAAATATGACTAAAACTTTGCCAAGTTCTTCCAAAAGGGTTTTTTTACTTAACCCTAATATTTGACACCGAATGTAATCTTCCTTGAAATAGGAGACAGGGAAATGTTCAAAATGTGTCCTTTTCCGCTTTATAGTGGAAACAGGAATATATTGTATTTGTACTAATTCTTAAAATACCAAAATAAACACATAGAAATTAAGTAAAATGTATCATAGATATCTAAACTCATCATCCCAGTTATGACAGCTGGTAAAATTTGTATCCTATACATATTTGTTTTTTCACAAAGTGTTATCTTTTAAAAACGTTAAACAAGTTTTGATCTCTACTAGATTAGATTGCTAAAATGTGATAATAGATTGCTTAAAACAACATCCTGTAGCGATTACTCCTGTCGCATTACAAGCTTGATATTCTCCAAAGGACTTTGTGCGGTATTATACCATTTTTCAATGCATTTTTAAAAATAATGTAGAAGATAGTTGAAATCATAGTGGAAATAAGTGCGTAAAAAGTTGTCACCACAGTGACGTCATAATGTAGAAATGACGTCATGAAGATTGTCTTATTTTGATAAATCAATGTTTTGTAGCAAAAATATGGTGTTTTCCGAGGGCTTTTCGACTTGTAAACACTGAGCGCAGGCTTGCTCAAGTACCATTTTTTAGTACTATGTGTATATTTATACAAAGAAAAAAATATCTTAAAATCGAAGTTGAGCAGGCCTTCGCTCTATACTTCCGAAAGCAAAATATAAAGAGAAAATGACAATATTTTCATTTGTTTGGTTATTTTGGTGACGTCAGAGATAGACAGCGACTCAGCAATGATGACTAAAATCAAGATTAAAATAATAGGCATCTTCTGTACAATGAATTATGAAGATTTGATTTTCATACGACACTAATGTCACACTACTTAGAAATTGGTTAAAATTGGGGCAGATATTCGACCATACCAAATATAGTCCTTTCAGAAAGAGGACTTGACTATCGCAACAGAAAAAGTACTTTTTCCTTAGTAGTAAGAGAAATGATCGCTTTTAAATCTACACAACGGTTGCATGCAGCAGTAATGGAAAAAGCACAGTATGTGAAGGGAGGTAATGTATTTTTTTGTAATATGTCTCAAGACAGATAGATTTTCCTCGTGCCTAATGGTCGTTAACTTGATTGGGTAAACAACGGTAATTTTTTTAACCGGGAGATTCAAATTTTGCAATATCTCTATTTCTCGCGATGTCTGAATCATAATAAAAATCAAATTGCATTTTTTTTTTCAATTTTATTACCATTTAGTAATCATTGCCTAAAAGTTTACCTATAAAATTGTGCTATATGTATTTCTGTTTATTAGATAATTGCTCAAATAAACATATTGATAAGTGATAAACAAATCACAGATTATTAGTAAAATGATAAACTAGATGCTGAATTATAGAAAAAATGTGTAAGCATTTTAAAAGAAAAAAGGTACGTTAATTAAGTTATTTTTTAATTCAAAATTTTAAAGTATTCAACCTTCTATCATGCTTTCCTTATAGATGTACAATCAAAATAATGAGTCGTATAATAAACCTTAAACAGAATTTGTTTAACCTTTATATATCTCTGTCAAAAAAGAAATAAATAGGTTAATAAAGAACAATGTTCATAAATGAAGTAATGACCATTTTCATACAAATATATTCCAATTTGTTTATTTGTATAGAGAAGTTAGAATAGTAATCACACAAAGATTGTATTCTAAATAATTTAAAAAAAGCCATTTTACAGTATTTGCAGCCAATTCATTAAACAAAAATAATGAGAGGAAAATTGTTTCAATTAATGAGCTTGATTTATTTTAGTGTTGAAACGCGATGCTGTGCTGGTTACCTTGGAGTTAATGGCACGTGTGAAGGTATTTAATCTTGTTTTTCAATCTTAGTTTAAAGTGTTTGTATCAATTTATAAAATCCAGCATCACGGAATTGTTTGTATTTTGTTTTGAAAATGTGGGAATTCAACATATTGAACTTTCCTACATATAATCAATATCAATTCAAGTTTTGATAAGACGCGCAATGAAGCTTATACATATTGGATGCATTATCCTAAACAGAGCATCTTCGATAGCCAAGGGTTTTCGGTCTACTTCTCTCCCCATAAACCCTTGGCAGATCTCATTACGAAAACTTGGTGATGCAGTGGCGCTATCTAGCGAGCACATTGAGTTGCGGCCCGTTGTATATTTACATTTTCTAAGCATCGATTGAAACAACGGGTAATATACACACTCCGGAATAAATACAACTTGAAAACATGTTGACTAGCGAGAATAGGAACATAATTAACAATACTATTAAATTGGAATGAAGATATAACCTAGAGAAAGCAAGGAATGATTTATTTTTATGATTTATTTATGATATATATATATATATATATATATATATATATATATATATATATATATATATATATATATATATATATATATATATATATATATATATATATATATATATATATATATATATTATATATAGTATAAATCCACACACGTAGTATTATATGAAAAAAATCACAACACCGAAATAAACTCAACTAGTTTCATCTTAAATCATCAGGAGTCTATATATATATATATATATATATATATATATATATATATATATATATATATATATATATATATATATATATATATATATATATATATATATATATATATATATATATATATATAGAAAATTTGAAAAACGAAAGACAACACAGAGTAAAACGTTAGCGCTTTCATTCAATCTTCAGACGTTTTTAAAATAACAATTACGTTACTTGGTGACGTCTACAATACAATGACGTCATAGTTAAAGTTAACGTAGTATAGGGATATTTCCGCGTAATCTATAGGGTAATTCAATGAAATATATACGCAATACATAAAAAGTTAAATTATAGCAGTCTGTTGAGGCAAGGTTTTAAAGTTTGAATAAAATGTTTTTCTTTTTCTCTTCTTTCCGTTGCACTCTCTGTAAAAAGTTTATAAAATGGAAACACTTTAAATTGCCCGCCTCCGCATACATCGATGTGCTCGCTGAGTTTTATTTTCCGGTACTCTGGGTCTTTAATTTGCTGTTTATGCACCTGGATTCTTGTTCTTAATGTTGTCCCAGTTTCGCCGATATAAAATTTGTTGCAACCATCACATATAATGGTATATATTAAATTTTTGGAATGACATGACATGTCCGAATTTATGTGGAATTGTTTTCCTCTGAAGTCAACCGAGCTGCCTTGTTTTAAAAACGGACACGTGCCGCATCGTATATCTCCACATTTAGATACCGTTTTTATTGACGTATTAATTGTAGATGGACAGAGTATTCTCTTAAGGTTCTTTGGTTGCCTTTTACTGTTAATAAACTTGAGTTTGGTTAAAACGCGAGCCATATCTTCATCTGTTTTGAGAACTCCGTTGAGATGATTGACCACTGGAGCTATATTCGGGTTCCTAGGGTTATGGGTAGTAACAAGCGGTAATATTTTGGTTTCCTTGTTGTTCTGTAAAATTGGATTAATAAGATCCTGTCTATCTATTCCTTTGGCCTTCATTATTCCGTCGTTGATAAGGTTGATAGGGTAATGCTGGTCAGTTAAAAATTGTTTTAATTCGTTGAGACGCTGATTTCTTGTTTCCTCATCACTGACTATTGTACATATTCTCCTGGCAAGGTTGTAAGGGATGGCTCTCTTTATATGTCGTGGATGGGACGATCCAAAATGCAAATATTGATGAGTATCTGTACTCTTGTAGAAGATATCTGTAGAAATTTTATCGTTCTCCTTCTTGACTAGAACATCTAAAAACGGAATTTTTGTGGAACTTTTTTCTAATGTGAATTTAATATCTGGATCTAGATCATTAAGAATATTTTTCAACCTTTGTAATTCCGAGTCTTCTTTATTCCATATGATGAAACAATCATCTAGATATCTTTTCCAGTTCTTTGTCAGAGTCTGGCTGATTCTTCACCGAATTCCTCCTTTGTCTTTTTATACAGACTTTCTTCTAAAAATCCTAGGCATAATGTAGCGTATGTTGGGGCCATTTTAGTTCCCATGGCTGTACCTTTGATTTGATGAAAGTATTTGCCATTAAACGTAAATAAATTATTCTTTAAAACCAAGTCTGTAGCCTCCAATAAAAACTCCTTTGTAAATCTGTTATCAATGTCCGTTCTGCATTTATCAATCCAGAAATTCAAAGCTGTAAGTCCTAGTGTACTGCTTATATTAGTGTACAAGTTGACTACATCCAAGCTTACTAGCTCAGCATCAGGATCCACTTGTTCCGGTAGATATCGTAGAAAATCTAAGTCATCCCGGATGAAACATTTTACGTTTTGACATAGTGGTTTCAAAATGATATCCAATAAATTGCTGAGTCGTTGGGTGGGTGCTGCAGGTCCTCCAACAATAGGACGGAATGTTAAATCTGCGGGATGTTCACAAGTAATGTATTCAGAATTCTGTTTTTGTATAGCTTCTTTGATTGTTTTTGATTTGTGAACTTTTGGTAACCCATAGAAGGAACTTTCTTTATATTCAAACTCAGTGACAAATTCTTTCTCCTTATCTGTTAAAGTAGAGGAATGTTTGAGTAGCAGTTTTTTTATTTTTTGTAGGATTGCTTTGTTTCTATTTCTACAGATATCTTCTACAAGAGTACAGATACTCATCAATATTTGCATTTTGGATCGTCCCATCCACGACATATAAAGAGGGCCATCCCTTACAACCTTGCCAGGAGAATATGTACAATAGTCAGTGATGAGGAAACAAGAAATCAGCGTCTCAACGAATTAAAACAATTTTTAACTGACCAGCATTACCCTATCAACCTTATCAACGACGGAATAATGAAGGCCAAAGGAATAGATAGACAGGATCTTATTAATTCAATTTTACAGAACAACAAGGAAACCAAAATATTACCGCTTGTTACTACCCATAACCCTAGGAACCCGAATATAGCTCCAGTGGTCAATCATCTCAACGGAGTTCTCAAAACAGATGAAGATATGGCTCGCGTTTTAACCAAACTCAAGTTTATTAACAGTAAAAGGCAACCAAAGAACCTTAAGAGAATACTCTGTCCATCTACAATTAATACGTCAATAAAAACGGTATCTAAATGTGGACACATACGATGCGGCACGTGTCCGTTTTTAAAACAAGGCAGCTCGGTTGACTTCAGAGGAAAACAATTCCACGTAAATTCGGACATGTCATGTCATTCCAAAAATTTAATATATACCATTATATGTGATGGTTGCAACAAATTTTATATCGGCGAAACTGGGACAACATTAAGAACAAGAATCCGGGTGCATAAACAGCAAATTAAAGACCCAGAGTACCGGAAAATAAAACTCAGCGAGCACATCGATGTATGCGGAGGCGGGCAATTTAAAGTGTTTCCATTTTATAAACTTTTTACAGAGAGTGCAACGGAAAGAAGAAAAAAAGAAAAACATTTTATTCAAACTTTAAAACCTTGCCTCAACAGACTGCTATAATTTAACTTTTTTATGTATTGCGTATATATTTCATTGAATTACCCTATAGATTACGCGGAAATATCCCTATACTACGTTAACTTTAACTATGACGTCATTGTATTGTAGACGTCACCAAGTAACGTAATTGTTATTTTAAAAACGTCTGAAGATTGAATGAAAGCGCTAACGTTTTACTCTGTGTTGTCTTTCGTTTTTCAAATTTTCTATATATAAAACCGGACACTGCGATATTTTTTGGATTTAACTATATATATATATATATATATATATATATATATATATATATATATATATATATATATATATATATTTATCACATGTTTATCCCAATATAAGGTGGATATCACTCATGGGATAAATTTTTGATATTCCACTGTGTGTTCTTACGCCACGTGACGTCATAGTTAATCATTACGTAGGTTTAGACGGTTGATTGACGTAGAATGAAAAAGTAAATAATTAATTCAGTTGAGGGGTGTTGAGATATAAATTTGAAACATTTAATGTTGCTTCAGTTATTTGTCAAGAATTCATAAAAAAAATGTTCGAAAATGAATGTCTGTTTGTTAAACTTCAAGGAACTTTTTTTCCATGCGTAACGTTGTTGACGTGTTGTAAATAATGTGTTGTGCGGCTCACAATCACAATTTTTACAGAAAAAGTAGGGATTAACAAAATACTTGGTAAAACATGTGATATAAAGAATCTCTCATGATTTGCGATGGTATATGATTTTTATCCAACTCGTTGTGTGTTTTCTATCCCCTCGCCAAGGCTCGGGGATAGAAAACACACAACTCGTTGGATAAAAATCATATACCATCGCAAATCATGAGAGATCCTATATATATTTATATATATATATTGAATGAAATCAAGCCATAAAACCATAATTGTTGTCGTAATTATTGTGGACAATTTTTTTTCAATAAATTACAGCTCAATGGATCTCGAGAGGCACCAACCAAAAGCAGGGTCATATATGCATGTACTAAGGGTTAAGCAACCTCTTCATTCGCCATGTTTACTTCCCATGTTACAATCACATGAGCTTTGAATAGTTTGTAAATCTCTGTTAAATTTAGTAAAATAGATCGTTTTTTAAAGTAATTTGGTTAAGCCATCCTTGTGGACTTACTGTACTCTAGCACTTGTGCCACAACTTTTGTGAAAAGTGCCGAATGTTTTACCAAAAATCACATGTTTGTTTCTTTGAAAGTTTATCTATTAGCGCTGTTTACAACGATGCGATTGGATCAGCTACTCGCAGTTGCAGCCAATCATTAAACGGATCTTGTCACCGAGTTTTTGCGGACCAAAAACCTCTGGCTAACGAAGACGTAAACAGGGTAAAACAATATTAAACTTTTACAGAAAGAAAAGTATTAAGCTCTTGTTGTGGCCTTAAACTCTACGTTTAGATTTATTAATGATGTTTTATCCATTAACAACTATCATTTTCACCCTTATGTTAACTCAATATATCCCAGTGAGCTTGAAATAAAATATAACACAGATTCCAAAACATCTTTTTTCATATTTGGATATTTTACCTAGAAAAAGACGTTAATAGTAACCAAATAAGAAAACTATCTGATAAACGTGATGCTTTTAGTTTTTCCATCGTCAACTTCCCTTACTTATGTAGCAATGTACCATCATCACCTGCTTATGGGGTTTATGTCTCTCAGCTTATTCGTTATGCCAGAGCCTGCTCTTCATACGAACAATTTATTAAACGAGGCATGTTACTTACAAACAAGTCTTTGAGACAAGATTATTAAGAACCTCGATTGAAATCATCTTTATGCAAGTTCAATGGTCCATGCAATGACCTTGTTAGCAAATACAATGCTTTTTAATGACAAATGATGACTGACGTTTTTTATACTTGCTAGACCATTATTTATACACCGGATTCACTACGGTTTCTTTCGTTCTTTATGATCTTGACACTGAGCAAACGGAGGATTCGACCGGTCGGCAGGGTATGCTTACTCCTCCGAGGCACCTGATTCCACCTCTATCTTTTAAGAGGTCTATGTTGCTCTGATTTAAATTTTTATGTCGCTTTGTGAATTTTTGAGATGGTTGACAGTTTGTAATTGTCATTTTAATTTCTATTCAACCAGCAAACGTTTGACTGATAGACAACGGAGAGGTGAAAAAATGACATAGATCTGCCTATCACATATAGCTACCTTTCAGTTTACATAGTTTGACCAAATGTCCGATCTTCATTCTTAAGTAGCAGGAAAATAGAAATTATGTTTTTTACATATTCAGAATGTCCGTGCTGGGAGGTTTGGCTTGAATTGTAGCAGCCCCTTGCAAAACTAATTTTTATGGTCGACTCTGCTTGGCGAAGTGTATGTGTTCAGTTGACCAATACTGTGACAACGTCAAGGGGTGTCTTAACAATTCAAGTTCCCGCCTTTCGATTACTAAACAAAACGTTTCTGATGTACCCGTTGATGTTGGTATGATATTGATTTTGTTTTAAAAACACAAATCATTTATCATTTGATTAAACTCATCATTGTGATTTACTTGATAGAATAAATGTTAATTTAATCATTTACTCAATACCATAAACGTGCTACAGACATAAGCCACTTTGCAACACTTAGCAATAAAAGATTAGTTGGTTTAATGTGATTTAGTCTTTTATCAATAGTAAAAAATGATACTTAAGTAAAACTTGAATTATAACTTTTTCTTAGAAACACGTGAAATGCAACCCGTTATTTGCGTTATAGATAACGGTGATTTACACTTTTTCTACTTATCTAATGTTTCACATTTTAAAAAATCACTGATATTTTTAAATTTTTCATATGTAAAAAAATATGTAGTAAAAAAATGAGATGCTAAATTTTTATTACAATTAATTTCAGAGCATTACTTATTATTTTTGCTATAAACTTGTTTCAGATGTAAAATGTTAATTTTCCAAATTTTAAACAAATATCAAGTTTTACTCACTTCTTAGATTTTGCTTTACTGTTCATTATATTTTCTTCATGTGTACCATTTGGTTTTTTTTAATTGTTTTGCAGTTCTTATTCTTTTGTTAATGGTTTACTTTACTCGTACTGTAGATTATGTTTTGCTATCAAAATGCTAAACGATGCTATTTTTCTAAGTTGATTATTATGTTCAGGGAACATCCAAGAAGACTTGGCATGGCGCAACACTGCATTCCTTCTCGCTTGGGTTTTGTTAATACTTATTGCTATGGTCGGTGCTCTCCAGAGCAAATCCAGATCTCTATTGGGTTTTAATGGGAGAACTAACAGGCAATGAAAACGCATCAATTGGAATATGAAACAGGTGAGATGTAAAACAAAACTTTCCCTGAGAAAAAGTGCATGTGGCTATACAAAACAATATATCTTAGATATATTAATTTCCATAAATGAGTGGAACTAAATAATATCCAAACGTATCGTAAATTTTAAAGATATTTTGAAATTAATGTCTTTTCTGATTCTGCTATTACATAAAACAATTTATAGAATAGACACTCCAATGTGGTTTACTTAGAATATACTTGTATTTACTTACATTACTCATATCATATATTCTGAGTTTAGTTTTCAAATAGATTTCCACAAATATATAGATTAAACTCAATAATTTATTGCATTTTATATACAAAATATAAATTAATGATATTTCAATTTCCTGGGTTTTTTTTATCTCAGTTAATGTACTTCATTTTTATCAAACTATGTTTCTTTCTAGACCAAACAAGTCGTATGTCTGCATCTTTGAGTAGCAGAAGTTGTATCGGAGAGAATCAATTGTATGAGGAACCTTACTTGGCATATTCGTATGACAATGCTTCACTAAGAGATCAATGAGTTGCTTTATTATTCCAATCAAACGTTATGCCAAACTCACCGAAATAAAACATTTGGGTGAAATGCAGGACAAATTTTACGAGAACGTTAATGAGTGATCAAGTATATAGCTTGGCAAGTATGCCTGTCCACAGAAGAGATGACTGCACTGAGGACATTTCATCTTAGATGAATTTTAGTTTGAAACATCGTTCGTTTCGTTGATTTGAATTCGATAAATGTAATCATGAAACTATGTTTCAATAATGCCTATTGTAATAGTTCAAACATCTTCTTACAATAATATTGTAAAAACAATATAAAACAAGTGTGAGAATATTGAAAGTATCGATTAAAACAACATTGTCTCTTATATCTCTGTTTATGTTTATACATGTACATATGTGTTGCTTGCATGATGCTTTATTCTTGTATAGATTGTTGACTAATTACTGTAAAAACTGTACATTCTTAAGTTTAAAATAGCCATAAATACAGAACTTTTATCATATATGTTAACTAAGAGCGCAGCTTACAACCAATATTATTGTTGTTTCACAAATTTTCTTGTCTTTAATATAGCAAACTCTCTTACAAAGTATATATTTCTCCTTTCCCTTCATTGTTTTACATTTATTCAAAATGTAAAAGAAACATCTGAAATAAACATGATTATACTGACAAAAACGTATAACATACCACATGTTACTCATTACCATCAAACACTTCCCGGCATGAGACTGCAAAGCATAAACTGCGCCACCTGTGGAGCAATCCCAACCATTAATTTTTGATCAAATTAGATGTATAACTGATATGAGGAAATTTTAAAAATAACGATTTTTTTTTAAAATTGAAAGGTTCTCCTGCCATAGTAAATATGAAACAGAGGTAAATCAAATGCCTAGTCTTATTACGTTACCAAGACAATACAACAACATTATTCCAGATGTATCAATACAATAATTCACGCTAACATGTTGAAGAATTATATTCCGCCAAATATCGTACATGCTGAAATTAGTAGGTTAACATTGATCTATGACCCAGCAAATAGTTATAGCACAACCTCTGTCTGGTTTGCACAACTCTAAACGACACTTTGACTTAAATCACTCAAAAATGCTTGCAGTGCAGGATGCAATTCACCCAGGAAATTTGCTAACATATCTGTTTTCGGAAACCTGCACCTTATCTTTGCAAAATATGTATATGTTGTCTTTTTAGAAAGTACAGAATATAGAGTACCTGAATCACTTCCCCTATACATTATTAGAAGAATATCCACTATGGACGTAACGATTCCGGTCCTTTCTATAGCACGCTAATTGATACCCCCTACCCCCACACCAATGAAGACGTGGCAGAATATGTTATCCTATCATTTGATGAATATTGGATTTATTTTATTTCCTTGTCCAAATTATCACATAATTTATCATATTTTTTTGTATGACAAACTTAGTTAGAACCATTAGATACTCTCAAAAATATATTTTCAAAAGAGGTGTTACCTAGTTCTCTAAGTTCCCACTGGAGATGTAATTGTGTAAATATTTTTAACGTTATGCAGCTGTCAATTCTTGATATAAACAGTTTTTCAATACTTCCCGCATTTACTTCGGTCTATGGCTGTTTGTCTTGTCACCAAATTCACCACTGCAAATCTCCTGCCTAACACAATCAACTTCAACATTTTTTGATTTTTTTTTGCTTGGTTTGTTTTATCTATTTTGAACATCCATGACGAAAGATGAAGAACGAAATATGGTGGTAATGAATCGTATTTAAAATCAAAAGTCCAAAAGAATAATACACACTAGGGCAGAGTAAACACAGACCTCAACAAAAAAAGTGGTAGGATCAGGTGCCGTGGAGGAGTGAGCATCCTCTGATGACCGGTCACACTCCGTCACACCCGCTGGGTGATCTTTGTCATAATTGGGAAAACGATCAAATTCCGAAATAGTTTGGTTCATAACAATAGCATAACAATAAGACTGAAATACGTCACTAACCATTCAACCTAGTGAAAGATTGTATTTGCTGACAAGATCGTTGTATCGACCATAGAACTTACAAAATGATAAAAATAAAAATGCCAAGATATTAGTCCAGAAGTAATTTTTCCCTCTATACATTTACAGTGCTGCTATCGTGAAAGTTGACAAAACTATCCTATCCTATCCTATATCCTGTATCCTGCATCCTATTCTGCAAATAAGCTCTATCCTATCCTATCCTATCCTTCCCATACCTTCAAAATATAGGAAAGCAATTAATATCTCTGTGACAAGGAAATCAATCAATGAAATAAAAAATACTTAAATGCCACCTGTGACAATATAATAAAGTCATGGGAAAAATACATCAGTTAGCTATTAGGTTTTTGTAAAACAAGAGAAAAACTAATTAACTAACCAAGATTTTTGTCTCACCTTTTTCCTGCTTAAAATTTCTTGCATTAACTTTTACAACTCATTACAATTATTTTAGTTTTAAACGTCTTTAATAGTTTCAGTTAAAAAAAAATGTCTTCAACCAAAATTTCAATTTAGACACATGTTGCCTTTTTGACTGCATGGAAATAGTAAGTTCTGCAAATCACTTAAGATTTGATTGTACTGAACCTCGTGTTATTATTTTATTTTTCATAAATCGTTCTTTAATCATATACTTATTGGGTTTTTTTTCTACATTCAGTCCTGTCAGTCTCACTTTCAACTAACAGATACCCATTGCAATAGCTGTGAATCAAAGTTTAAAACAGTTTAACTAGATTTATATTAAATAAACAACTGTTGTAAATAAAATGGCAATAGCTGATACCAGGAACAACCATGACAGGTGTCCTGATTATGGATCAATAGTAAATTTTAAATATATATTTAATTACACTAACATGTTAAAGTATTTTAAGGGACCAATCGAATAATTTTCAAAATTACCATTACTACAGCTGTACGGATTAACAAGTTTTCTAAGTAATCAATTTAAATGCTTATATTTCTCAATGTTTATTGTTTCTAATTCCTGGTTTTTGAAAAATGTTTGAAATGCCTACAATATGAATTGTATCAGATGTGGGAAGACTATTTAGTCTGCCTGGGTTGTGTTATCTGTCTGAACAATGTTGACATATTATGTATCTTTAAGTGGCGTTGCATTTATTTTGTTTATCTTTATTCAATCAGGAGGCTTTGTGTTTTGTTCTGAATGCAACAGGTTTGTATGAATACACTTATTGTTATCTTCAATAGAATATAATTTTTTAAGCCTCAAATCATCGTTATATTTCCATTATGTTTACTGCTGTTTTAAAGCAAACAGTTAAAGTGATAAAATAATAGACCCCGTTCTACTTCTTTTATTATTTGTACATGCTCTTTACGGCTTCATTGAAATCTATATTAGGGAAACATATTTTTTTCATTGCAACTTTAACTTCATTTTGTTCATCTTTCCCTAAAAATTTGCAACCCTTTTAGCGTACAGCTTAACATAGAAATAATTTTAGTTTCGACAATGTTTTACAAATGATTATTTGTATTAAAGGCACAAGGATCGCTGCTGCATGAACTACTATCGATCGAGATTAAATGGACAATGCACAGGTAATGATCGAGATGCAGTAGTCAAATGTTTTACATCTCTGTTTTCATGCTATAATTTTTGTTTTCTGACTGTATACTGGCAATATTTATGTTGTCTATTGTATATGTATAAATATATGTATAAATATTTTAGAATGTCCGGCAGGAACATTTGGCTTGAACTGTAGCAGGATTTGTGGAGACAATTACTATGGACGACTGTGTAAGGAAGAGTGTAACTGCACTGATGGTCAGTATTGTGATCCAGTCCACGGATGTCTAAACAATCATAGAGATACAACCACAAGAGAATATATCGATAACGAAACAGTTACAGGTACGTTGACAAGCTGCTGTGAATAGCACATTGTTGCTCGAAACTTAAAGATTGTATCTAGCAAAATAACAACAAAGAAAAATTGAATTCATGAATGAATTTGCATTTTTTGATGAATTCCATTATCAAAGTCCAGTATCCTTCATTATTCCTAATGCGATATGTACCTATCAGTAAACGATTCAGTACAATCTACACTCCGCAGCACAGTTAAGGCTGTCAATAAACTCCGTTCAGACAAAAAGTACGGGAAATGTGCATTATGACATCACAGTATATTACAAACCTCGAAAGTACTTATTAATCTATTTATTAGTAAAATTAACTTATACTTACCCTTAATTAGAAACAACAAATGCTATTACTTACACTTTTGATGTCCGTTATATCGTACACACTGAAAAATAAGCGAGATGTCGTTCTCGATGTACTACAAAATATGACGTCATATGCTTCAAAATGACGCATTAAGTTAAATCATTGAAGGCTATCGTGTAGTTTTATAGCGAAGAAAAATAAAAGTCATACATTAACAGAAAAGTATAAATGAATATTTTGTTTAAAATTATTATTAGTAGAATGCCACCTATATAGTCTTATTTTCATTTTGTTAAAAGTATGCATCGTATAAAGAAGCCACGTCGGTTTTGTATAAAATATCGTATATCTAAAATCTGAGTACCTAAATAAATCACTTAATTGCAAGGGCATACACTTACCTGATCCCGACAAACTTTTACATGTGAATTTGAAATATGCTATGTAACTTAAAAACTTCTACGATCCTTGTAAAATCTTACAAATTAATTATTTTTTTAATGAAATTAACCCTGTGACCTTCAAAATTATTCAACATATGCATTATAAATTACGGTTTCTACTAACAAATATTCTTATCTTAAAAAGTTCGCACCGTTTTTCAAAATCTACGATATTACATCGAGTTATTTCATAATTCAGTTGTGAATTTTGACATGATTATGCCCTTGCAATATTGAATTTTTTAAATGACCTCAAAACCACAAATACATCTGCTTGTACCATGCGACTGCCATATCACGTGACCACTATGAACATAAAATATTGTACTGTTATATATATATTTTAGAAATATATTGCATTTGAGTGACTGTTATTGATTTTAAAAAGGACATGCCAGTTTAACTAAAGTATACGTGTTTTCATCACAAAAATTTGCCCATATTTTTATTGACCGCCTTAACTGTACTGCGTCTTTTTTATATAGTCTGTCTATATATCTTATTAACTATTTCTTCTACATGGTCATCTTTTTTTGTAATTTTTGAAAGTATTTAATATTTTACATATTGAAGATCAGGGATTTGCAGAATCTTTGGAATGTAAAAGGTTTGACAAAATATACTTTGTAAATTTTCTTCATTTTGATTTCTCTTTTCTCTCTCTCGTTTCTCTCGTTTCTCTCTCTCTCAATCTCTCTCTCTCTCTCTCTCTCTCTCTCTCTCTCTCTCTCTCTCTCTCTCTCTCTCTCTCTCTCTCTCTCTCTCTCTCTCTCTCTCTGTTTTAAAAGGAGTAACACTAATATAGCCATCTGTCTTAATCTAAAAGAAAAGTAATAATATTTTACTGGGTTCTTTGTACACTCAATTTATTAAATGCCAAAGGTAAAAACTTTATTAAAAATTATATTATTACCATACGGAAATAATTTTCTCCAAATTCTTTTAAATAAGGGGGAAAATGATTAAATGAAGACAATCTTAATATTAGTGATAATCAAAACACGTTTGTTTAACAGTTAACATGTTGCAATGCAAAATTTAATAGAAATATTACTATGTTATCTCCTGTTGGTAATTTTGGTTCGTTTTTAAACAATTTGTTTAACAACAATTTGTGTTCGCTGACCTGAGCTTAACGCTCAACTGTGCTTTCCTGATATATTTTTTTTTGGCTGGCGTCCGTCTCTCTGTCTATTCATCTGTCTGTCTGTCTGTCTGCCCGTCTGTAAACTTTTACATTTTCGACTTCTCCAGAATCACTGGACCGATTTTTAAACAAACTTGGCACAAAGCATTCTTATGTAAATGGTATTCAAAGTTGTTTAAATGAATGGCCTCTTCTAAGAAATATAATTTAGAACTTTTAAAACTTTGTTGCCAATCGGCCAGAATAGCTGTAGTTTGTATAAAAGCGTCCTCAGGAAATGTAAAATCAACTTCGTTTACGTCAATATCACCGGGAATATGGTGGGCCATAACGGAAAGGAAAAGCTTTACATAGAAATATGTAGAAAAAAAATCTTTTAAAATCTTTTTCTTAAAACCAATCGGAGTGTTATCTATCTATCTATCTATCTATCTATCTATCTATCTATCTATCTATCTATCTATCTATCTATCTATCTATCTATCTATCTATCTATCTATCTATCTAGAAGTAAAATTAAAAAGAAAGAGACGGTTATTGTGGGAAAGGAAAAAGTGATCATTATCAAAAATATATATTATAGAGTATTACTCACTTCCAAGCATATTGACCTTTTGATTCTCAGTTGTTTAGACAGCGGCCCAGAATCATTCTGGGGCCATAGACGGGGTTCAAAATCTGACGTAGATTTATATTTATACGGAGAGATGTCTAATTTTTTTAATTATATTATCATCTTTTTTTTTAAGAATGAAACTTCTCGATATGTTATATGGTTATGAAATAATCTAGTTACATCTGAAAACAATTAAAAGGTCTCTAACGCAGGAACAATTTTACTCATTCGTTATCCCGATATTTTGGATAAGGCTCATTTTATTATAAAGACATGTCTAGCTGCAGTATTTAAGTTCTTTTTATTGGGGGGGGGGGGGGGCTTCAACACCGTAGATTCTCCGTAATGGTGAACTAATTTTGGCTCAAATCGTTTATAAATGACAATAATTTTTGCATTTTTTACCTGAATTCAAACATTGTAGTTATGAACAAATGACAATAACAAACTGTCAACCATCTCAAAACCATAAAACGAAATACAAATTCAAAGCAAAGCAAAATGGACCTCAAAAAAGATAGAAGTGGATCAGGTGCCTAGGAGGAGTGAAAATCCTCTGCTGACCGGTCACACCCGCCGTGTCCTCTTTGTTGTAGTCGGGGAACAAACCCCGAAAAGTCCGTAGACAATTAGATGATAAATTTTGGTCTTACAATTAGAATAAAAACGTCAGTCAGCATGCGACCTAGTGGAAGATTGCATTTGGTGACAAGGTCGTTGTATCGACCATAGAACTTACGAAAAGATGACTTCAAACAAGACTGTTGATAGTGCTGTTTTATTAACTTGTGTATCAGTAGCGTTTATCGTAACATTTCGTTGTAAGGTTACTATCAATGTTAATTTCCAGTAAAATATCCACATATGAAACAGATGACGCAGACTCAGTGGTATCTTTTATTCAAATTCACCGGGAAATATCGTCGTCAGAAGTATGGAAAAAAATTGTTAATTAATAATACGTCGTTAAAATACCTGAATGTTGAGTTAAAAGCCACAGCGAGTGATTTATTGTTTTCATGTACAAGTGTTTAAATAAGTTCTGCTTTAAGAATACTTAAATAGGTCTGCTAACAATGGGGCACAATTGGTACTCATGGGTATTCCAGCAGATTGTTGAACGACTTGATTTACAAGAACTGCACAGATGTTGTCCACCAGAAACTCAAGTATCTTTTTAATGTCGACTTCAGAGTATGTGTGTGTAATTAGAATGGTTTTTGTAGTTTATGTGTTTCTGATGATTCATAAACGGTCAGATTTTTTAACCTGAATGAAATAATCATTTAATCCAAAGACTTAGGGAGAAAACATAAAATCGATCTTTTTCTAGATGAAAGTCAGCTGCATTAAAAATAATTTTGTACCATATGGAGATCCAATGATATTATTGCCTTATTACAACATCAGATATAAAAAAGGGCTACATTATTGCAGCTAATAAATGTGTAGTGTTGGTCCGTTGAGATTTATGTCCCATTGGCCTCTTGTTTTGTTTTTTGTTAAAATGATTCGTGAAATAAAATGTTTACTAAAGAGAGGAACATAAAACATAATCTGATCAGTAAAAAATGATATACGAGCTTATGTAACATTTAGACTACGAATTTTTCTAATAACCGGAAATAACACAATGGTAGACCATATTTCTAATGTTTTCAATTGAAAACCAAATATATCATTTTTTTTTATCATTTCAGTGGCATAGGTCAGTGTTGTCAAAATTACTACAAAGTAAATGGCAACTGTACAGGTAAAAGAATGCATTTATATAATTTTATGAATTCTTTATTTCCATGAAGATAAACAAATCTTGTTTTCATTCAGAAATAATATGAATTCAATAGCACCGCCTTCGAGAAACTGATTAAACACATATTGAATCGCTGCTTTAAGTAATAATGTTTTTTCCTCTTTTTTTTTAACAAGAATGTCCGACAGGAACATTTGGCTTGAACTGTAGCGCCACATGTCCATCAAATTACCATGGTGTCTTTTGTAAGGAAGAATGCCATTGTACTGACGGTCAATATTGCGACTCAATCCATGGCTGTATACAAAACGCGAGTACGTTAAAGCTTTCCGATTGATTTTACTTAGTTAATTTATTTTAAAAAGTGTTTAAATGTCATTGTTATACTTTCATGTTAAATACTGAAATCTGATTGGTTAAGACGCAGTTAATAATATTTACTATTACCCTCAGCGTTAGCAACGCACTTGGCAACGGGTAACATTAAAAAATGTTACATGCGCGAAAATTATGCGCGTACGGTTCGCTGTAGAATTCACGTTATTCCTATATAAAAGCAGTAAAATTTTCTTAAAAATTTTAAAAAAGACATTCAGTATAACAAAATAAATAGTGCCTGTTTGGGAGGATAACAGTTGAAATTGACACCCCTCGAAAACCATTGTCAACCTCCGCTTCGCGTCGGTTGACAATGGTTTTCTCGGGGTGTCAATTTCAACTGTTACCCTCCCAAACAGGCACTATTTATATATTATTTGCGCCAATGTTATTGATAATGAGCATATGTCGTGTTAGGATAAACACGTCACGTGATTAAGAAGTTTATATGTTGTCACAAGATAGCATTAAATATAATAATGGATATCGTCGTTATTTTATAAAATAAAGATTTATAGAAATTTCTCATGTTAAACTGTTTGTTTGGGTTTTGCTTGTTTTTTTGATAATTAAAACAGTACCGTTTTCGGTACTATTTTAGCGTCAGATAACCTTACCGTAGCTGCAAACAAGCATTACACAAAAGAAATGGAAACAGTCGCCCATAATGTAAAAGCAGGTAATACTTCAAAATGAACTTTCAAGACGCTTAAAATGTTTATAAAAAATACGTATGGACTGATATCAAAATAGCAAAAACCATTGGTGTTTAAAAAGTTTCTGTTGACATTTACCATGCAAACGTTAGTGTACACGTATAGTTTACATTTAAATGTGTAAATGTGGGTGGGTGTGTGGGTGTGTGTGTGTCACTGCTAATACAGTTCCCGTGCCTTGGTTTTGATGTATTTTGTCATTAGAATTAGTAGCACTCTTTAATAATGACGCTTGGCGTCATAGATCGACCTCGAAATGATGTATATAAACCTTTCTCATAGAGTTTCCTAGAATGAAAGAAAACTACGACACATCGTACTTTTACAGGTTCCCCAGTCGAAGGCAACATCGTTTTCTTTTTTATAAATATTATAATTGATCATTTAAGTATCATAATTCAATTTTGATCGAAAAAACATTGAGGATTGTTTTGAACTTTTCTTTATTCTTTCACAAAAATGTTTTCCCCTATCATGTTTGATTGGGAATAAATGTAATGCAAACAATTTTTTAAATGGTCTCTTCGTAAGATCTGATTCGATTTTGATATCATTTATTGCTAATTGTTGATACATTTTAAGTCAAACTTACTCAAATACAATGTTCATGAAAATCACGTTCATAGAATTTAATTAGGTCGATTGACATCTATACACAAACAGGAAAACCACTTGTTTGCTTCTTTTTTACCATATTTAGTTTTTATAAAAAAAAAAAAAAACTCTTGATACATTCTATTGTGTTTCCCGCTATCTGCTCTGATTTCATTTCATCATGTCATAACCACGATTATGTTCTATATTCCCGTATATTCACCATCTACCAAAGCGCTCACAACAACACCAAGTTTTGAAGACATTTCTGTGTGGAAAAATATGACCTTTGCCTTCATTGGCTCCATTGCAACTGCACTCGCTGTGACAGCAATCATGTGTTTAAAATCAAGGTAATAATCATTTTAAAGTGTTTGCAAAAAACAATCAAATTTAAAACAGAGCAAAAATGTATCTTCTTGTGTTAGATTGAAAAAGAATCAAAGACATGAGGCATTAAGATGTCAAAGGGGAGACCATGCAGATCTTTCTGGTGAGTATGAAATTGATGAAATCATTTTAGGAATTTTAAAGTACATATTTACAGCAAAGATTACAAAATTTCTTTTTTTAGCTGCTAGACAGGACCAGGTAGAGGCAAATATTGAAAACATTAACCTTGTTCAGGAACAAGCAAACGAAGAAACGTCAGACAATATGAACGACTTATATGACGATTTAAGGTCCTCTAAAATGTTAGACACATATAGCAATGTTACAAAGAAAAATAATTTAGCGACATGTAGCACCAAAAACGTAATTCCGAATAGAGATCATTGTGATTCAAACGAGTTCATTATTGAGAGTGTATTGATGTATTCAAACTCGAATGAAGAGATCAATGCCAAAGATGAATCGGTACCAAATTATGAACAATTTCAATTGCCCTGCCAATACAGCATACTCTCTTTGAAGAGAAATCTTGACCCATCTGCTGCAGAATTATATGGTAAGACCGAATATAATAATGCTGATGCATATGACCTTGTCAATGTGTATGAAAACAGTGGAAGTAGTTATTCAAGTAACAGCCAATCAGAGATGGAGACAAGTGGGACCATCATAAAAACGGAAAATGAGATAGATGAACACAATGATGATGTTTACAGTCTATGACATATACATACTATAATTAATCTGGTTTGCTATTCGTTTTCCTCTAATTATGATACTTTTTAAAAACGACAATGTTAATGAAATAGTAAACGTATATAAAATCATTTTTTTAAATGTATAATGTAATACAATTGTTACGGTATTACTGTCAATTCCAAAATGAAGAAACAAACATGCTGTGTATGATAATTATCTACATGTTGAAATCATATTTTGAGATTTCATGATTTGTTTTGTCGTATTTTTTATTGAATTGTTTGAGGAGACTGATGTGCAGAATAAACATCCTGATAATCTAGAAAAAGCAGATTGAATGTTTTATGTTCGGATCTTTTCATCTTGAATGAAGGTTAATGATTATGCTTGTTTACGAATTTTTGCTATCTTATAACCTTATTTCATTTTCACCAAGTATATCGTTCACCTGATTTTTATGGCGTTTGCATATCTGAAAACTCTTTGCAAACTGGATGTACGATAATGATAAACTGTAACAAAAGACATATTCGATGATCTCATTCCTGCTATAATAATTATTCTTTCAACGAATTTTTTAAAGCGATTATGAACAACATTCATACAATTTTCATCAAGTTGTACCCTTTCTTCCTATAAGGTTAAACTGATGATCACTGAATCGTCCATTAAACAATTCTTGATACCGGATTTTCGTTTTGTATGATGTATTAAATAAAACTGTTGATTTATTATATTTTTTGATATTTTATGTCAACAATTTTTGTCAATATCGATGTCAATGGTTTCCTCCCCTTTCTATAAAATGTGAAAAGTTGGAACAAAGTGTTCATTGAAAACAATTTAGCATACAAGAACAACATTATGAGTCCTATTTGTGCAACTTTTATGACTGTGGTATTCTGTTAAAATGCTATAACTTCATAAAGCCAAAAAGAGTTGTAATTCAATTTTGATAAACAATGTAAAATTATCTTTCAAAATACAACATTATTATCTTTTTTGTATATCTTTATGTATAGCCTTGTGGACAGCTAGTCTTAAACAAAATATTTTTTTTTCTTCATAGAGCATGTACATGTAAGAATGAAACAATGTGAGGTTTTACTGTTAATAAGGCAGCCAATCATTTAAAACACTATTCATAGGCACCTTTGTTTATATCAAACATAGAGTTCAAAATAAACGTCTACATATCTTATCATTGTATGCAGTATAATTAAAAATGACTTACAAGGGAAAATGATTATCGATCCGAACGGAACATGATGTAGAACAGTCAATTTTCTTGCAATATTTTACTAAATATCCTCCGATCCCTAAGTCTAATAAGGGTCAAATCCCCATACATTCATAAAAGCAATAAATATAACATGTTGTTTAAACCTTAGTATTGAAGCATTATTTTTAACCTCTTAGTCGAAAATTCAGAATAGGAAAATTCAATACATGTGTTGTGAAAGTATATATTTCTCAATGATACCCACAAATATGAGTTACGAGTTGTTATTTAGTTGTTACAAACCTCTAAAGTCTGACGGATAAAATCGACGTCCAACTCGGGTGAGGTACAGGTAACAACTGAACTTTGTTTACAATGGGTATACCTTAATGTGATTATTTATGTAATCCAGAACCTGATGGTAAAATGCACTACACATGGAACATACATATGTCCATTTGATATCACAACGTTTATACCAAAATGTTGATTTCGAGTGGAATATCACTTAAAATGTTGAGTTTTTAAGAGTATGAGTTTTAACGATAAACTAAGTTTCATCAAGTTTGCATTTATGTTTTCAAATCATTTTAGAAATACTGAGCTTTTAAAACATCATGATGAATTTCAAAAATTATCTCTGTATCTATGAACAGTGTCTTCACTTTACTCAAAAAACTTACTATGTCCAAGCGGGAAGTGATGAATACATATCACACATGTTAATTTACTTTTCTTGTCTTTGAATAATTTCAGATGAAGAATATGATTATTTGTATTAGGCACTTAAGATTTTTTATATTTGAAAAATTTAGAAATATATATAATAACGTACCTACATCTAACTCTTAATATAATATTCATTCTATTCTACGCTAGGGTATCAACAGACCAGGAATTTAAAAGTCATATTGAAAATTGACCTAGAGAACCAAATTTAGAGAGACACTACATACCTATACACTGGTTTGAAATAAATACCAATAAATTATTTTTTTAGTCACCTGCAACAAACAGAATTAAGGCAATGCATATGGATACATTATCCATTTCAGTTTAGATGTTCTCATCCCTGCCATCTTCTTTTAATATTTTTTAAAATAATGCAGTTTGTTTTTATTCTGATTTTAAAGAATAAGATAAGGACAAAATCGGACAAAATATATACAAAAATGACAAAAAATGGTTCAACATATTAAGCATTGTCTGCAAGGGCTGTCATCTAGTTACATATAAAATATATTACTCTGTTCGGATATGAGTCAATAACAAACTCTTCTTATAATATTTTTTTTGGGGGGGGAGGGGATGTTTGGAGTGTAAAAAACCTTCTATGCCGTGTTTTTGAAACAGATTACGTTATATGTCAGTTTTGTGAATGTAAATGATATATTGTTTTTGAAACAGATTACGTTATATGTCAGTTTTGTGAATGTAAATAATATATTTTTTTTTTCATTTGTAGTTTTTTCTATAAGGCGTTCATCGATGTTTCTTAACTCGACTTGTTTTTTAACACTTCTTGGATTTGCTACATAAACTAGATGCTGTCATTAGACAGTAATACCCGCACCAAGTGTTTGCCCCTAAATAACACTGTTTTGTACCAGTTTAATTAAAAATGAAGGTCACATGCAAGCTCCGGTAATACATTTAACAATTATATAATTTTCATAACTGAAGGATGAGATCCCTTCCTATATGATAATACACATGAGCAGCACTTTATGTGCAATTTGGGGTTGAACTGTTTGCAGTGAATTTTCAGTTAATCAATAATCTTAACATTTCATGTCATAGAAAGTATAATGGTCTACATAATTATTACAAAAAAAAAATTAAAAAATTAAATTATGCCCCCTCCCCGTGGCAGTTGCCGGTTTTAGATTTGCTTCTGTGTGCCTACATGTAAATCATCGTGTGCACAGATTTAGAGAAGGGGGTGGGAGTGAGGGGTGCAGACCCCCCCCCCCCCCAATGAAAATTCATTTATATCAATAGTAAAATTACCAAAAATACACCTTGGACCCAAATGCTCTTACAGGCATGTAAACGCTCTAACCCATTGCGCTTCAATGTTAGGTAACATTATTGGGGGGGGGGGGTTAAATATTTAATCAATATTTAATATACTTTATTGTTTATCTCAGTAGGAAGTATACATCTCAATATGCAGGTGCCCTGCACCACCTTAAAGCTGTTATTTACCTAATAAAATAGTGCAAGTGGATTTGAAGAACTGGTCATAAAATACATGCATGTTACAAATAACTGATCTTTGTCTGAAGTTACGTACACAACACATGTCTGCAGGCTTCATTAGCGGGTACTAGTTTTACCCAGCTCTTCGATTAGATGGGCCTGGGTTCACGTGTATACATACATGTATGTGTTATCCATATGCAGAAAAGGATTTGTTAAAGCTGCTTGGTCCGATTTTATATCAAATTTTATGCACGCTTTTAAACGATGGCTATGCTTAGTATATGTATAATAATAGACATTGCAGTAGTTTTACCCGTCAATTATGCCAAATTTCAATGAAGAAAAATACGTACAAAATTTGCTAACAAAATAACACGACATTAAAAGGTACTGCGTTATTTCGCCTCATGTTAAATTTCACCCCTGACGACGAGACGGGTATTGTTGTATTACGAATTTGACATCGCTTTAAATAAAGGTCGAAATGATCAGACAAATTACAAATAAACATGTGTATGTTTTGTAAGCCAATATTTCTAAAGTCTGCTTTCTTTACAATCGATGCATTGCATGCGGGTTGAATATCCCCAATCATTCGGGGGACGAAACCATGCGGTTTCCTTTTCTAAACATTCCCGTGATGCATTTTGGTTTGTTTTTTCGTTTGCCCAAAGAGAAATTATTTATATTTACTTTGAATATTTCTAACTTTGAAAGGAGACTGATTCTGCTGGTGTAAATAGGAGAAAGTCCATAACTTTCTAAGATAAATGATGTGTATGAAAAAAAATTGATACTGTAATTACAAAAAAAATCGGACCAAGCAGCTTTAAGATCAGCTAAAGGAATTCATTATTGTGTTTTAATTGGATTATCATTATAATATTGACCAATATAGGTAAGCATAATATATGTAGTAGCAGTAGCACAATATAATGAGATGCCAGCACACATAAGTTTTACTTTCACTTTCTAAATGTGATTTCCCTTTGACAGCATACTGTATCATCATTTTTTAATATTTAAATAAGCCTATGATCGTTACCTATCCTATCGCATTTGTAAATTAAGTTTCTGTCATTTTAATTGCAAAAGTTATTTGTTTTCATTTGTCAGACTTGCACTATTGAGTTGACCCCATATTGACCCCGTATAAACAATTTTGTATTAAATTTGTGTTTTACATGAAACGTTAACGTTATATGAGTAATAATAGGAAGGAAGGAGTATTTCTTTCTTAATGTATTATAATGCATAAAATATAATGTAGGTCATGACCTTATGGGACTGTTCTGACCCCACAAAACAGGAAAATACAAAATATCTTCTAATGTCATTATGATGCATCAAATGGTGTAAAGTACATTAATGACCCCCAGGTGTTGTCTTTAACACCCCCCCCCCCTTCCCTCTGAGATCCTAATCCCTAAACCATATAATTTATTCTTGCCCTTTGCGCGTATAAGTGTTTATAGATCATGCCCCCTTGGAGACACTCTAACATTCTAGAACTAAAAATAATAAAGTATTTTATATCTTATTCATATGTAGTGTTTGATCCATGTGGGTAATTCCTAGCCTAATGATGACACTGCTTTGTTTAGGAGACTTTACAATTGCCCCACATAGGCGAATACACATGCATATATTTAAGATTTATAAACATCAGGAGAGAAAAAGCAACCAAGTAATAATTTAAAATTTGCTACTGTACACATGTAAGAATGTATTAAGAAGACTGAATCTTTAGAACCAGGTTAGATTGGAAGGGGGGGGGTGAATGTGGAGTATAAACATTTATAATTTGAATCATTTATTGTTATTATTTTAAATTGTTAATGAATACCGGTACTAGTTATTGATCCCAAGGTAGAAATATGACCTCTGATCATATCTCAATAGATCAGTTGTCAATTATGCAAGGTGTAATGTAATTTTTTTTAAGATTAACATTTTTTACAAGTTTATAAAAGTTTGTAGACGCCCAAATTATATTTTGATTTTAATAGATCATTCGACAATTAAGGGGGTGGGGGGAGAACAGTTTATATTTGAGTTTGTTTGGAGGTGGGGGTTCCAAGTCATATATTTGACAATTTTTTAATGTAATTTAAAATAAGACTTAGCCATACCACAATCATGAACATGAATAGTATAGAACAAAACACAAACTATTACATGTATATATACATAGGAAGTATTACAAAACATAGATGATAGATCTATATCTGGGTTGAACTTCTTAAATTGAATCCTATATCATGTACATATTATACATGTATTATTGTTTCTTTGTTCAAGGCATTTCAGATGGTATGTAGTTCATGATCCCAAGTGCTCTTCCTGAAATTATCCAATATCATAAAAACCATTGATCTTAATCCAAAGATATTAGTCCTCCTTAGATCATGGCGCATCAGATCATTATGGCATGTAAGTCATGACCCTAAGGGGTCATCCTGACCCCCTAAGAATCAGAAATTGTCAATTATCTTTAAATTGTTGATGTTTGATGATCCTATCTCTATTTAATCTTTATTATTAAGTCTCCCGAATGAAATGTGGAGACTTATTGTTATGTACGGTTCTTATTACACGTATTATTATTCTTCGTCTTCTTCTTTTTCTTCTTTCTAGCTCTGAACTTGTTTCTCAGAGATGGCTGAACAGAATTGTACAACACTCTAGGATATATTAGGCCTGCATATCTAGTTGTGCATCATGGTTTGATTTTTCTCATTTTGTGTTATACAACCACTTTTCGGGGGGGGGGGGGGGTTAAAAGGGTGTGGGGTCTAACATTGAACCTTGTAGGAAGAATCGTAGACTCTATTGTAAATGGTAACTTGAAAACGGACAAACATAATAATATAGGGTTTTCATAATCATATATTGACTGTTACTGGCGATATATAGTGTTTATTAGATCTGACCCCTGGGGTCATCCCCACCCTCCAGGAATTGGAAATTACCATATATCTCAGAAACTGTTATAATCATGACCCCTAAAACATATAAATTCATGTTTCTGATGTCAGGTGGCATCAAATGTTATGTGGGTCATGGGCCCTGTGGGTGGTCCTGACCCCTTCAAACAGCGAGTCCCTTAATATCTTCAAAACAGTTGAGATCCCCACCCTTAAACCATGTATATTCTTTCTGTTCCTTGTGTCAAGGAGCATCAGACGGTATGTAGGTCATGGGCCCCGGAGGTGTTCATGACCACCCTCGAACAGAAAGTGCACGAATATCTCGAAAACAGTTGAGATCCCCACCCTTAACCATTATATTCTTGATCCTTAAAGGGCAACAAAAGGTATGTAGGTAATGGGTAATTAAATTTAATTTTTCAAAACCGTAATGCACATCTCTGAAACAGTTCCTATCATATCCCAAGATATGATGTGTCTAATATCCATTAAATCATAAAAGGAGTTCTAGGATCTATGTTTTTTTGAAGTGATAAACGTCAATTTCTGCTACTTTTTGACTCCCTGGATGAAATTTTAATTTTTAAAACCTTACTGCACATCTAAAGAACAGTCCATATCATATCCCAAGATATGACGTGTCTATCCATTAAATCGTAAGAGGAGCTCTTGGATCTATGTCTTTTTTAGTGATAAACGTCAATTTTCTGCTACTATTTGACTCCCTGGATGAAATTCAAATTTTTAAAACCCTATTGCACATCTAAAGGACAGCCCCAATTATATCCCAAGAGATGACGTAGCTACTCCAAAAGTTGCAAGAGGAGTTCTTGGAACCATACTTTTTTTTTGCCAAAAAACGTCATTTTTTGTTGCCTACTGATCCCCTTAAAAAAAAAAATTCTCCCAATCATAGTCTAAAAGATCATTTGGCTACTGCCAAAAAAAAAATGACGTTTTTGAAACCATTTTTTTGTAAAAAAAAAAAAAAAAAAAAAAAAAACACCCCGTCATTTTTCAGCCATATTATGACCCCTAGGACAAAATTGAAAATTCCGAAACCTTATTGCGCATCTATAGGATACCCTAAAACATATTCCAAATGATGATTTGTCTACTATTGAAAATGTAGGAGGAGTTCGAGGAAGAAGGTTTTTTGTGAAAAAACGTCATTTTTTACCAATTATTTGACCCCCAGGACTAGCAGAGAATTTTTGAAACCTTTTTACAAAACAACATGATATCCCAAATCAAACTCCAAGAGTTCAGTTTGCTGGTTTATAAGATGTAAGAGCAGTTTGAGAAAGTAAAACATGACAGACGGACAGACAGACTTTCTTTAGAAAGTGCGGGTATAAAAAGAGAAACGGAAAATATATAAAAACTAATTAATTGTTTATATGATGATATACACCTACCAATTGATCTAGGAAAACGTGTTTTAAAAGACAAATCAATTTGATTGATGCGCTAGCTTGAAAATTACATCCTTGTCTATGAGAAAATCAAATTTATGGTAATAAATTGTTTTATGTAAAGTTCGAAGTTTGATTGCTATTTATTGTACATCCCACTGGAGGCCCCAATTATGTATAGATGTATGTAAAACAAGTACCCTGTGTAGGGCCCAGTGTTTACAATTGTAGCCAATCACAGCTCAGCATCTTCATTATTCTTTTGTTTTTTCGATAGTTGCGGCTGTAATTTTAGCTCTACAATTTTAGCTCTACTCTGCGTTGTATCTTGAGTGTCTGGATTATAATCCTCGCCATCTTCAGGTATAACATTAACTTAATCTTTTACATCAATGAGCTACTTTGTGCACTCTCGGTGTGTTTGCAGATTTTCAATCGTGCTTGTGTTTCTGTGTGGAGACTTATAGCGTGGGTCACGTGACCGATTGTTTTGAAAATAATGGAGCCAATTCGGGTGTGTGTGTTGGGACATTCGTTTATACGTCGTCTGAAAGACTATTCTTTAACGGAGTTGGAAAATGAAAACTTGAGGTTAAAACCGGAGAACTTCAGTGTGGAATTCCGTGCTACGGGAGGACTGACGATAAAAAAGTTGGTGAAAGATGAACAATTTATGTCATTCACAAACTCACCGGACATTGTTTTTATTCAGATGGGAGAAAACGATTTGGACAATGGAGTGGCGGTGGAAAAATTATCGCGAGACATTATTAGTTATTCAAATTTTCTGATAGAGGGATGCAATATCAAAACAGTTGTGATCGGACAGTTATTATGGAGAAGAAAATCTGGTTTATTCAACGACAAAGTCGTCGAACTGAATAAATATTTGCAGGACTGGTGTAGTAATTCTCAAACAAAAATAATATTCCATCACCACCATGGATTCTGGAGTCCTAGCCTTGAATTTTTGGCAAATGATGGCGTGCATATAAGATGTACTGCCACAGATAAGAAACACATGCACAAGTACTTACAGAGTGTAAAAAGAGCAATCTTGAGGGCATCAAAACTTCTTGATCGGTAATCAGTTAACAAGTAATTTGTTGAAGAGTCATGTCTTGTCATATTCAATTAATGAGCTTGTATTCAGTCTGTGATTCTGTATTTTGTACCTATTTTTGTCTCTGATGGTTGTAAGTGCAAACTTTGGATTACAAATGATATAAACCTGTACTCAACCTAAATGAAACAAAAATCTTTATAGGTACATTATACCCATTTAAAGGATCAATTTTTTTTTGTTTCACCATATTCACTTAATGAGCTTGCATTCAGTCTGTGATTCTGTATTTTGTGTCTATTTTTGTCTCTGATGGTTGTTAGTGCAAACTTTGGATTACAAATGATATAATCCTGTACTCAACCTAAATAAACATTTCTTTATAGGTACATTATACCCATTTGAAGGATCATTTTTGTTATACAGACTGATTATCTAGATTTTAAACAATTATTTAGCTTTGAAACATTGACGAAGATCCTTGTACAGGTCCTTGTACATATGATCCTGTCTGTATATGAACATTTTATGGGATCAAATTTTAGAAGTCCTGACTTGCGTACCTGTATTCTGGTTGTTTTCACAATTATAAAAGTACAATTAACCTGGATTCATGTCAAAATTTTATCTCGTAGTATAATCCTAAAAATGAAGTTCTGTGCAAATAAAGCTAATCATTAATATTCATGTATTTCATGACTTAAATCATAAAGCAATGATTTGAGATCTACCAATATTTCATAGGTTACAATTTTTGTTTCTTTTTTTTCTCTCTTCCCATTGCAACAAATCGGGTTCTCTTATGTTTACCCATTATTTCAGAGATGCCGAGAAAAACGACAGAGAACGGAGGTTCCTACGAGTGCCATGGCTATTACAAAGACAAAGCGAACCAAGAGAGTGTTGGATCCAGTGGACAACACGCAAATCGATTACGATAAATTGGCAGATGCCATCATTAGGAAACAAAATAGACCAGGACCACAACTAATCCAAGATAATCCAAGTTCTGATACTTCAGGGAGTTCAGGCATAGTGGTCGACAACGATGTGGAACAGCCCACCTTGCAGCCACCCACCATCGAGCCTCAGAATGCATCAGCAGGAGAGATGCATGTACAACATGCAATGAATTCATCTTTGAATATGCATGAAACAGCCCAGTCCTCCTTTTTGTTAGCGTTAGATCAGCTATTTGGAGGTGAGTCTCTCTCTGTAGGAGACAAAGCCTCATTGAACAGTGTTGCTCCCCTGCATCTATCCGCACGAATTCCTTTGGGGGCAACTGTGCCGCGTAGAATAAAACAAAAAATTTGGGCCAACAAATTTGTTGATATGCACACTTTACTACCCGATTTCCAAGAAGACAAATTATCTTTGCAGGTAGAGCAGGGTAGCATCACTGTTGCATCCCAAAGGGGTAAGAAAAACCCCTTATCCATATATCAGTGGACGAATGCTTTTTTTAAATTTTGCATCAGTCTATCTTGAGGTTAAGTCAGATGAAGCACCCCATTTGTTAAAATACATGTCGACAGTTAGACAAATTCATGCTACAAATGGTGACATGGCTTGGCGATATTATGATGAGAATTTTAGAATGCTTCGGGAATTCAATTCTCTCCCTTGGCAACAACCTTTGGGGGAACTTATGGTTCGAGCAACAACTATCCCAAAATCGACTCTGAACAATTTTCGTCCCTCAAATAAGACGCGAATGCAGTCCTTTCGAGGAAAACCATGTTATGCGTACAACAACGGTCAGCCATGTCTTTCTTCCCCGTGTACATTCAAACATATCTGCTTCTATTGTAAAGACCCCCACCCCAGATTTCAATGTTCAAAAGCAAAAAACCCACCCACTCAATTTGGTGGTCAATCCACAAAATCCCATAATAATCTTCAAAAACCAAAATCTTCCCAGCCCAGTAAACCCGTGTAGACTCCATTATTATTTAGATGGTTATGATCCACATCTCAAACAATACCTGATTGACGGGTTTTCTCAAGGATTCAAATTAGGTTGTGTTACCTCTCCAGAAAAGAGATTATGTAAAAATCATTCCTCCATTCAAAAAAATTTTGATTTCGTTCAAGAAAAGTTTAAAGTTGAACTGCATTTAGGAAGGATAGAAGGTCCCTTTAAAGATTTACCATTTCCTGACTTAGTTTGCTCCCCATTAGGTTTGATACCAAAATCCACACCTGGAAAATTCAGGTTGATTCATGATCTCTCATTTCCAGCATCTGATTCAGTCAATTCTCATATCCCAGATGAAGAAGCAAAAGTTCAGTATGACACCATCTATTCAGTTGGTTAAAAAGTTTGGTCAGGGCTGTCTAATGGCAAAAACGGATTTAGAAGATGCATTTCGGGTTATTCCGATCCATCCGAGTTGCTTTAAATTATTGGGATTTTCTTGGAATGATGAATTCTATTTTGATAGATGTCTGCCCATGGGGGCTAGAAGTAGTTGTAGGATTTTTGAGACTTTCAGTTGTGTGTTACAATGGATTATGTGTAATAAATTCCATACACAGGGAATGTCGCACATGATAGATGATTTTTTCTTCATTGGAAAACAAGGTTCCCAGAGTTGTGTTCAAGATTTGTCACAGTTTATTTCTTTGTGCTCAGATATAGGGGTTCCAATAAAACATGAAAAGACTGTGCTTCCATCAACAGTCATAACAATATATGGTATTGAAATTGACTCGGTAGCGATGGAGTGCAGACTACCAAATGAAAAGGTAGAAAAGATTCGCGAAAAATTACAATATTTTGTTAAGAAGAAAAAGGTGACCTTAACAGAACTGAGATCATTATTAGGGTTATTGAATTTTGCCACATCTGTTATTTGCCCTGGAAGAGCTTTTTTGAGACGCTTAACTGATCTTACCAAAGGTCCCCCCAAACCCCATTACTTTCGAGTGAGGATCAAAAAGGAAGTTCGGCTGGATATAAAAGCTTGGTTGTTATTCATAGAGAATTTCAATAACAAGTCAGTTTTCAAAGATGACACTTTCATTTCTTCTGATCATTTGAAATTGTATTCTGATGCTTCCGGATCCCTAGGTTTTGCGGGTGTATTAGGATCAAAATGTTTTGCAAATGAATGGCCTGCTACAATGAGTCACTTGCAAATTGCCATAAAAGAGTTATTTCCTATTGTTATAGCGTTAGAGTTGTGGGGTGATCTCTTAGAAAACAAGAATGTGTTATTTCTCACTGACAATGCTGCTATCACTTGTGTAATTAATAGGCAAACATCTAAAGAACCCACTATAATGCGTTTGGTGCGAAGATTAGTGGTTGTGTGCATGTGCAAAAACATCCATTTTAAAGCTGAACATATTCCAGGAAAAGTTAATGTAATAGCTGATGGATTGTCTCGACTTAAATTTCAGGAAGTACGTCAAAAGGCTCCATGGTTGGACCTGGAAGAAACTCCCATTCCACCAGAACTAATGATCATTTAAGTACGGAGTCATTGAAACTGCTTCAAAGTTCTCTTTTGCCAGCAACTAAGAAAGCTTATGCAAGAAGTTGGAAGCTGTTATTACAGTTTCATCAATTATCCAACAATATTTTCAATATTCCATTTTCTCCAATTATCATATCAAATTTCATTGGTTATTTACATGCTCAGGGTTTTAGCCCTTCATCTATAGCTTCGCATTGTTCTGCTGTTAGTTTTGTGCACAAGTTGCTTAATAGCTCTGATCCCTGTCAATCCTTCCTTGTAAAGAAAATGTTAAAAGGTTCAAGGTTAGCCGCAAAAAATCTTGCCCCAGACTCGCGACTTCCAATCACATTTAACATTCTGTCAAATCTAGTTAAACAGTTAAAATTTTCTGTTTTAGACCCGGATATCAGAGCTATGTTAAAATCCTTATTTTTGGTTGCTTATTATGCATTTATGCGTCTTGGAGAGTTAGTTCCAAAATCTAAGTCAGATGCGGATAAAGTTGTTCAAGTTACTGATATTTCATTTGATAGTGAAAAATCCATGATCGTTACTCTCAGACACCACAAAACGAATGACAGTAATTTGCCTACCTCCTTGCATCTCTATGCAACTGATACTGGTGAAACATGCCCAGTTCAAGCAACAAAAACATATTTATCAAAATTTTCTCATAAAAAAGGTCCTCTTTTTCAATTTAAATCTGGCTCTACATTGTCTTATTATTTTGTAACAAATATGTTGAGTCATACTCTGACACTTTGTGGCTTAAATTCCAATCGTTACAAGGAGCACAGTTTTCGAATAGGAGCTGCTACTGATGCAGCAGCTAGAGGTTTGTCAGATGCCACAATTCAAAAATTGGGCAGATGGAAATCCAATGCCTTTCAAAGGTACATCAGATTTAATGCACTGTGATAATGTTGCAAATCAATCCAGGACTTGTGACTCACCTTTGTCCCCCACAAAAATTTTGTCATAGTCGGATAAGCAGTTAGTTGTTCTATATTCCATGTTTGCAAGTATTATAAGAATTTCTAGTCCTTTATTTTTTTTCTTCTTATTATTTTTTTTTCTTTTTATTATGTAATGTATATATATTTTTTATTTTATACATATTTGTGTACGGTAAAATCATGTATTGGTCAGCCTCTGGTTGCAATATATGTATTTTAACAATCTCCTTAATCACGTTGGAGTCATTATTTTGTACAATTACTTGATAATGGCATTGCATGTATTGGGCTGTTTCTTGCTTATCACACACTGTAGTTAAATCATGTATTGGACAGCCTCTGGTTGCGATACATTGATTAAAGAATAACAGATCACAAAAATTTGTGATACTTGTAAACACAATTTTTTTTTACTGGTTTACTGTATTGGCCAGCCTCTGGTTGCAGTACTGGGTTTCGTTGTTCTGATTTTCAAGACATCTTTGGGATATTGTAAATACATGTTAATTTATTTATGATGTGTTTCATATCTTGTGTCTCTGTAGTTCGTTTGTTTTTCCGTTATCTTGTGTTGCGGAATCATTTGCTTATCTTTAATTACTTGTGGAAATTTCACAGCGTGAACTGCGAACCTTAGCTAGTCAGCAATACCATACTGCCTTCATTTCGGGTGGCCTCAAGGTTCATTACCTTTTCAAGGTATTGCACCTTGTTGTGGCATACATTTTTGGCCACCTTTTTTGCCTTTTGTATTATAGCTTTGGTTTGGGAGGCCTCTCCTTGTTAAAATTGTCATATTGTGAGTTATGATGTGTAAACAATCTTGTCAAACATTTTAGTATATGTTGTTTAGAGTGGCCTCCCAATATTTTTATGTATTATGTTTTATTTCAACGTCATTTTTCAATAAATGACATTTATGGAACCTGATATGTCGTTATCTTTTATTTGCAAAAAACCTAGCTTCATTATTGGCAGTATTTTTAAGAGCGAAGAATTTTTACATAAAATTAAATTTATGGTAATAAATTGTTTTATGTAAAGTTCGAAGTTTGATTGCTATTTGTTGTACATCCCACTGGAGGCCCCGATTATGTATAGATGTATGTAAAACAAGTACCCTGTGTAGGGCCCCAGTGTTTACAATTGTAGCCAATCACAGCTCAGCATCTTCATTATTCTTTTGTTTACTCGATAGTGGCGGCTGTAATTTTAGCTCTACCCTCCTCCACCCCAGCTACATTTTTACCACCTTTATACTTTCGTTCAATAATTTGTCATGGCATGGCATACATTTTTGGCCACCTTTTTTGCCTTTTGTATTAAAGCTTTGGTTTGGGAGGCCTCTCCTTGTTAAAATTGTCATATTGTGAGTTATGATATGTAAACAATCTTGTCAAACATTTTAGTATATGTTGTTTAGAGTGGCCTCCCAATATTTTTATGTATTATGTTTTATTTCAACGTCTTTTTTTCAATAAATGACATTTATGGAACCTGATATGTCGTTATCTTTTATTGGCAAAAAACCTAGCTTCATTGTTGGCAGTATTTTTAAGAGCGAAGAAGTTTTATATAAAATATTTTATCTATTCTTCATAAAATCAACGGACATTTTAATAATGGTGAATCTACACTTACAATTACAAATGGTTGGCCCAACATAAGCAGCCTGATCTAATATAACAACTTATTTCAAACGTGCATTTTATATATATATATATATATATATATATATATATATATATATATATATATATATATATATATATATATATATATATATATATATATATATATATATGTATATAATTCATGTTTTTTATCTAGTCTAATATGGTACAATCATAAAAAGAGACACTTTTCGTGAGCAATTGATTGTAGAATCGTTTAATTTGTTTTGATATTTTTTTTTCCAGAAAATACATACAAGTTTAAAAATGAACCTGTTCTAACCTGCATAAAGTGTTTCAAAAAATTTAATGTTAGATAATTAATGAACAATGCTTGCTCTGTTTGCATATACCTGTCATTTATGTGAACAATGCAGATTTCTAATAGAGTAATTGTTATTTCTGATACAATTGTTAGCAGGGTATGCAAGATTTTTAAATGAAACAGGTTTGTCGGAAATTTATTTGATTTTCAGTACGTTTCAATCATTCTTATTTTACATTTCTTTTCAATTTGTATATAGCTTTTCTTTGTTTAACAAGGCAGAAAGTGTTAAGTTTATATTATTATGTTTTGGACGATCAGCTTACTTTGGAACTGCAGTCAATGCTTAAATAACTTAAACATAGAAATGGACATACTTAAGAAATGCAATCCATCTTGGTTTATTTTCCATTAGTTATCATAATAGAGCTATCAACTTATATTACAACCTAAACGCTTCATTCCCAGTGTTAGTGTTTTAAATATATGGCCTGTCATACCTGCGTTCATGCTTGTACCGTCTGCGTTGATTTAACAGCACTTTTTGACCTTTATGCGAAACAAATGAACATGTTAAAAATTATGTCTCCATATAACAATCTGCTTAAAATTTCGATTTTTTATCACATATTTAGTAAAGATAGGTCAAGGTCTTAAAAGTTGATAGATAATTTAATCCAAAGAAGTCTTTAAAAACACTTCATCTAAAATATCTCAATTTCAATGAAACCTTTATATCTTACTCTGGACAAAATTTGTAAGAGAATTATTGACAACTTTTTTGTCGTCCCCTTCCAGTCCCGAGATATATCAGCTTTTATTTTTTTGTGTGTTCACAATTTTTTTTCTAAATAAATATTAAATGTATCTTTTCTGCACTTTCTTACTATAAACCAGATAATACAAGGCGTGTGCTTAAAGCTACAAAAAGTTTTGTATCAATACGTTGCTTTCTAATTGGATGATACTTCAAATGATAGCTCTTTTAAATATAAGGGTGTAACAGATTGACACCCTCTCATCAAGTACTCAATTATGAATGACATGCGTGTATTGCTTTTTTTAATAATTAGAATCCAAAGCTTATAAAATTTCTACATAAGGGAAATGGGAAATGTATATAAATTTACAAAGAGTGTAATTTCAGCTCTCAATGTGTTTGTTTTCATCCAAAGAGAAATGATAAATAATTTTCACAGCAATTATTTTCTAATCTTGAAATTCATTATGACGGATGTAGCAGTTTTGGCAATTAGAGATGTCCTAAACATGAACCACTTTATAGATCGTATTTATCCAAAAACGAATATTTGTTCCTGTTTGTACTGTATATTTTGTCAATAATTTGCTTATGCAAGGTAAAAACAAATCATTACTCCATGTTTTCTCCTAAATCAATTATAAAACTAAGAATATAGATGAAATCGTTCTTTAATTATATACGTATTGGTTTTTGTTTTGTTTCTCTTGATCCTTTGTTCTTGGGTTAATTGATATCGGTTTTATTCATTTTAGTACATTGTAATAGCCGTGAATCAACGTCTAAAAAAGTTAAACTATATGTAGATTATATAAACAACGGTTGGAAATAAAATGGCAATAACTGATAACAGGAACAATCAAGGCTGGTGTCCCTATAATAGATCAATTGTAAATTGTATATATAACATCAACTCGTTAAAGTATTTTGAGCAATTAATCGATTAATATCTTAAATTACCATTACTACAGTTGTACCGATTAACAGGTTCTCAATTTAATCGATTTAAATGCTTTCTAAATTATTTCTAATGTTTCTAATTTCCGTTATTGGAAAATATTTTAGAATGCTTTCAATATAAATGGTATCAAATGTGGGGAAATTGTTTTAGTTTGCCTGGGCTGTGTTATCTATCTGAACAATGTTGACATATTATATATCTTCGAGTGGTATTGCATTTATTTTGCTTATCTTTTTTCAGTCAGGAGGATTTGTGTTTTGTTCTGAATGCAACAGGTTTGTATGAGAACACTTATTGATATTTTCCATAAGATATCAATTTTGAAGCCTCAAATCGTTACATGTGTTTACTACTGTTGTGAAGTGAAGAGTTAAAGTAATAAAATAATAGACCCAGTTCCAATTCTTTTATTATTTTTACATGCTCTTTACGGCTTCTTTAAAAACTATAATAGAGCAAACTATTTTTTCATTGCAACTTTAACTTCATTTTGGTTATCTTTATCTAAAATATGGCAATCCTTAAAGCGGATTTTGTAGCATTAAAACGTTTTAGTTTCGACAGTGCTTTACAAATGATTATTTGTATTAAAGAAACAAGAATCGCTGTTGCATGAACTACTATCGATCGAGATTAAATGGACAATGCACAGGTAATGAGATGCAATAGTCAAATGTTTTACACCTCTGTTTTCTTGCCATAATTTTTGTTTTCTGACTGTTTATCGGCAATGAGATTTATGTGGTGTATATGTATATGCATCAATATTTTAGAATGTCCGACAGGAACATTTGGCTTGAACTGTAGCAGAACCTGTGGAGACAATTACTATTGGACGGTTGTGTAAGGAAGAGTGTAACTGCACTGATGGTCAACATTGTGATCAAGTCCACGGATGTCTAAACAATCATAGAGATACAACCAAAAGAGAATCCGGCGTTAATGAAACAAATGCAGGTACATATGTTGCCAATCTGTTGTTTATAACGGGTAATTGTTCAACACTTTTAGTTAATATCTAGCAAGGTAAAATCAAATATAGTTATGAATTCCATCTGCCCAGTCTAGTATCCTTTATTATTCTGAATGTGATACATATATATTGATAAATGTTTCATAAAAATCTGCATTTCATTTTTGATATTGTCCATCCATATTTTTATTGATTGCAAGGTATTGTACGCAGTCATTTTTTTTGTAGTTTTTGCAGTTAAAAGAATTGCAAGGTCTTCAGAATGTGAAAGGTTTGACAAAACACACTTGGTTAATTTACTTTATTTTCTCTCTCTCTCTCTCTCTCTCTCTCTCTCTCGCTCTCTCTCTTTCTCTCTCTCTTTCTCTTCCTTCCATCCCTTTGTTTTCAAAAGAGGAACAACTATTAAACAAATCCGTCTTTTTTTTTCTCAAAGAAGTAATATTTTACGAGTGGGGCAATCACCTTTACTCTTACGCGCTAAACAATCATAGGAAAAACATTACTGAAAATCAAATATAATATAGAAATAATTCTCTTTAAATTCCTTGAAAATTGTGTGAAAAAAAGAAAACTTCTGAATCAATAAAGGCGATGTTAATTTTCGTTAAACTCAATACACTTTTTTAACGGTTACAATGTGTTTCACACCAGATTTCTACTGTCCTTGTCATCATAATTTATTGAGTAAAACGTTCGCTAACGAAAAAAAAAAATAACACATAATTTTCACTAAGAGTATTGCTATGCGGGCTAAAATAACATTCAAACCATAAATTTATATAAACAAAAATAAATGACTCATAACACACAATGCTAGTTCATCTTTCTAAACATTTTCCATTGAAAAGCAAACAAGTCAGTTTCTTTAATCATTACCACAAACGTGTTCACAGTTGGATGTTTACCTTTCTATTCCAGTAACATAGGACGGTGCTGTCCAAATTACTACAAAGTAAATGGAAACTGTACAGGTAACAGAATAGATTTATATAATTGTCTGAATTCTAATTCACGTAAACCCCCATACTTAAGCATTGTTTTCTAAAAGCAAATAAAACGAATACTGAGTCGTATTAAGTTATAATGATTTTCATTTTTTTCTTCAATCAGAATGTCCGGCAGGAACTTTTGGCTTGAATTGTAGCGGCACCTGTCCACGGAATTATTATGGACTCTTTTGCGAGGAAGAGTGCAATTGTACTGATGGTCAAAACTGCGACTCAATCAATGGATGTATTCAAAACACGGGTATGTTAAGGCTTCCCGATTATTTTCACAACAATGTGTAGAAAGTCACTTTTTTAAATTAAAAACCAATTTCACAAAAGAAAGAACAGATACAAGTGTTATAAGACATATAAACTTATCATTAATTTGGTTAATACATTTCTCTAATATAATATGTTTATATAGATGTATGTACACAAGTGTACATTATCAGCATTATAATTTTATCATTGTCATGAAAGTTGATATTTTTGGGAGTATATAATGAGGGCGAGGGGATGAGGGAGGGGTAGACATTAGGTGATTTGTCCATGATATTAAAGAGGAAATTCACTGACTTACTATAATTTAATCTTGCTCTTGTATTCTTGTACATACTTAAATACATAAATGTATGCCATGTACATTTGCATAGACACAACCATAATACACATACATAACAAAGTGTGTTTCCTTAAATCAGGATTTACCAGCATTTGATTTTGATTCAATTCACACGTGGGGAGGAGGGAAATAATGGAAAAAAAATTTAAAAAAATCATGCAGAGGATAGGGGGAAGGTACACAAAAAAGTATATGAATGCAATTATCTATGAAAGGTTCTTTTATGAGGTAGCATTCAGAAAATAAGTGGTCTAAAAATAATGTTAACTGTCCACAGAAATATCATGAAGCAGAGTTGATTAAATTGCAAACACCTTAATATTTATTTGTTGCAGAAATTTTGTTAAGTAACTAGGTTTTAAGCCATTGTAACCTAGTTTCTTGAGTACATTTAAACAGCAAATTATAAATAAGGTTCCATTCTTTTTTTTTTTTTTTGGTAAAGAAGTAGCCCTTTTCTTACCATTTTTTTTAGGTGTGGGCAACTCTTTCTTTTTTGAGATAAGTGCATTATACATTTCCTTAGAGCCCTTGTTTGAGTTCAGGAAAAATTATTACTGTATTTTGGTATCTTAGATTATTATCCTTTCTTATAAATCTGAAATCATTCTTTTGATAACTTTTGATTGCTGAAATAAGTCATGAGTATTGACAAAAAATTGATTTTGCATTGAAAAAAGGGTTAAAATCGTAAACAGGTATGTATCTACGATCCTGATTACATATATCACTAATGTATTTTATCCCATTATCAACATATTTTTTTAAAAAGAGTGTTTCTTTATCAATTGTAATATTCGGATTATACCATAAGTGGTCATTTGATATGTTTTACATTGTTTTGAAATATTTCCCTTATAAACCAGTTCCTAACTTTGAAGGGCATCCTTCCAGAATTCATTTCTTGTTCTATCTTTTAGAATGTTGACAAAGTGTATTCCAAATTCATAAGTTCTGGTATAGTAACGTTTAAATCAGGTTCAAATAATTTCTTCCATTTTGAATCCGTGCATGACATTAGTCGTCTTGTTCAACTAGACTTGAGAGCAATTATAAAATCTGAATCTTCTGTCATCTTTAGACCACCATCTTTATAATCTTGTATAACTGCAGCTTTTTAATTTTGTTCAGTTTATCATCCCAACAGTTCATACAATTTATTCTCAAAATGTTTTTTATAGTGGCATGTTGGATTTGGTAAAATTAATATCAAATGTTCAATCTTTGGAATAAAAAAAATAATGATTGATAGTTTTCAAAGATGGGGTAAGCTTTCTATTTGTCCACTGTTTTATTAACTTTAATATTTGTTCCATTTAATTGGTATAATTTAGATATATCATTTCATCTCAGTTAACATAAAACTTTATTCCAAGTAAATCGAACGTTTTTTCTTCCCAATTAAATTTCCATGTTGTATGGTGAAAAACATTTTTTGAGAATTTTTTGCTACCTATCCATATCAGTTTTGTTTTGCTGAAATTAATTTTTAGGCCTTATATTTCTGCAAAAAATAGTCTAATGTTTGTAGAATACTATCTAGAGATGATGCTGACCCATCTGATATCAAGGATGTATCATCACCATACTGTGATATCTCATATTCTTCTCCATCAATCTCAATTCCTTTAATATCTCTATTGTTTTTTGTGGGTTTTTTTTGTTTTTTTGTTGGGGGGGGGGGGTATTTATTTTCATAAAATGCCAAGGTAAAGAACCAACTCCACCATCTTGTCAACATATAAAAATTCCCATTAAATAACAATTGGTAAGCGAGAAAAAGAAGTAAATTACTTACATCACATGTAACCGTATGTTAACCGGGTGTTGACAGTCGTTGTACAAATCGTTAAACCTATGCCGGTTAAACCGGACAATTCCGAGAAAAAAGTAACGGAGTTCAATGCAAAATGATACAGTAACGCAATATGGATGAAAAATAAATATTTACAACCGTATAATACATAACTTTCAAACCAGTTTAAAGTATATTACGGAATCGGCGGGGGCCAATTTTACTATCGAACCACCGAGAGACGACAAGGACGCGTTTTTAAATGTTATTGTCTTTCATCCTTCGCAACAACGCCCGGCCAGCATCATGTTCTCCATCATCATCAATACCCTCCTTCTGAATTAGTAAAGATGTATGCGTATACATTGTGGGTCGCGCTACTTACTCGGGGTAGTAGGAGTATTTTTTTCAAGGCTTGGTTTATTTGTTTTACAGAGCTAACTTCAGTTGCATATGATGAGAAGCGCTTTCCGTTATCCTCTGTATGTTTTCCTTCGAATACTGTTGCTCGAGGCATCGAGTAATTCATCGGCTGACGGTCTGTTGACCTTTTCACGGTATGCGGATCCGTTACTCGGGAACACAATTTTGTCACCTTTGATCACCGTTGTGATTTGTCTCTCGTTAAAGCTGTGTTTGAGATCGTACAGGCGCTTTCTGTGTTCTCTCATTTCTTCTGGAAAGTGATTGGAAATTCTCATTGGCGATTTTTTTTAACTTTGGAAATCTTGTCATTTTTTTTCTTTGTGGTGTTAATTTGCAAATTGAATAAATACTGGTCTTGGAATCTTTCTATTTGTCTCTAGATCTCCTTGTCTATAGAGTTTAATGATTCCAACATTGTTGACTTCCGATTCTTGCATTTCGAGATCGTGCGTAAACATTTTTGAACTATAAGTGGAAAGTTCTCATTTTTGTTTTCATTTATTCCTGTTATAATCGCATTACATTCCATGCTTTTAGTTTCAGGTCAATAATTTGGTCGTTCTGTAATTCCACTTTTTGTTCGAGTTTCATAACGAGATCTTTCAGATTAACAATTTCACGTGTCATTTTTTCATGTTTTGATTCCAAACCTGTGAAATGGCCAATCATATCGTCGGCTTTCGACTGTACTAAGTGTAATCGTTCTTCAACTTCGTGTTTACCGTATATGTCCTGCTTAATGTTTGCAAGTTCATTTCTGTGAAACTCAAATTTTATCATGAGATTCGCAAGTGTGCTTTGTATGTTTGATATGCTTTGCATTACATCTTTAAGTTCGTATTTTTCAACATATTCAAAGGATTTACGTGTACATTCCGTTTCTCCTTCACTGTCCTGCATACTATCGTGACTTCTTTTGTTACTGTCCTTTGTCCGGTCGATGGTTGCCATACTTTGGAAGATTGTTGGGTGATTACCAACTCACTGCGCACTTCACACGTCCCTTTTATAATTTCTGTCATTTTTTCACAACACACAGGAGCTGAAAAAACACGTCTACATACCACCACCATAACCGGAAAGTCACTTGTCTCAGGTCTGTACTTCACAAAATAAGACGTCATAACTAACTTTGAGGTTACGAACTGTATTCTTTTGATAGTTATAAAAAATGCATCATATCGTTATAAATGAATTTTATTGAAGCATTTTAATGAACCTTTACATAGACGCTGTTGTTAAAACCAGTGTTACTAAATGCAATATTAACAATATTGAGCATCAAAGTTTTGACAGAAAACAATAACCAATGCGACTCATGCTAGGGAAACCGACCAATTGACCTAACGTAAATTGGATGGGCGAACTGTTTTGACAATAGTTAAAATGAACGAAATGTTATGAGAGGCTGTCTGTAATCATCGGGAAATCGTTGTCACAAAATAGCATCAAATATTGTGTTTGATATCGCTGTTATTTTATATAATAAAGATTAAAAGAAGTTTGCCAAGTTAAAGTATCTTTTCGATAATGATACCAGTATCGTTTTACAATACTATTTTAGCTTCGGAAAATTTTAACGTTGCTGCCAACAAGCGTTTCAAGCAAAGAATGGAAACAGCCGTCCAAACTAGGAATGCAGTAATGCTTCAAATTGAACTTTCAGTACTTTAAAATTTTACGATTCACAAAACATGTTTATGGACTAAAGTCAAAATAAAAACACCCATAGGATAAATGACAGGCCCAAACTTCTTTTTTTAATTTCCATTGACATTTATCCCGCAGACGTTAGTGTATATGCATCACTTACTATTATTCAATTTTTGCATTATTTTCTATAGGTAAGTAAATTTTGATTGTTTGATTTACCTTGTAGAAGAAAATATATAAACTATATATCACATTAATTGATGAGTTTTATGTTTTTTGTTACTCACCTCATACATATTCAATAAAACATCTAATATTTTAATGTTTTGATACTTTAAAGGCGACAGACCTTCTTCTATTAGCACATTTATATTGTATACATTAAGAGAATGCTTGTTAAAAATATCAGATTTTCAATATTATTTTAAAATCACAAACACAAAATGAAAATTTGTTTTTACAGCTGTTCTTCGTCATTAATAACACTTTTTATTGTGCATGAAGTGACTTACTTTTATATGCTTTTAAAATGTATTTCTCATTCACATTCAATAAGGTAATGTCTACAGTTCTGTAGTTAGTTTATATCAACTCAAATCTTTCAAACATAGTTTGATTAGTAATCGTTTAAATTTCTATCAGAAAAAAATTCATATATATTCTGCATTCCACACTAATATAGTTAACTCATTCCTGTTTTTTAGTTTTGCAAAATTGAATTAGGTCCGTTGTCCCTAATTCACAAGTAAAAAAATACTATTTTTCTTCAATTGTTTCTACCATATTTATCATTCGATACACTTTAATTGTGTATACCGCTATCTGCCTGCATACTTATGATCATGTTTTTACATTGCAGTATATTCACCTTCTACCAAAGTCTTCACTGCAACACCAATTTTTGAAGATATGTATCTGTGGAAAAATATGACATTTGCCTTCACTGGGTCCATTGAAACTGCAATTGCTGTGGCAGCAATAATGTGTTTAAGATCAAGAACATAATTATTATAAATTATTTGCAAATAGCAATTAACATTATAAGAAAGCAAAATGTATTTTGCAGTTTTAGGTTGAAGGGGAATCAAAGACAACGGTCTTTAAGATGCAATGGGGAAGACCATGCAGATCTTACTGATGAATATTAAATAAACAAAAACATATTATGAATTTTAAGTACATTTTTACAGCATACATAAAACTTGTCCTTTTTCAGCTGCTAGACGGGACCACGGAGAGGCAAATATTGAAAACATGAACCTTGATCAGGAACATGCAAATGAAGAAACGACAAACAACATGGACAATCTATATGCCGATTTAAGGTCATCTAAACTTTGAGATACATACAGCAATGTTACAAAGAAAAATAGTTTTGCCACATGTAGCACAAACAATGGAATTCCGATTGAAGATCATTGTGATTCAAACAATGAATTTCTCATTGAAAATCTGATGATGTATACAAACTCGAATGAAGAAGCCAATGCCAAAGATGAATCAGTACCAAATTATGAACAATTTTAAATGCCCTTCCAATACAGTATACTCTCTTTGAAGAGAAACCTTGACCTATCTGCTGCAGAATTATATGGTAAGACCGAATATAATAATGCCGATGCATATGACCTTGTCAATGTGTATGAAAACAGTGGAAGTAGTTCCTCAAGTAACAGCCAGTCAGAGATGGAAACATTGTTAACCATCTTAAAAACGGAAAATGATGAACATAGTGATGATGTTGACAGTATGTGACATATAAATACCATTATTCTTGTTTGCTACTCCTGTACCTCCAACAATAATTCTTTTAAAAATGTTCATGTTAAGGAAATATTAAATGTATATTAGATCATGGTTTTTTCAACACTATGTTTTTTTTTTTCTTGAGCATGTAATACAATCGTTGAGATATTACTGGCAATACCGAAATGAAGAAATTAACATGCTATGTATGATAATTTTATACATGTTTAATTGAAAATTTTGAAATTTGAGATTTTAAAATTTGCTCTGTGGTATTTTTAATTGTTTGAGACTTATATACAGCTATACCACCAATGTTTTTTTTTATGTCTAACACAATGATTGGTTGCTTGGATGCGTTTCTTTCAGAATAAACAGCCTGATAATCAAGAAAAAAACAGACTGAATCCTTTAAAAAGTATCAAGAGTATCATGTTCGGATATTTTCATCTTGTATAAGAGATATTTATTATGTTTGTTTACGACCTTTTGCTATCTGATAGCACTACGTTATTTTAGTAAGTATTTGATAACGTTTGGATATGTAAAAACTCTTTGCAAACTGGATGTACATTATGATAAACTGTAAAAAGCATATTCGATGAGCTTAAACCTGTAATGATAATATATTTATTTATCTAATTTATCAAAGTATTCATTAATGAAAAATGTAAATAACAGACCGTCAATCATTTCAAAAATCGATAAAATAAAAAACAAAACCATAGCAGAGCATCACGGACCTCCACAAAGATAGAGGTAATATCAGGTGCCTAGAAACAGTGAGCATCCTCTGTTAACTGGTCACCCCACCGTGTGCTTTTTGTCATAATCAGTAAAAATAACGGAGATGTCCGTAGAGAATTAGTTGATTAATTATGGTATAACAATTAGTATGAAAAACGTCAGTCAGCATGCGACCCAGTGAAAGATCGTATTTGCTGACTAGGTCGTAGAATCGACCATAGAACTTACAAAAAAAATAACTTGAAACGAGACTATTGGTAGTCCCATAAACAACATTCATACATTTTGTACACGACATTCATACACTTTTTATCATGTTTTATCCTCCCATCTAACGAGTTAGCTATAAAAGATAAAATACATTTTTTCTTGACGTTTGTCGTGTTCAATTGTGTTAATTTTTTTAAAATGAATATCTTTGGGGTTTTGCAGCATACTAGCATTGTAAAAATAAACATTCAAAAACCAATCACTATATTTATGTGCAAACCTCGTTGTGTACTTCATGAATATCTCACACAAGTTCAGAAGTGATTAAACGATAAAGCAAAATAAAATCCTGGTGCGATCAGTTATAATTATTTTTGCATTGTACTCTATTCTATTCTTTTGAATTTTCTTCGACTTTTTTTTGTCTTATTGTAGTAGTAAACGACTAAAATTAAGACGGTGAATTCTTAAATAACTTAACATATATTTGGTGAGGCTCAATATCAGTATGTTTTCAATTATAATTGATTCATCCATGATACAATTCCTATTGCAGGATTTGTTTAACACAAATTTGATTAATAAAATAAATTACCCACAATGAATCTACCCAGTCAGTCGTATTTATCGTGTAGCTAAATCATCCTCATTAATGATTGCTATTCAAAATTTACTTTTAAAAAAATTTCCCGATTATATTTTTTTTTACCTAATCAGCTTTCGACATTAGAAATATAATTCAAGCTTATTTTTGCAAATTCCTAGATCTCATTGACGTGCTTATAAAGCACACTATTGATAATTTTATGCAATTTTTTATTTCTTGTACATACATTATAATCAAAGCAAGTATTTTCTATTAATCCGTCGTGACCAAAATGTATGAACAAAAAAAAACTTATCCGAATTCGCAAAATGTTTCAATGGTTGCTGGTGATGACGCATATTTACAATTAAAAGTTATACGCATAAAGTTATAAAATACTCGTCACAGTTTTCCAACAATGACGTTACGTAGCTGTGGTGGTATTGTTGCAAAAATTAAATAATATTGTTGATCATTTATTTTTTTTAAATATTTCATTTCAACAATATTTGTCAATATCAATGTCAATGCTTTCTTTCTCCTTAAATTAGAATTTGAAAATGTGGAACAAATTTAAAGTTTTCATTAAAAAAAGAGTTGGCCTACAGCGGTATTTATATTTTGATAAACAATGTAAAATTATTTTTCAAAGCTCAACATTATTTTTAACCTCGTATAACATTATATATTGCTTATTATTTTAAAAAGATATTTTTTCCTCAGAGAGGATGTACATATAAGAATAATACATTAATATGTTTTATTGTGAATAAGGCGACCAATCATTCAAAATGCTATACTGAGCGTAAAAAACATCATGCTGAATTTCAAAACTTATTTCTGTATCTATGAACAGTGCTATCATTAAACTCAAAGGACTTACTCTGTGCAAGCAGGAAGTGGGGGAATTAACTTTACAAATGATTTATCTGATTAATAACGCTGCAACAAATGAAATGATTTTTTTTAAAATTTACTTTTCTTATCTTTAAATAATTTCTTATGAAGAATATGATAGATTTTTTTAACGTGTAAGCCTATAATCGTGTAACCTATAAAACTCGGGCATAAACACATAGAAGATTTGACTCAGGTCCTATGTACATTTTGCACATTTTGCAGCTTTATTGCTTTTATTAGTTAATTAAACCTTCAACTTTGCATACGTTCAATCCGGTTTCTGCATTTGTATCTTCAGGCTCGGCAATAGCACATCTGACATGATACAAATTGACAAATGTAAAGTGTACAAGTTTGTCGAATTTTGACAAGACCTTATATGGCATCTGCCTTGCTGCGGGAAAATACATACTGTAATCGCCAGAATGGATTGAAAAAAAACCCATAATACTCAGCTAAACTGTTGCAACAAGCTTTATATGAAAGACACTTTTTCTATCGATAAAACCGGTATCTTTTTTAGAAAAATTATTGAGTTTTGATTGAAACTGGACCAAAGAGGTTCATGTATAGAATACTCGTTGCCGATGTGAGTAATGCGCTAATTTCTGTCATATAATTCACACGGTAATATACGATAAGGGCTAAAAAGAAATGCCTAATAACTTATTTCTCTAAAATAATTTTACATGTTATTTAAACTGGATTATAAGTTAATGCGTACTCTTCCCTGGAAATGAGACGGATCAAGAAATTGCTTAATGGGGTGAATAAATTTTGAGCGGTATTGGGTTCAGAGACCGCCTTGAGGTCCCATGAAACTCCATTGCTTTAGAATTCCAAGAATTCTGAGAGAGATTTTAAATTGGGTTTTCCGGTTATTGAAATAGTGAAAATGTCGGGCGGGCGGGCGAGTGGCTGCCAAAGGGTACATTTATTGTACCGATAACTCATCCCACAGCTTTCAAGAGAGGAAGTTATTCTTTTAAAGATGTATATACATGTATCAGAGGTATGCAAAAAAGCTAGGGTTTTGATTTCTGCTGAACTTTATTTTTTGGCAAAATACAGCGTACAGGGTACACCTATAGTATGGATAACTCCTCCTACAGTTTTCAGGATAAAAAATTGTTCTTTTGAAGATCAATTATACATATTACAGGTATGCAAATTGCTAAGATTTTGGATTCTGATAACTTATCCAAAAACAATATACCAGCTGTTGAATTTAAATTAGTCATTTTTTGGCAAAACTATTGCATAAAGAGTACCCCATTTCTCTGGATAGGTAGTATTTGTCAATTCAGGATTGACAAATGGAGTATGGATACTGTTCATGCAAAAGAAAACCCAGTTTGCTGTCACATTAACAGATTTTCTCTTGTTATTTTTCTGAATTACTGAGAATAAATTAAACAACTTGCAAAGATTTAGTTATTTTTCGCGGAAGAATGTATGTAACTATACAGGTATTTATACTCTTTTTAAATATCAAAAATTATTTTGTTGTGCAAGTGCAAGATAAATAATAAAACAATCTTAAACTTTTATAAAAAGAACAATTATAATTATTAATTCAAGCACAAAGTTTTGTTAAAAATTGAAGGGCTTTGAAAAAAATAGTAAGGGTATACTAGTATGTTTATGCTTTTGTAATTATGTTTTTTTCTTCGGAAATTGGATTTCTGAAATTAAAGAACGGAGTGGGTCAAATGAATTTGATCGTATATGCACTGGTAGAGTTTTAATTATAAAATATTTCACAATATATACTGTATTGACGATAATTTAACTTAAGAAGCTGCTTTATTGTAAACAGTACATGTTCACAAGTGGCTGTAAAGCAGTAATATAAAAAAATTCCGGCAAATGTATAACAACCAACTTCACTAAGTGAGTCTGTATTGAATTGAAATTCAAGACGTCATACTCATATACCGTATTAATTGCTTAAAATAAAAAAAAATAGCCAATTTTACCTGCATGAAAAGCTTCTTTCTCTATATATTGCAAACAATGCAAAATTAAACACTTTTAGAAAATAATTTACACACATTTTAATTTTACAACAGTTAACTTTATCTTTGAATTTTGTTTTTGGAAATGTGAGGTGGTCACTTTTAATGTGTCTTATTAATCAAAATCTCAACCAATGTATTAAAATAGGTTGTTTTTCTTATTGATGACTTTGCAGTTCAGTTATTTAATTGATTAGCTGGCCGACCCCGCGTAATTTTCGCGGGGGGGGGGGGGTCTTTCCCAACCTTGTGGTAGCGATAAGGATGCTTTTGAAGATATTTTCTTTATAAAGCCGAGCTCTAAACTTTAAAAATCTGTTGTAGGTACTCTAGTAAAAATGCGTGTATATCTATATACATGTATATTCAAACAAAGTCATTTTATGTAACTTTTCATAGTTCTTAGAAGATTTCTGAAGCCGATCGAATTCTTCACTGGCATCTTTCATCAGAGACATATATAATAGCATATATGTCCCAGCGTTCATAAATTCTCTTGATAAAATGTACACCAAGCTCATAATTTATTTTTCCAAAAAATAATACTTCTTAAGAAAAGTTGTTTTTCAGAGATAATATGATTATAGGCCTACCTAATATTGTTTTATTCATTCCATCCCCATTCCGGTGTAATGAAGAATAATGACCCCCGTAGAATAATGACCGGGGGTCATTTTTCTACGTAGAACAATGACCCCCCGGTCATTATTCTACGCAGAAAAATGACCCCCAGTCATTATTCTACGTAGAAAAATGACCCCTTAGCCTGAAGAATAAGTGTCATTTTCATAAAATTGAGCACACTCCACATGAAGAAAAGTGACCCCTGTAGAATAATGACCCCCTTGTAGATTAAAGTTTTTCAGTATATTTTTTTATTATTTGTGAAATAGTCTTTACACTATTGTAATTTTTACTGCTGCAGTTTACAGAAAGTAACAGAAATTATAATTCATATTCAAATAAACTTAAAGTGAAAGAAGGGGTATATCTTAGAAAATAAAAATCCATCCGTTATAACAAGATATTGACGTATTGCATCGGGGTATGGTTGTCATCTAAACAATTACATTTACATATATCTATGGTGTTCCGATAAGGCCACTTCGACCTAAGTTGCAAAGGCAAAAGTGCGAAGATGCGACGACGAAGCGCGAAGATGTGATGCCTAAAGTGCGACGGTGCGAAGGCGAAGGAGCGATACTACTATCGCTCCTTTCCAACTTTGCACTCTGGCCTTCGCATCTTTGCACTTTCTCCTTCGCCTTTTTTGCTTGCATTCAGCAAGTCTCGATCGATTACATAGAATTTAATACAGGCACCGTACTCGCCAAGGTTTTCCGATTAATCCAGGCTATTATTGGTACGAATGCACTAGGCCATCGCGCTTACTATGAATGTTTATAAATATTTTAATGTGTTCATGTAACATATATGTATACCAGTAATGGCAATGCCTAATCATTATCTACTCCACACAAAACTTAATGTCCGCCATAATGTGTACATACATGTATGCAATTCTAAACTTCTGTACCGTGAACCAAACACAGTAACATTCTTATTTCATTATGCGACACGCCTTGCTCATGCATGGATCTAGAGGGGGAAAGGGGGTCCGCCCACCGGAAAATTCAATATTAATAATTTTATGCAGTAAATCGGGAGAGGGAGTCCGGACCCTATCCCCTTGATAATTTAATTTTATTAATTTCATAAAAACAAATTCTAAAATATGCCTCGGAACCCCTTAAACGATGGAGAGCTCCGCAATTATAAAACATAGGTAATCACAGACTACAAAGCTCACAGAGACGAGGCATCACTTTATGAGGCATCACCTTTATGAGACCACCTTTATCATATGAAAACCATACTTTATGATCTTGGATATAGATGGATTCTGTTTTGACACAATATCGTATATCATCTGTTAAAAAATTGTATGATAATCATATGTTCATATGTTAATCAATACAATAATATATAATTAAAATTGCATCCTATCATACTTACAATATATATCATATACTACCATAAAATACCGTAAAAATTGTGAGATATGATATTATAACGATATTATAACGTATGATATGACATTGAATTGTGTTATACATTAGAATTGTATTTGATCAAAGAAAAGAATATCATCAAACATAATACAATATTGTATTAAATGAATCAATATCATATTGCAATAATACATCATAACATTGAAACATATGATACTATATTGTATGATTAAGCATTGAATCATTATTTTTTGAAAGATGTGCTCACATAACCGCTACGGTGTGCATACAAATTGTATAACGCGCACTAGCGCGTTATGAAAATTTGTTTGCACTCATCGTTGCAGTTATAAGACCTCATCTTTCAAAAAATAACGAATCAATGCTTAATCATACAATATAATATATTGTCTTTTGTGTTGTGCGTAAATATCACTCAAATCAACCAATGCAATTTAATAGAAGGAAAGAAATTGAATGTAAATATTATAGTATGATATTGTATTGTATGATACTGTATCATATTTGATACATAACATGATTTATATAACAGAATATAATTTGATACAACATTGTATCATATCAAATGATACAATATCATGGGATAAAGTAAAATATTATATAATACAATCATATCATACACATTGTATCATATGATACAATAATATATATTAAAATATCATAAAATACGATTTCATGTGATATGATAATATATCATATAAACCAATATCATATTATACAATATCGTATGATACGATATTTTATAATATTACAATATCATATATACAATTTCATGTTACATAATTCTATATTACAGAAACCAATATCATAAGACAATACCGTATGATACAATATCATAGAATATACAATATTATATCATAGGATGCAATATTATGTATTGCAATATTATATGTAATACTATCATGTGATTAAATATTAAATAAATAATACAATATAATATTATACAATATTGTATCATATTAATCAATACTATACTTAACAATATCATGATACAATATCATATCATAAAAAATAAAAACAAGAGATGTTTGTAAACACTTATGCCCCCCTCCCTTGGAAACATCCACAAAGAAAATGAACTACAAACAACTGGAATTTTTCTATGTTCCATGGGTATAACTCCGTCGAAAATTGCTCAATTGTACCCAATATCGAACGTGACCTAGATACTATCATGATAAACCTGTCTACAGAAAATGAGCGGAAACTGCAAATAACTGGAATTTTTCTACGTCCAAGGGCCATAGCCCTGTCGAAAATTGCTTAATTGTACCCAATATCGAATTTGATCTAGATATTATCATGATAAACCTGTATACCAAATTTCATTTCAATATGCCCATCCTCTGCGAAGAAAAATGAGCGGAAACTGTTAGTGGACAGACCGACAGCAGCAGAGCAATATGCCCTCCCTTCTTCGAAGGGGGGCATAAAATTGATACAATATTTTATCGTATCATATAACGTTTTACAATATAACATATAGTATTATATTGTATCCTATTAAACAATAGTGTTTCAAATCACACAATACTATATCATAGGAATCATGTTACATCATTTAACAACAACCACATCTATCTATCAAGCAGGTTTGAGTGAGGTAGGAGAATTCTCTAGCATCCTTGATAATGGAGACCAGGCTCTGCATCTAAAGCAACCTCTGCGTTTCATTTATAATATAGTTACATCAACTATGCAAGCTATCATCTATAAAACATGTGACATGTTCCAAAAAACTAAACCTCATCAAGAATCATAAACCTATGGCTCTGATTCAGCATTCAAGCCTGTCAGGTGCATCAGTATCATAAGACGCACCATCCATGCAAGATTTGTGAAGTTAGGAAAAGTTAACTAAGATATCATCACCAGAGGGCACCAGCAATTAAAACTTTTACCTCCTCCAGCATCTTCAACCTATGGCCCTGATTCAGCATCCATGCCTGTCAGGTGCATCTGTATCATAAGACACACCATCCATTCAGGTTAGGGGAAGTTAGGACCTGCAATAACTAAGATATATATTTTGAGCATCATTAATAATGAAGATTAAGCTCTGCATCTGAAGTTACCTCTGCGATTCATTCATATTACAGTTTAATCAGCTATGCAAGTTTGAAATAGTACTATTATCTATTAAACATGTTACCTGTTAAAAAAAACTTAACATTATCCAGCATTCGAAACCTATGGCTCAGACTCAGCATTCAAGCCTGTCAAGTGCTTCAGTATCATAAGACGCATCATCCATGGAAGTCTGGTGAAGTTAGGACAAGTAATAACTAAGATATATTCATTAAAGGGCACCTGCAACAAAAACTTTAACCAGCTCCAAAAACCTTAACCTCCTCTAGGATCCAAAACCTATTTAGCACTCAAGCCTGTCTGGTGCATCATTATCATAAGACACACCATCTATGCAAGTTTGGTGAAGTACGGACCAGCAGTAACTTAAATATTGCTAAATATTGCTATGGGCACCTGCAACAAAAACTTTAATCTGCTCCAAAAACCTTAACCTCATTCAGCATCTGAAAGTTAGGAACCAAATTTAGTAGGTCCATATGCATCATCCATGTAATTTTGGGGAAGAGAGGACAAGTAATAGCTCAGATACAGGAGCTGCAACAAAAACTTTAACCAGCTACGGACGCCGACGCCGGGGGTATAGCATATGCTCCCATTGACTTCGTCTGGGTGAGCTAAAAAGGCGAAAGCGCGAAGATTCGAAGGCGAGAGTGCGAAGTTGCAAAGGCGAAGAAGCGATAGAAGCTTAAGACGCAATTAAGCACTTTCGTCTTCGCATCTTCGCGCTTCGCCGTCGCATCTTCTATATTCTTCATATTGTTCATGAATTATACTTGCATTGAGGATTTCCACAATACAAACTGCTGGGTACATACAAGTTCATCACCCAGAATTAATAATGAAACCAAAATTATGAAAAGTTTACTCCACTGTTAGGCATTATAACCAAGCTGAAGTTAGTAGGCACTGACAGCAGCCATTACGCCAGTAGAGGTTAACGGCCAATAAGGAAAATCGTCAAAGTACTGAGAGTACTCGTACAAAAAATATATTTTACTTTATCCTCGGCATACTTTAGTAAGTTTAGTTAATATCAAGATGATTAATGCTTCAATAGTTTGTATGAGCATTGGTAATTTTTTATACAATAAAGATCATGTGATCAAGCGGGATATAAACCCCCAACATGGGCCCTAACCTCTTATCAACGCTTTTAGAACAATCTTTTCTTATTACAATCGATCAGTGTTTATTATCTATTTAGATTTACTATACTCAGGCACTCTTCACAAATTTGCTCTAAAAGAATAAAGTCTATTCATGATCACAAAACAACATTACAACAAATGTTTAGAATATTGATGTTCATGTATTACGTAGAAGAAAACAAAACTAACGCAGAATGATTTTTTAAGAAATCACTTTCCCCAAGAAATGTAAATCAGAAGTATTCATATTCCTACGTTACCTGCCCCTTAGTCTTTTTCCATAAAGATATATACATGTATCATTCTTCGATTGACAATTCATTCACCAATGAATATTGCTTATATCATTACAACAATTATTCTTTCATGAATATTGTTCGTTAATTATCTCACAATATCCTCATTGTGTATGAATTTTTCTTTATTTGCGTCATTCCCTGCCGTATGTCGACGAGGGAAGTAACGTAACTGTTAAAAATCAATTTGTGGCAATGTCAGAGTGTTTTGCATGCGCTTGCTACGGATATTTACAGCGATTTATTTACAAGTTCGGTGTTTATAACTTCAAAATCAGTTGAACAGAGTGAAAAATTAAGTAATTTTAAAGTCATATCTTGGATACGGGGTAACCAATTTCAATTCATGTTTACGGGGGGGGGGGGGGTCATTTTTTTATGGGGGTCATTTTTCTTCATGTTTAACATGAAGAAAAATAACCCCTGGGTCTTTTTTCTTCAGAAAAATCCAATAATTCTTCAGCTAGGGGGGGTCATTTTTTTACGTAGAAAAATGACCCCCGGTCATTATTCTACGGGGGTCATTATTCTTCATTACACCGGCGATTACGACATGCCTTTACCTGCAGCTAGCTTTTTTTATCAGTGACGTCACTGTTTCCATATACGGTCATGTCAAAATTCGACAAACTTGTAGACTTTACATTTGTCGATTTGTAACATGTCAGTCGTGCTTTTTCAGAAAACAGAAATACAAATGCAGAGACTACGTATGGGAAGTGTGCATTATAAAGGCAGGTTACATGTAATTAACAAACAGCATTTTACAGCTGTGCGGGTATGATAAGGCAACTCTCAGTGATTGATTGACTAAAAATTCCTCTGATCGATAACACATCAGAACATGAAGTATGATGTCATCTTTTACTCAGAAACATGTCAATTTCAACTTTATCTCTCGTTTAAATTATATAAACTACAGGCTTAAAATGTCATTAGAAACTCTTCTAACTGAATATATCCTACATTTCTTTGTAATACGTATGATTTTCATTGGTGACATCACATTCATGTTTAATAGAGAGGATCAATGTCGGGAGAAAAATCATTGGAATGCAGTGTAAACAATGCCGAAATAAGACTTATTCAATACAGTTACCGAAGATTTAGATGAGTGTCAGTTAGCATATAATCAGGATAATATGGGTATGGATATTTGAATGGAGAAAAGATGTCAACATTCCCCATTTTAAATCTCCGTAAGGAATCTGTTTTTGTTCCTGTGAATTTTTCCGAGTAAAAGATGATAAAGTGTCAATGAAATTATCTTGAAAATTACCCCTTTTAACTATTTTAATTGCACTTCTTTTACATGTATTTGTATTTTTATCGCCTAAATGTGCTGCATAAATATCTCTGGACAGACTATAACCGAATGTATCTTCGTTTTCTCTATATAACATATAATTATCATTGATGACGTCACAAAGGATGTTTCTTAGAGAAGATCAATGACGGGAGACAAATTATCTAAATGGAGTGTAAACAACACCGAAAGAAGACTTATTTAATATAGTTTCATATCTACTCAAGATTTTGATGAATTTCAGTCAGGATATAATCAGGATGATTCAGGTAAGACAGCAGTTTGTTGTTATCTATGGTTTAACCTTGACCGTGTTTTATAATTTATTCACAAATGTGAATGATCGACAGAGTTAATTGAAAAACTGATAATAACAGATGGTAATGAAATTATTTGTAAATGATTACTTGATTTAGAGTACCACTTCTCTTTTTCTTTTTTAACATTCCACACCCTACAGTTTGCCTACATTATATTATACATCCCATTGCAAATTAGTCCAACTTCAGCAATTAGTAATAAAGAAGGTTCTTGAAGAGTTTTGTCTATAACAAAAAGAGTTTTGTCTTTAACAAAACATATATGATTTGATACAAAATGTGTTCTAAAAATGGGCAATGTATTGGTAAAGAAAAAAACAAAACACAAAAAAAAAACAAAACAAAAAACAAAACAAAACAAAACAAAAAAAACAAACTACCAATACGTCCTAATTTGTTTCATGTGACCATTACATGCTATGGAGGGTAATCGTGTTAAAAAATCCAGATCTGTAAACCTGCAAATCCGAATATGCAATCGTGTTGGTGTGTTAGTCTGAGTATGAATGAGTGTGATTTTGATCGTATAACCTTTAAATCGCAGCCATAAACACTTTAGAGTTGACCCCGCAGGCCTTCTTTGTTCGGATGAATGAACTGTAGCGTGTGAAAAGTTTAAAAAGAAAAAGAGAAGTGGTACTCTTAATCAAGGAATCATTTACATATAATTTCTTACCATCTGTCATTTATCAGTTTATCGATTAATTTTGTCGACCATTCACATTTGTGAATAAATTACAATACACGATAAAGGTTAAACCATAGAAAACAACAAACTGCTGTCTTACTCTAGCCACGTAAATTTTATGAAGATAACAGGGCAAGTAATCTTGAAAATGTTACGTTGATGAAATATTTTAATAAGTTTAAAGCCGTACACTCAACTTAAGTATGTTATAGGAAAAGTATTGTTCATGAATACATACGTTAAATAAGTCAAAGGAATTCAGGTTGTTTAAATAGAATATAATAAAACTCTTTTGTACATTTTTGACAGATTTCGCATTTTTAAGATTACAAAAGGTGTGGTATTTTATCTAATAACTGACACAAAACATGTACCTGCTGCTGATTAATTTTCCTCCAAAACCATCAATCGGCGTTAAAGTATCCCACTCTTCAATGCTGTTGTATCAAGAATTTTTTGAAATTATATAATTAAAATAATGTAGCTAGACAAAACATAATTAAGAAAAAAAGATAATGGGGGATCAGTGTTCATTTCTCTGTTTAATGGCCATTTTATTTTGACATTTTGAAACCTAAAATGCACTCTTTTTAAAACTTAAAACGCACGCAGATAGGTTAACTCAAATTTTAATGACCGTCAAAATTATGATCAATTTAAAAACTGTTATTTTATGAAAACAGTGCAGAATAATCTTACTAAGTAAATGTGTTAACCAAGATATTTTATATTCTTTGGAATCGACTCGATCTTTGAAGCTGCTGTAACATTGCATCACGTGACAATTAAAAATAGATCAATTTTTTACCCCAACAAAAAATGGAAAAGTGTAACACTATCCTGAAATTCATTTGTATGCATGATACAATAATTCGATCGGGAATTAGTTCATTTATATTAGTATTACTGCAAGAATCCTATTGTTAATCGTATAAATATTGTCATTTTTTCATTGAAAATACTACATATTTTTCACTTACAGCAACAAAACAAAGGATTCCAACAACACTTCAAGTATTTTATGTCATGTGCTTTTGATATTTGCCAAATCCATCTTTCATACTAGTCGGGGTAATGTAACACGTTTGCCTTTCTTTTTTTTTTTTTTTCTTTTTTTTTTTTATTGTAAACAAAGGTTAAATATATAAATCATTTTATGAAACATTTACTCTCTCACTTCTCACATACTCACATTTTCATCCCATATTGTAATATAAAATAAAGAGTAGGTTAGTTGCTTGTGATAGTTATGTCTATGCAGTAAAACTGCAATCCATGTGAAAAAAACCCAGACAAACAAACCAAAGAAAGAAAAAAAAAAGAATACCAAAAAACAAAAAACATTAAAAAATATTAAATTGATGCATTATTGTACACATGTTAATTCTAAACTGCCAGAAGATTAATAAAATCAATCCAAGGAGACCATGCTTTTTCAAATTCATCAATTTCTGATTTCTAAATATAAATATACTTTTCAGTCTTGTATCTTTGATTTAAAAAGTGTAAAAGCCCTAAAAGATGTGGCGTCTTACTTTGTTTTCAACATAAAAATATATATTGTTTTGTATATAGGATTACAAAGTTTAGAATTCTGTTCTCCTAAACAAGGGGATAAACACCAAATAATACATTACAAACATCAAAATTAACATTTTTGTTGCATTTCTCATATATAAGTATACTAAGTGCATTCCATAGAGGCTGGATTTTCTTGCAAGTTGCAAAAACATGTTTTATAGTTTCAGGCATATCATTACAGAACGTACAGCAGTCAGAGGTAGTAATTCTGATTTTCTTAAGATAATATTTAACAGGAAGAATTCTATGGAGAATTCTATATTGTAACCAATTAATAGTTGAATCATTGGTAGTTCTAAAACATATTTTAAAAAACATCATGTACACAGAGAGATCATTTGGCAAAATATCACATAGCTCAGCATTCCATTTGTTGATAGCTGTAGGTACACAATCATTTAAGGTTAAACATATGTATATATGCTTTGTTACTTTTTCTTTCAAAAAAATGGACTCATAATAAAATGGCATAAATGTAGTGCAGTCTCTCTTCAAAGTAGACTTATCAATAGACAAATATGTCAAGTATTTTGATATTGCACATATAACACTATTATATAACATTGGAGGTATATATGAAAAATGGAATCTTTCAGTTAAATCTATTCTTGACAATATGTTTCCATTTTCATTCATAAAATCTCCAATGATTTTAACCCCTTTCATATACCAATCTTTGATAAATACATATTTACATGCAATTTTTATATTTGGGTTGTACCACACAGGAATATTGAAAACATTCTTGGTATTTAATGAGCTTTTAATCATTTTCTTAGTATAGAATAGCCAAGAATTAAAAACATCTTGCCAAAAAATATTGTTTCTTTGAACAACCATGCATGATAGAAAATCATCACCAAAATCAATAAGTTTTTTTGCAAAATCATTACCATTTATTGATAAAAAAAGTCCATCCATGGTTTGTAGCCTTGAGTTAATTTCTTAATCCATGAACATTTAAGAGATGCCATGAAATTAGAAATGTTAACCATTTTTAAACCACCCTTTAGGTAATCGAGAGTAGCAATTTCTCTCTTAACTTTATCACACTTTGAATTCCAAATGAATTCGAACAGGCTCTTACTAAGAGATAGAATGACATCTTGTATTGGATTTGGAAGTGAAATAAACAGGTGGTTAAGTTTTGGAATAATCAAACTTTTTACAACCGTGATGCGCCCAATGGGAGTTAAACTCCTCCTCCATTGTTGAATTAGAGAGAAAACTTTTGGCAGTTGTTTGTTATAATTTAGTGATGTCATTTTATCTAAGTCGACAGAAAATTCTATTCCAAGTAAATTGAAAGAAGTGGAGCCCCAATCAAGTTTCCAACGTGAATGGTGAAAAACTTCATTAGAAATTTTTTTAGAACCTATCCATACAATTTTTGTTTTAGAGCTGTTTATCTTCAAACCTGAAATGTGTGAAAAAAAATTCTAAAGTATCAAGAGCTGCGAAAAGTGACATTGGTGAACCATCTAAGATGAGTGAAGTATCATCTGCATACTGAGAAATCTTATGTTCATTGCCATTAACAATTATACCTCTAATATCAAAGTTTTGTTTTATGAGAATAGATAAAATTTCTGCACACATCAAAAATAAGTAAGGAGCTACTGGGTCACCCTGTCTACATCCTCTTTGGAATTTGAACTGTTCCGACAGGAAGCCACATTGTAAAACAGAAGCCTTAAAATCTTTGTTGAGAATCTTTCGCCTTCGTTTGCCTTTCTTTGTACACACTGATGGAGGAAAGGCCGGTCAAGCCATGTAAATGTCTATCCGCTTACATAATGTACCTTATAACACCCGTTAATAAAACAAAAATAACCATGCCTGTATTATCCTGATTATATCTAAAATGAAATTCATCAAAATCTTGAGGAGATATGTATCTATATTAAATAAGTCTTATTTCGGCGTTGTTTACACTCCATTCAGATAATTTGTCTACCGACATTGATCTTCTCTTTGTGACGTCATCAATGATAATAATACGTTATACAGAGAAAACGAAGATACATTCATTTATAGTCTGTCCAGAGATATTTATGCAGCACATTTGGACGATTTTTAATAAAAATACAGATCCTGTGAAAGAAGTGCAATTAGAATAGGTGAACGGGGTAATTTTCAAGATAATTTCAATGACACTTTATCATTTTTTACTTAGAAAAATTCACAGGAACAAAAACATTCCGTACGGAGATTTAAAATGGGGAATGTTTACATGTTTTCTCCATTCGGAGTACACTCGAAAAACACCGTGCAATTTTTCAACGTCATCATCCGGGCTTGCTGCAATAAAAAATTCCCGTAGACATCACATTTTATAGTATTGACACTGATAAGCTAACAGTGGCGTTTCGACTGAGAAATCTTGTACATTTTTCATGCTTTTGAATTAACATTGTTTGAACACGGTGGTATTTAAAAATATCAAGCAATTAAGCCAAATCTAAACTCGGAATATTTTGGGACAGACTATAAAAGAGTTTCTGGTGACATTTTACGTCTATAGTTTTAACAATTAAAAGAAGAGATAAAGTTAAAATTGACATTTTTTTAGTAAAATATGACATAGTGCTACATATTGTGACGTCATATCGGTCATAGAAATGTTTACTCAATCGATCGCTGAGAGTGGCCTAATCATACCCGCGCAATTTTAGCCTGATTAAGATTTGTTAACAGTCTTTATAATTAAGAAAACATATCTTCAAATATTGTTTTTAATTAGACTCAATGGTCACACGGAATAGAGGGATTGCGAAAAAGTTGTATGAAACTGCAAGAAATTGTTGTGACCTTTCTTCACTTTAAATAGACAATTTCTATAACAGTTACAATTTGATTTTAAATAAAAACATTTTTGAATATCAAACATTTTATATGATTAATCTAGTTTGTTCAGATATGTATTCAGTATCATTTTAACATAAAAAAATGTGGGGTTGGTGATGTCAAATTCTAGATACATGGCTTCAAAGGTAAAATTCTCGTAAAAGGTGTTTTTTTCTTCACATTTTCTATATTTTTGCATTAATTTATGCTAAACGATTATCGCTCTTTTAAGATTAAATTTTATACATGTGAATCAGAACCCAACGAGTATGGTACGAACCTATCAACGAATGTTGAAATTGGGAATTATGAATAAAATATAATAGAAAGAAAAGTATCTTGGAAAATCATAAAATTGCTTGTTTCTGTCATTTTCGTCTGAAACACCTCTCGCCCCCCAAAAATAGTTCCCCGAAAATCTTGCTTGTTTCTCCAGATGGATTTTCTTTATGAATATTGTGTAATTATGAAATAATAATCTAGAATAGAACATTTCTTTCGACTCAGGCTGTAAAATGAGTGAGCAAAATACACTTCAAAAAAAAAAATTTCTGGTCAAATAGTGTTTGAATAGAAGGAAATAAATTCAAAACAATTTATCTAAATGAATAAGCAATTAAAAGTTATTTCATATACCACACTCTCATCACGCCCTAGATAAGCATAGTTCTTCAATATAATTGAACAATCTATCAATGTGTGAATTCAAGGAAACAACTTTTACAAGATCATTTATGTACACAGCTTCCTTGTATGTATTCTAAATGTACGTGTTTTCCTTTTTACGCCTTTAAACGAAACAAAAAATAACTCGCAGAAATGCATTTAGTGAATGTTGAATGTTTTTTCTTTGTAACATTGCAATGCATGGCTTGTGCAATAGTTTTGGAATGTTACAGGTAGGTTATAAGATACATGTACTTTTTTGTAAGTCTTTCGTGCTCTCTGTCTCTCTGTCTCTGTCTCTGTCTCTGTCTCTCTCTCTCTCTCTCTCTCTCTTTCTCTCTCTCTCTCTCTTACGATACATTATTTGCCAAGGTTTCATAAGGAGAAGACTTTATGCAACCAAATCCGGAAACATATGCTAGTCAAAATTGATATGCGTATTAGTAACAAGCATATTAGCAATGTATTTTCAAATAGAATCACTCTGTTAAAACTAACATAATTTCCCGTGTTGACTGTTTTCTGTAAACTTCATAACATACTGTAAGGAAATTGATATGCCGTTATCAGGTAAGATATCAATTTACATTCTTTGAGTAAAATCATATTTCTGGTGAACTTTGTTATCCATATATCATTTTTATTTAAAGATTGTGTTTTGCTCAAGCATATGAATGGTCGATTTTTATCTCATGACCGTGCTATACATTTTATTTTTTAACTTACTATGCTGAAAACCAAAAATATATATATACTTCTTTATACCAGAAATAGATTTTCATGTCAACATAATGATTTTGTGACATTTTGACGTCACTATAACGAAATAAACGCATATACGTATTGAAGCCAATATTTCATTTCAATTTTAATTCAATTTTACATTTATGGGGAGTTGGTGTTTATCTTTTACAATAAAAACGATCATAACCTTTTGATATTAGTCAATACATGATTGAATAGACCTGACCCTTGTGCCATAAAACCATGACAAGCTCAGTTCGGACCCAAGACTAGTCCCACTTTAATTTTCTTTTTTGTTAAAGTGAGACTGAGATCAAAAGTGATCGGCTAAGTTGTATGGCCCCGAGGCCTGATAAGAGTATATTAACCTTAGATTTTGTCCTCGTTTGATATACTATCACAAGGTCTATAAATCCTTGTATTGACCTCATCAAGAGCCATAATTTTGTGATTTTGAATAGCTGAATTATGTTTTTATTTTCAGTGACACCCACAAGTCTTTTGAGTGTTGTCCCGATTATTACAAAGTCAATGGTAATTGTACAGGTAACTAATTTGACAGTTTATGATTTATTTTTCTATATTTAATATATCATTTATGTCATATTTTGCATTATATTCTGTTTTAGATATTTTATTGGTTTTTTAAACAATGTTCGTTATCACCACGGATCTTACAAATTCATTATATACAATACGTATATTGATATTATATTTTCAAACAATAAATAAGACGACCTTTAAAACGTAGGAAAATCAGACTTCTACTGATGTTAATCACATATTGTATTCAACCAAGCATGTCCAGCTGGAACTTTTGGTCTGAACTGTTCTGCTATATGTCCAAAGAACTTCTATGGTCAGTTTTGTCAGAAAGAGTGTTTTTGTCGTCATCAATATTGTCACCCGGTCGATGGCTGTAACATCAATAACTTCACAACCACTGGGTAAGCTTGAAAACTAACTGTAACCGCAATCTTTTTTGTTTCTCTTTTTTTAAGATTTGCAGCTGTTTAAATGGTATTTATTTCTAAAAATTTACCGTAAAATGAGTATTTTTATATTTGATAAAGGAGTAAGACATCCTATCAATTTCACTTCAGTTAGATTCAACTCTTCTGACTCAACGTAATACTGGTACTAATATTATTTTTCTTTTTTTGTTTTCAGAGACAACCTTCCATGTATTCAAAATTACTATATTTTAGATGGTAACTGTACAGGTATATGAATCAATGTGAATTAAAATTTATTAATTCCTGAAACATAAAATGCGCACAGTTATGTAATGTATTTATTCAATGAAATTCACCATATGCTGTGCTGATAAAATTCAGTTTTAACATGTATCTTATTTACTTTTATTTAGAATGCCCGATTGGAACATTTGGTTTGAACTGTAGTCAGACATGTCCAAACAATTATTTCGGTCGTTTATGCAAGATACCATGCAACTGCTTTGATGGCCAATTTTGTGACCAAGTCAAAGGCTGTATTCCAAATAATAACGGCTCAGCCAATGGGAAGATAATTGCTACAGGATTACTTACGGTTGCTACAGGAGTAACTAAAGGTTATTACTTGAATATTTACGAATTGCCAAAAACAAATGTTTTGATTTTTCTCTTGAAGAATGTCCGGATTGGAGTGCTGGTGTAAACTGTACAAAGACATGTCCGACAAACTGTGGCATGGTCGACGGTTGTCTATAAACAGAAAGGAACAAAAAAAGACAAAAACTAAGTCACATTAAAAACAACTGGTTACAACACTTTTTTCATATAAAATCAAGAATTGTGCGTTTTTTATTAGAAACTTTAATACAGCATGTTTAGTTAAGAAATAAAATATCATTTTCGGGCTATATGGGATTTGATCACGTGATCAACCCGTACTTATAACCCGATATACATCCAAAAATGATACCTTATTTCTTATATTTACATTTGTTGACAATACCAATGCTCCATACTTTTTTGCGATGACCTCGATGGGGTTAAAAGAAATAGTACAACAATGTTGCAAGTATTTAATTATCATGATAAATAAATATGACAATATCTTTGACAAAATAACACATTATTATAATAAAGTGAAACAGAAAAAAAACCGCACTTGTACAACTGAAAAAAAAACCAAACGATTGAAGCATTACGGAATAATAACACTTCTGTTGAAGTCGCACAGCGGTTGGAAATTTAAAAACGAAGCGATTAAAAGTTGAGTTAGAGTCTACTTAGACATTTTCAGGGGAAACTCTATCGCATAATCTGATTCAAGAGCATAATGATTTTCCTTCGACATTACAAACGAAAGCAATTTTAACTTCTAAGTTCCTTTTACGGAACAAAACGGACAGAGAAGCACAAGAAGTTAAATTTGACCGTGATCCGTGAATTGACTAAACACGAAAGGTCTTTGATATTGCGTTTGCGATTTTGACCGAGGCCTGTTATAAAGTCAGAAATCAATTTTAACTGAATCAAGTTAATTTGGCAAATTGCAATAATTATTGTAAGTTTAAAGATCGTCTCGTTACAAAGTCGATCCATGAACATTATCCAGTACAGACTTTCTAACTTAAATCATAATTGTTATATTTATTTTGAAGCAAATGAATGAAAAAAACACGGGTATTTATTTAATTATTTGTTGCATAAATTATGTTTTCATTATGATATCTGATATGTGTGTTTCAGCACAATTTGGTAAGTTTGAACAAATAGGAAAAGTTGTGATCTAGTTTATTCATGCACTACTTTGACCTCGTGACCCATAATGATGTCATGCAGGAATAACCGCAGACTGCGAAAACAGTGTTATATAAAGGAAAACATTTGCAAGTATACATATTTATGAATAAAATGTCCTAATTAAATAAAATTCATCATCTTTTTTATTCAAAAATATATACAACTTAGAAATTTAGTAAATTATCTTTTCTTTTATTTGTTTTGCTTAATTTTTCTTTGTAGAAATTATTGTATTGATAATTCAAATATTTTCCTTTTCTGTATAAATTTCTTTGACAGCAACCGGTCATGTCATCAAGTGGATGTCCATATGGAAAAACATTTTGTTTGCTTTGATCGGAGCTGTTTTCACTGTTTTAGTTGTTGCAGGAGTATTTTATCTTAGATAAAGGTATTCCTCGTGTCTAATTAAAAGTTTGGATTACCTTTTGTTGTACCCTGGTGAGTAACTACAATTTTTCTAGATTGAAAACATTTAAAATACGTTGGTCGTTTTTGCATACAGAGGAAGACCATGGAGAAGATTCATGTAATGAAAAAACTTTTTCGTAAAGCGATATTTTTTTTTAAAGAAAACAAATTATGAAGTTAAATCTGATGGTCATGCAATCTTAACTTATTTCAGTAGCCGATCGAAACATTGAAGTTGCAAATCTTGGAATCCCAACTCATTCGTTACAAGGACATTGAGATTATCTCAAATAATGGATAGAAATACAGTCTCTGTACAGATGCTAATCATTTTGCGGCATGCAGTGAAGAGAGTTTAAATGAAGAAACATTTGATACAAACTATGAAAGCGTTTCAAAACGACATTATCTCAATTCCTATAAGGAGACAAGCGGTGAGGAAGAAATGGCAAACAACTAGCGACACCTCCAAATGCTCTATGGTCAGCGCGAGAGAAGCAACGACGGGGCGTATGACGTCATAATTACAATGCCAGTGAAAGAAGTGAAAGCAGTCATTACGATTCAGAATCGGAGACGTGTTTACCACTTACAGATATACAAGACTGAAGATTTTGATTAGTAATCGATATCATCACATTCATTTTTCCATGAGTAAAAGTAAATGCTTCAGACTTTAACCATCGAAACCTACTATTTTATAATATTGATTGTTTTAACTTTTGGTAGAAAAGTCATATTTGTTAACTGTTTTTTCACAACTCTATTCTATGAATAAAAAAGGCGAGTTCTCTGATTTACAATATCCAATATTCTGGTAATAAAAACACACTTACGGTAGTTACCTGTATGTAAAATTTCGAGTTCTTTTAACTTTATTCTACAGTATATTTTAAACAAAACAGGAATTTAAAACCTGCTTATTTTTTTATATTAGCATTTTCCAGTTGTTTGCCTGTGATAACACTACGTATCGATTTTGTATATAATATATATAACCCATAATACAAATGACGCCAAATTGAGGCGCCAGCGGGTTTTGCTTATATATATAAATATTTAATCGTACGATGGCTTAACATTATATAAATATAAGTAAAAAGGAATCATTTTTTCAATATTACGAGGTGATTATTTCGGTCGGGGCGTGATCAAATCTATCATAAAGCCCCTCGGGCTTCCGACCGAAATTATCACCTCATAATACTCAAAGAATGATTTCTTTTATAGTTAGTACTCATAAGCCACTGCATCCATGAATATATTGTATGAGCGCTGTATCATAGGAAAAAATAAATGTGGCTATGAATTAACAATTTCGTTTTTATGCCTTATCTGATATTTTCATTTCGACCTTTTAAGAACGATCATGCCTTATTTTAAAGGCTATGTAAACTTAAAAGTTTACCTTACATGTCATTTTTGTTAATGTTAATTATACTGATGATTAAGGGTATTTGTAGTTGTTTTTACTTTCGTTTAACAAATGTTTCAATTTAAAATTCATATTTCTATACTTGGACTTATTTCAGAAATCCTATAACCTTGCTTATGTTTAAAAATTTAAAAATATAAGCTTTATATTTCTTTGTTCCCTTCGTAAACAGAAGAAATGGAACCATACAGGGACTATTTAACTCGTTTAAAGTCAAAATGTATGTATATTCACTAACTTCTCTACTAAGGGAACGTGTTAATTAAAACGAAAACATTTTCTGAGTGGCGACCTTCAAAATGACATCCTGGACTATAATGAAATAAGCAACATACACTTTAAGTAATTGATGTAAACTTTAAGTATTGTGTAATAACACTTCACAGTTGGCTGGCCCAATATCAAATTTTGTTAAATTTTGTTTCTTCCGAAATGTCTTTTGAATAACAGTTATGAAATATTTTCTAAGTTATAGACTTTCTTTGTGCAATATGAATGGATTGAGTGAAAAATAACAGTATTTATGTACACTTGAGTAACCACAAGACCTAGATTCAGACTGGATACCTTGCAGACCAAATTGATGGGCAATCCAACAAGCCATTGAAAAACTCTATCGGTATTCTGTAATTCGTTGTAATGAAGTGTGTAACATTTACAGTCAATTTTGAAATGTTCAATACATAGAGACTAATAGAGCTAGAAGACAGTACACTGACTGTGAAATTAAATGCACGCGTAAGCGTTGAATTAAGGGTAATGAACTTTTGAGAGTTATCCTAAACTGATAGTGAATAATACATTCAAACACGGAATCAATCTCTGCATGTTTTCTCTGTAATACTAACCTATATATTAGTTGTGGAATAGTCACAAACATAAAATAAGTGTCTGGATGTTTTATGTCGGGTGTGGACACGCCCGAAATATATAAGTAAAGGCATTGGGGAGCATAACAATTGCAGAAAAACAATCACAGTAGTTTATAAAATGTGTCTAGAAGCGATCGAAAGTAAACATATCCCACACACGCAAAAAATAAAATACCAGTTTATAATTTAATCATGTGAAATTTATTAATAATATAATGAGATGGTGAATGTCATCCGATCTAGGGAAATGGGCACACCTGTCTGTGAATTTTGCCTTTAAAGTCGAATGAAATAATTTTTTAAAACAGAAAAGGCGGTTTAAAGAGAATGATCCCAGCAGTGGTATAATTTACTGTTTTTTCTTATTGTGGTTATATGTGAGTGCACAGGTTACAGTTGAGTAACTTATTAAACTATTCCTAAACCTTTGAAAGAATAGTTCAGTGCTGCTTCTATAATTGTATCAAAAAGTTCTACAATAGATAATTATTTAATAAAGTTGCATGATGTGTTACTTCTGATATTGTTCTAATGTTTTATAATATTACGAACATGGCATATGTGTTAAAGAACAAAATCTACTAATATGTTTTAGCTATTGATTGTTTATATGGAAAAGACAGTGATTATGTAAATAAAATATGTTCACATAGAGTACTCCACTTACTGGTTACTCGTTGAAATTCCAAATTAAACTAAAACTAGATCTAAACAACTGCCATTTAAAAAAAGAAAATAATCAATGTTCACTGGCATATAACTTCGCTGTAAGTAGAAACAGTTTTATTTATGATTTAAAAAAACAATAACTACATTAAACTTTTGTTTTTAAAGTAAATGAATAACAAAGATTCAAGCATACAACTTTATGTAACAATGTGATAAGATACTGATAACAACGTGTTGTATTTTACGTATATTAAACGGCTATTTAACAGTCATAATTTATCCCTGTTGACGTTGTGTACGTGAAACAGAACGTCGTGATTTTCCTATTAAACAAGCATCACTGTAAACGGACACACACTCTACTTATTTTTAGCTATAGGCATAAAATGTTAGATTTAATTTAAGATGTGTTTAAATCAAATATGTAAAGAATCTAAAATTGAGCAAAACATGTCATGTGAACCCTTTTTTCTCATGGGGGCAATCATAAATATATAGTTCACGATAAGTGTCCCCATTATAAATCAATTGTAAAATTTATATATTAGATTACACTAACAAGTTAGAGTATTTAAAGCGACCAATCGAATAATTTCTTAAATTAATATTGCTACAGCTGTAGTGATTAAAAAGTTCTCTAAGAAATTGATTTAAATGCTTAGATTTGTTAATTATATCCATAATATTTTTAATTTCCTTTTTTTGGAAACTCTTTTGAAATGTTTACAACATATATAGTATCAGATGTGTTGAATATGATTTAGTCTGCCTGCGGTTGTCTGATCTATTTGAACAATGTTGACGAGTAATGCATTTTGGTGTGGTTTTGCATTTCTTTTGCTTCTCGGTTTTCAGTCAAGAGGGTTGGTGTTTTGTTCTGAATGAAACAGGTTTGTATGGAATTTTTTTTAGATAATATCTTAAATAGTATACCAATTCTTAAGCCTCGACCCGTTATATTTCCATAATGTTTACTGCTTTCTTGAAGTTATCTTAAGCATATACCTTTCATGTATGTAATCAATGCCGAATTTTCTAAAAGAATAATATTAATGTTATTTGTGTTACAGTTGCTATCAGGCTATGGAATGTCTTCAGAATGCAACTGGTTTGTAGAAAAATATTTTGATTTTAAGTACCTCCCGCAAATATTAAATTAACAAAACAAAATTGTTTTACTTATTTTGGATGCTGTTACTGTCTGACATGTGGTGATTACGAAGAGTGTTCAAAATCAAAACGGAAAATACAAAACAGGAGCAGAGCACACACGCAGCTATAAAAATAGAGGTAGGACCAGGTGTCTAGGAGGAGTGGGCATCCTCTGCTGACCAGTCACACCAGCCGTGTACTGTATTTTTTTATTAAGAAACTTTGTCAATATTTATTGAAAGCTTTGAAGCTGAGAGAGAATTTAATATGTTAATATTTATTCCCTTACCTGTCGTATATATAATAACATATAGATTATATATTAATAGTATTGTACACCGTTAGCCTATCTGTGTATATAACATGTAGAACCCTCCGCCATTCTCTTGTTAATTGTGTGTAGCTACTTTTGTCAATAAAGAATATAAAAAATAAAGAATAGCGTAACCTGGATAAACGAAAACAATCTGCAGACAGACAATTATCATTTTTATGATCTTACAATATTAATTTGTTTCGAAAAACGTCAATCAGTATGCAACCCACTGGAAGATTGACTTTGCTGACAAGGTCGCTGTATCGACCATAGAACATACGAAAAAATGATTTTAGTCTGTTGATATTCCTCTTTTATCAACTTGTTTGTCAGTAGCTCACCTTGCTTTAGAAACTGTATGTAGAGTATGTCCTTGCATATCGAATTAACCGAAAAAAAAACTGTGTACGCAGATGATGAAGGTATTACGCTACAAGAAAAGAAAGTTGACTATAGAAAAATTGTTAAATTGATAAATTGAGTTTTCATCAATGTCCCTTTTTCGTAAAAATATCAAAATATGAAATAATTTACACATGTTGAAGTATCTTTCATTTAAAGTTTATTCGGGTGTATGGAGAGACGTTAGTATGGAAGTAGAAATTTTGTTTTTTGATAATACGTCGTCGATATTTATTAATGTTGAGTTGAGGGCCACAGAGAGTGATTTTTTTTCAGGTTCAGGTTTTTGAATAAAATTTTGCTCCATATCAATCCAAAAACAGGTCTGCTAACAGTTGGGCGCAATTGGTACCCATGAGAATTACAACAGATTGTTGGGAAACCTGGGGCTCGTAACATAAAATGTATTAAAGTCTAAGATAGTGCTTAAGAAGGACTTAAATAGATGCTTAGACTTACTAGTAAGTCCGTAACCAGGAGAGTGCTTAGCTAGGATTTTTTTTCCAAAACCTAGGCAGCCGGAGAGGTGACTTGAGTATATCTTAAGGATTGTTTAAAATACATTTAGAAGTTCATTGTTTATTATTGCAATTCAACAAGATACCCTGTGTTAATCCCATAATTTTCATATTTAGACGCTTATTAAGATAAAACAAAATATTGGTTTATTTATACAAACATTACCAGTGGTCGTAATGAGCTTATCATTGTCTATGTACTATGCAAGGGGGCTGCTTAGTACGTCATAAACACGTATATATACTTGTCAATTTACAAGAAGTTTTCTACATGTATATACCCGTGAAACTTGACAAAATAAACAAGATCGCTAAAAGAAAAAAAACGAAAAACAAAACCTGGTGATATTAAAGAAGACGATTGTCTTATTTCAAAACGGAGACTTGATATAAAAATTATGCTCAAAGTATGTGAATTTGTGATAAGGAGCAAAATAAAAAAAAATTCTGATATATATGTACACCATGAGCAGTCTTTGAGGACGACTAAACTTGTAAACACTCGCACAACAAAGAAGTAACAACAATAAACTAATTGATTTAGATCCATCGCTTTGGGCTATACTTATACCAGGATGACTTTTGTGTCTGTACATTTACTTCTACCACCATCTTACATCAGAGATACAAAACACTAGTATCTATTAGTAAACACTATATTAACCAAAGAAAATGATTTATGATCAGTACATTCAGGTTACATAAAAGAAAGAAACAATTCGTTTTCACTTTCTAACATAATCATATTACATTTTGCTTTTTGTTATGGTAAATAACATGCTTCAAAAAGACTTATGCAGGTCATAAGATTCCTCGAAATTCAACTTATAACCCGTCTTAAGTCAAAATCTTAGCATGCTTTATGCTACGAGCCCCTGATTTCCCAAAAAACTGAATAGGTGTTCTCTTCAAGAAACTCAATCATATTTTAATTCTCTACTTCACTGCATGTTATAGTAAAAATATGAGTTATAACATATTTGAACAGGAGAATTTGTTATCTTTGCTACGGTTGTAACGCTCGTGATAACAGGTGACTGCAGGTGTCACTACAGTATTTCACTGAAGGTTCACGTCAAAAAATGGCTGATGCAAAATAATGTGCAATTTTGGTAAGAATATATTGTAAAATTTAATACTGTAGTGCAACCTGCAAGAAAACGGGTTTGTTGTGTTAAAAATTGTTTTACCTGTGTTTTAGGTGTTAAATCAGTGTGTTGAGACGAAAAATGACAAACAATGGGGGTTTGTAGCCAGCAGGACCCTTATTTTGTTTTTAATGATGCATACAAAATTAGCCCAGATTTCCTCTGAAATGTTCTACTACCTCAAAACAATGAGCCATTTATTATAGATCGAACCGTTTAAACTGTCCGGAAAATTTTCAGCAGATCAAATACGATGTAGTATTCATCGTCGTAAACAACAAAATCTTCTACGGGGTGTGAATTTCAAATAAAATCGGTTGTTTAGGCCCTTGTGTTACAGTAAGAAATGCTCAATTTATGTCCAAAATTGAGAAATATTGATACGAAAGCGGAAAACAGCTGAGATGTATCACTCATGTTAGTTAGATTAGAACAAGACCATGCTATTTTGGACAAAAGTTTTCACTATTTTCATAAATTGTATGAAATAATGATGTTTTCTCTTCCCCACCCCCCAGAGGCAGGATCATCGAATTTTTTGCTGACACAATTTCTGGGGTCCACATGATATTCATTAATTTGCGCCATTTTATACAATTTCATACATCACTTGTCAATATAAAACCAAAAAATCACTGAATATCAAAACACCGTGTTAATGCATACAGTATAACGTTGATCATATTTTCATAAATCGGTGGCCACCGTGTACACCGTGGTGTTAAAAAATCGCCCATAACTTTCTGAAATGAGTAGATATCTTCATAATTTTTTTAAGTCACACAACACAAAGAGTATTAATCAATTTATTAATGTTGATTTTGCGATAACAAAAAATGAGTTTTATTGCAGGTGTCACTACAGTATTTCACTGAAGGTTCACGTCAAAACATGGCTGATGCAAAATAATTCCGGAATTTTCCTTTGAATTTGGGGCGTTTCCGCTCGAGACAGGAGCTGATTTTTTTTATATGAGATGAAAAACAATGTGTAAGAGGTCTAACCATCCCAGTTTTGTAAAAATGCGAGGTCATTTGATTTTTTGATGCGTGTTGTTTCCGGAGGGGGTGAAAAGTCCCGGGCTTGATTTTCAAGCACATGTGTAACTTCGAGGTAAACAAAGTTTCACGCCTTGCTGGATGCACGTGTGTATTTTGCTAGAAAATTGTAAATGAAGCGTTGTTTAAAAAGATGTCAAGAGGATTTTTTCCAGAAGTTCGTTTTGAATTTTTAATCTGTATGTAAAGTTGTGCAATTTTGGTAAGAATATATAGTAAAATTTAATACTGTAGTGCAACCTTAAAACGTTTCAAAAAGACCAAAAACCTAAACTCAGATAAAAGAATCTGGTTATCAAGGAGAACTATAATATCTAGAAAAATAGAGAACCATGCAGGAAATATAAGAATAAATATAGAATAATGAAGCATCACAGATGTAAGTTTAAATGTGGTTCAAACGGTTCTCTGGTTTTAAATTCTACAATTTAATTTTATATCATTTTTAACAAAATATAAGACAACATTCAAGACTTTTATCCAAATATTAAATTTAAAACTAACAAAAGTATTTTTCGTGCATTGCATTTTCCAGCATGTTTACTTTTATGAGTATTCTCTTGATATAATAAATCTAACAGAATTAGCTTCGACCTTATCAATATGGTCATTTCCTTGTTGTGACCGCATATTCTTGTTTATTTTCACATACAAGGATATATTTAATAGAAGAAGGATTTCCTTATGTTCAATTAAGTTTTCATATTTATAGAGAAGCTATCTTTATTGATAAAGTTTCTTTTTTTGTCGACCGACGGATAAAATGTTCTTTGTTTTCATAAATGCTGTCATCTTAACAACAGTCACCTGCAGCAGTAATTGAAAAAACACAGTATGTGAAAGAAGGTAATGCATTTTTTTGTAATATGTCTCGAGATTGAAAGATTTCCCTCGTGTCTTATGGTCGTTATAAAGGTTATTTTTTCAACTGGGGGTTTTATTTCAATTTATTTACCATCGAGAACGTATTGTTTATGGTATATTGCCACTTCACTTTTTTGGTACAACAACATGTGATCAATATTTAAGTTTACCTAATATGAAATATGCAAACTGAATAATAATGCACTTCAACTCATCAATAAATTGATCAGTTTTAAATAATGTATTCTAAATTGATGTTTAAATGCATGATTTTACAATTTTACTGTAATTATTGCGTTTGCTTTTTCTGTAATAATGCACATACCACAATTTCTTAACTTAAACTTAATAAAATAATTGTGCTATAAGTTTTCTGTTTATCAGACAATTGCTCAAATAAATGTACTGATGAAATAAACAAATCACAGATTATAAGTAAAATAATAAACTAGATGCTGAATCATAGAGAAAAATGTCTAAGCCTTTCAAATCTCTCAAAGAAAAAGGTACGTTAATTAAGTTTAATTTTAGTTTAAAATGTTTATAGTATTGAATCTTCTATAATGCTTTCCTTATATATGTACGATCAAAATAATGAGTCTAATAATAAACATTAAAAAAATAATTTGTTTATCCTTTATAATTTTTTTTTCAAAAAAGGAGAAAATAGGTTAATAAGAACAATGTTCACAATTGACGTAATGGCCATTTTCATATAAATGTATTCCAATTTGTTGATTCGTATAGAGAAGTTAGAATAGTAATCAGATATAGATTGTACTCTTAATAATTAATAAGCTACTTAACAGTATTTGCAGCCAATTCATTAAACAAAAATAATGAGAGGTAAAATGTTTCAATTATTGAGATTGATTTATTTTAGAGCTGAAAAGCGGAGCTGTGCTGGTTACTTGGAAGTTAATGGCACGTGTAAAGGTATTTAATTTTGTTTTTCAATCTTAGATTAAAGGGTGTATATCAATTTATAAAATTATGGAATTGTTTGTATTTTGTTTTGAAAATGGGGAAATTCATCCAATTGAACTTTCCTACATATAATCAATATTAATTCAAATTTTACAAGGACGAGAAATGAAGCTTATACATATTGCATGCATTATTCTAGACAGGGTATCTATAGCGTTTGTTGTGACTGGGAGTGAATATATATATACACACACACACACACACACACATATATATATATATATATATATATATATATATATATATATATATATATATATATATATATATATATATATATATATATATATATATATAATCCAAAATAAGTAAAGTTAATCCACACAAGTAATAAATAATAAAAAATAACGGAAAGCCGATTCAAAACTCTACCGGTTTCATTAAAATCTTCAGGAGTTTTCAAAACTCCTGAAGATTTTAATGAAACCGGTAGAGTTTTGAATCGGCTTTCTGTTATTTATTATTATTATTATATATATATATATATATATATATATATATATATATATATATATATATATATATATATATATCTATATCTATATCTATATATATATATATATATATATATATATATATATATATATATACTAAGCGATAGGCAACCTCTTCATTTGCCATATTTACTTCCATGCTACGATCACATGAGCCTTGACAAGTTTATAAATCTTTGTTTAATCCAGTAAATATGTCGTTTTTAAAATAATCTGGTGAGACCATCCTTGTGGAGCTACTGTATTCTGGCACTTGTGAAAAGTACTGAATGTTTTACCAAAGACCACACGTGTAATTTTTTGAAATTTTATTTATAAGCGTTTGTATACAACGATGCGATTGGATTAGCTACTCGCAGCTGCAGCCAATCATTCAACGGATCTTGTCACCGAATTTTCGCGAACCGAAAACTCTTGGCTAACGAAAATGTAAACAGGGTAAAACAAGACAAAATTTTTACAGAAAAAAAAGTTTTAAGCTTTTGTTGTGGCCGTAAGCTCCATGTTTAGATATATTGATGATGTTTTATCCATAAACAACTATTATTTATATTCTTATGTTAAAGGAATATATCCCAGTGAGCTTGAAATAAAATAAACCACAGATTCCAAAACATCTTTTTCATATTTGGATATTTTACTAGAAAAAGACGTTAATGGTAACCAAATAAGAAAAGTATCTGATACACGTGATGCTTTTAGTTTTTCCATCATCAGCTTCCCTTACTTATGTAGCACTGTTCAATAATCACCTGCTTATGTTTGTCTCTCATTTTATTCGTTATGCAAGAGCCTCCTCTTCATACGAACAATTTATTAAAAGAGGCATGTTACTTACAAAAAAGTTTTTAGGACAAAATTATTACGAACCTCGATTAAAATCATCTTTACGGACGTTCAATGGTCCATCAATGACCTTGTCAGCAAATACAATGCTTCTTTTATGACAAATGCTGATTGACGTTTTTTATACTTGCTAGACCATTATTTATACACCGGACTCACTACAGTTTCTTCCGTTTTTTTTATGATCTTGACAATGAGCACACGGAGGGTTCGACCGGTCGGCAGGGTATGCTTACTCCTCCTAGGCATCTGATTCCACCTCTATCTTTTTAGACGTCCATGTTTCTCTGCTTTAAATTTTTCCGTCGCTTTGTGGATTTTTGAGATGGTTGACAGTTTGTTATTGTTATTTTTAATTTCTATTCAACCTGCAAACGTTTGACAGATAAACAACGGAGAGGTGAAAAAAATGACATAGATCTGCCTATCACATATAGTTACCTTTCAGTTTACATAGTTTGACTAAATATCCTATCTTCAACCTTAAGTAGCAGAAAAATAGAAATTATGTTTTTTACATATTCAGAATGCCCTGCTGGGAGGTTCGGCTTGAATTGTAGCAGCCCCTGCAAAACTAATTTTTATGGTCGACTCTGCTTGGCGAAGTGTATGTGTTCAATTGACCAATACTGTGACAACGTCAAGGGATGTCTTAGCAATTCAAGTTCAGACCTTTCGATTTCTAGACAAAACGTTTCTGATGTACCATTTGATGTTGGTATGATATTCTTTTTATCGAAAAACACAAATCATTTATCATTTGATTTAACTCATCATAGTAAATTGCTTGATAGAATAAATGTTAATTTAATCATTTACTCAATACCATAAACGTGCTACTGACATAAGCAACTTTGCAACACTTTGCAATAAAAGATTAGTTGGTTTAATGTGATTTAGTCTTTTATCAACAGAAAAGGATACTTAAGTAAACTTGAATTATAACTTTTTCTTTTGAAACACGTGAAATGAAAACCGTTATTTGCGTTATAGATAACGGTGATTTACACTTTTTCTACTTATCTAATGTTTCACATTTAGAAAATCACTGATTTATTTTTATTTTTCATATGTAAAAAAATACGTTAAAAAAAGAGATGCTAAATTTTTATTTACTATTCATTTCAGAGCATTACTTAGTATTTTTGCCATAAACTGGTTTCAGATGTAAAATATTTATTTTCTAAATTTTAAACAAATGTCAAGTTTTACTCACTTCTTAGATTTTGCTTTACTGTTCATTATATTTTCTTCATGTGTACCTTTGGGTTTTGTTTTTTGTTTTTTTTAATTGTTTTGCAGTTCTTTTTCTTGTGTTAATGATTTACTTTTCTCGTACTGTAGATTATGTTTTGCTATCAAAATGCTAAACGATGCTAATTTTTTACGATGATAATTATGTTTAGGGAACATCCAAGAAGACTTGGCATGGCGCAACACTGCATTCATTCTCGTTTGGGTTTTGTTGATACTTATTGCTATGATCGGTGCTCTTCAGATCAAATCCAGATTTGTATCGGGTTTTAATGGGAAAACTAAAGCTCGACACAGAACAGGCAATGAAAACGCATCAATTGTATATGAAACAGGTGGGATGTTAAACACAACTTTCCCTGAAAAAAAGTGCATGTGGCTATACAAAAAAAATATATCTTAGATATATTCATTTCCATTAATGAGTGGAACTAAAGAATATCCAAGCGTATCGTAAATAAAGTAAGTTTGAAATAAATGTTTTTTTTCTGATTCTGATATAACACAAAAACAATTTTATTGAGTAAATACTCCAATGTAATTTACTTAGAATATACATGTATCCACTTACATTACATCATATATTCTTAGTAAAGTTTTCAAATAGATTTACACAAATATATAGATTAAACAATTTATTACATTTTATATGCAAAATGTAAATTAATGACGTTTCAATTTCCTGTTTTTTTAAATCTCATTAATGTTCTTCACTTTCATCAAATTATGTTGCTTTTTAGACCAAACAAGCCGTGTTTCTGCATCTTTGAGTAGCAGAAGTTGTATCGGAGAGAATCAATTGTATGAGGAACCTGACTCCACATATCCGTACGACAATCTTTCACTCAGAGATCAAGGAGTTGCTTTGTTCTTCCAATCAAACGTTATGCCAAACTCACCAGATGTTTATCTGGTTGAAATGCAGGCAGATTTTACCGGAACGTTAATGAGTGATCAAGTATATAGCTTGGCAAGTATGCCTATCCACAAGAGAGATGTCTTCACTGACGACATTGCATCTTAGATGAACTTTAGTTTGAAACATCGTTCGTTTTGTTGATTTGATTCAATATATGTAATCATGAATTATGTTTCAATAATGCCTATTGTAATAGTTCAAACATCTTCTTACAATAATATTGTAAAACAATATAAAACAAGTGTGAGAATATTTAAAGTCTCGATTAAAACAACATTGTCGCTTATATCTATGTTTATGTTTATACATGTACATATTTGTTGCTTGCATGATGCTTTATTCTTGTATAGATTGTTAACTAATTACTGTAATAAAAACTGTACACTCTAAAGTTTGAAATAGATATAAATACAGTAACTTTTATTACCTCACCTGAGCTGAAGTGAGCTATTCTGATCACATTTTGTCCGTCGTCCGTCTGTCCGTCCGTCTGTCCGTCTGTCCGTCTGTAAACTTTTTACATTTTGAACTTCTTCTCTAACACCGCTTATCCAATTTCAACCAAATTTGGCACAAAGCATCCTTATGGGAGGGCAAATAAAAATTGCAGAAATAAAAGTTTGATCTGTATTCAAAGCGGAGAAAACCTTGAAACTGTAGAAAAAGGGGGGTGCATTTTTAAAAATCTTCTTCTCAAGAACTACCGAGGCAAATTCAACCTAGTTTAGCATAAATTATCCTTATGGGAAGGAAAATATAAATTGCAAAAATTAAGTGGTAATTCTGTTTCAAACCTGAGTTATTACGAAAATAATAATAAAGGAAAGGCGTGTTTCAATCAGTTTAATAGCTTCGGGTTCGGCATCCGGTAAAATGATTCCATACTTCTAAAACGAGGTTCTTTGTTTAAAGCAGCCATGACATTATACGAAAAAGGGTCGATCTGACTATGGTGAATTTGCTTGTTGTGCAACAGTTCGCGTATGAAGGGAAATTTTGAAACATACAAAATATATTGGTGCCGATTTTGTGAAGTAAATTGAGGCTAAATATTTCAATGCGATGACAGTTTTCACACATGACGTTGGTGTTAGCTTGTTCTGATTTTCATTTCGTTCTCATTATGCTTTGTAACCTGGAAACTATCGTCTGTATTTCATGATTTTTACGTATCAAATCAAACAGAGACTTCGGTAAATCAAACAGTTAACTGTTTACCTGCGCAAATTAAGCAAAATCGGATGTAGGGGTACTGAAATACAATTCATTCTATCGGTAATTCGGCATTATCTTTTGCGTAATGGTACATGTAGATTAATGCAATAGGTTTTGTTGAGACGCTCGGCATTTTCTCGAATTTATTCAGTTTAAATAGAGTTTGATATCGCTGACGGAAATATGTAGGTATATACATGCATATATATGATTCATTTCGAAAAAATAAATTGTGTTCTTTATTTGTTATACATGTAGTGCATGTTTCTTGTATTAATTGTTTACAATTTCTATTTTCTAACCATATTTGAGTGTTAAGCTTCGAATTATAAGCAAGATACAGAGATTTGCTCACAATTCTATGTTTGTACACAGATCTTAAAAACTAAAGCTTAAAAAAGTAAAAAAATTGTCAATATTTATTAAGAAAATTTTCAAAGTCTGTTCTTCCAGAAACCAACTTTAACAACTTATTGTATTGTAAACTTAACCTTTTTAGCTCACCTGAGGGTGGGGCCACAATGGGGGGTCGAAGTTTAACAAATGAATATATAGAGTAAATCTTTAAAAATCTTCTCCTCAGAAACTAATCAGCCAGGAAAGCTGAAACTTGTGTGAAAGCATCATCAGGTAATGTAGATACAAACTGGGTACGCTAAGTATAACATATCGGCCCTGTCGAAATGTGAAAAATCAAACACATGATATCTTTAAATTGTTCGCCGGAATAATTCATGTAGGACAACCCATGCATGAAAGTAACTTTCGTTTGCTAAAATTCACGTGCGTTTGGTAATTGTAAACTCCGAAACCGGACCTTCTTTACGGATTTTGTAAAATATATGGGTTTTTGTAATGTTTGGTCTTATATTTTTATAAGGCCGCATTCGAGTACATACACCAATGTTTGAGAATAGCACAATTTTAGACTGCTTATTAACATAGAAACGGAAAAAAATATGTACAAGACTGCGGCCACTTTCGTTTTTTATTTTTTTCTATTTTCAAGATGCACAAAAAATGAATGTTTTCAGTGGTTAGCTAAGACGTAAGATGAGTTTCTATAATATGACAATGCCTAAATAAATACTTAACTGTAAAAATAGACTTATGTTGACAATTGAGTTTAATTAAAGAAAAATAAAACCGTTCCATGGAAAAATTGGAGTATTTTTATTAGTTTATTAGTCCTTAGACACAGTGTATTTGAATTACTCACAATTACATACCGTGTATTGCAGATAAAATGGTCAACATTGTTGTGTAGTAAAAACAAATATACAATATTGATTTCAGGATGGATATAAGAAGAAATATTTTTTTTAAAAAACTCAACATTTCTTATAATTTCCTATTTAGGGCCTAATGAATATAAAGTTATCTGTGTGTCGTTGTACTCTACATAAATGACGTAACAAGTGTAAACAAATGACGTCATAAATATTTGAATAACAAAAACTGTTTCTATTACTTTCCTATTGTTGAAAATGATAAAAAGGCCTTTGATTTTCCATCTTAAAGCTGACATGAATTCATAAATACGCATTACTTCCCTTTTATCTCCGACTACCGCCATATTAGTTGTCGATTTCCATTGTTCTGCTCAACGCTACACACCCCCTATATAAGGCCGAGAGCCGTCGTCATGCTTCACCGCATTCAGGAATTTCATACACCCGAACACGTTACCTTGGACGAAAAGACTTGTAAAAACGCGTTTTGAACAAAAATAATATGACAACCACTTCACTAGCAAGATATATCCAATAAACGACAGAACAAGACAGACTGAAATCCAGGCGCAGATACTCCTCGATAATTGTAGACCGTTTTCCTGTGTATGTTATAACATCGCACATGCGCAAACCACACACTGTGGCAGATCGAGCAATGTCAATTATCGCATGGATTTTATAAACGGGGAGTTTTTGTAGGAACAGATAGAAACGTTGCTACTTTCTTGGATTTACTATCATTTAGCTACTGTGTTGGATGTAGTGTCGCCAGGGTTTTCAAGAAGATGCAGAAGTTATGCACTCTGTATGAACGACACACGTGTTCGATGTGCATGCGAAGTAAGGCAGCACTGTCTGTGCAAAATAATACAGATACCTTGGACATCCTTTCAAAGAATTAATATATTTTGTATTTCATTGATTGTTGGTTTCTTTATTACTACATTTTACAATATGTACAAGGTGTAGTTCATGCATTTAGAAGTCCGTGCAACGTGAATGCCTCGATCGGAAAGCAGCCGACCGTAACTTTCTCAACCGGTATATATACCCCAGTGGCAGTAGAGGAGCGATCAAAACTAATATGGCGACCAAATGCTTTTATGAATTCATGTCAGCTTTAATATAACAAATACAATTTAACTGCTTTATCTTTCAAGCTTACATGCAATTATTTGATACATGTACACTTCAAAGTAATATGAAATAATGAAATAATAAATTAATTTCAAATAATATACATGTACATGCTCCAGCTTTTATGGTCTTCCGATGCGGCCACTTCGAATTTCGCCTTGAAGGCGAAGATGCGAGAGTGTGAAGTTGCGAAGGTGCGAAGGCGAAGGAGAGAGTGCGAAGGCGAAGGAGCGATACTACTATCGCTCTTTCGCCCATGCAACTTCGCACTCTCGCCTTCGCAACTTCGCATTTTCGCCTTCGTCTTTTTTTTATTGCATTCAGAATGAGGTATCGGTCGATTCCAATGGAATCGAATTTGTTGCAGGCACCGTACTCGCCCGAGATTTGCCGATTAATCTCAGATGTTATTGATACCCATGCGCTATAGGCCATCGTGCTTCCTATGAAAGTTTATTAATATTTTATTGGTTATGTGACATATATGTTTACCGGTGCTCACTATGCCTAATCATTATATACTCCTCATAAAATGTAATGTCCGCAATAATGTGTACACATACACTTCCAGACTCCCGTCACTTATCAGCTGTCTGTTTACCTTAAACCAACATCGTGGTTCAAACACATTACCATTTGAATTTAATTATGCGACATTCCTTTTTCATGCACGGATGAGCTGGAGAGGGGCCCGGACACCCCCCCCCTTTCCACCACGGAAAATTAATTTCACACAGTAATGGAGAGAGGGTCGGACACCTCCCCCTGGAAGATTTAGTATTATTGATTTCACATAGTAAAATTGCCAAAAATATGCCTCGGACCTCTCCCCCCCCCCCCCCCCCCCCGACTAGTACAAATATCCCTCGGACCCCCCTCCCCCCCCCCTCCCCACTAGAAATAATGAAAATATTGATCTGCGCGGGGTGTTGAAAATAAATTCTCAAAAGTTAATCTTCTGCCAAATATGTTATTTTATACAGCTAAAAATATCTTTAAACGATAGAGAGCTCCAAAAACATAAAAAGGCGAAGGCAAGAATGCGAAGTTGCGAGGGCGAAAGAGTGATAGTAGTATCGCTCCTTTGCCCTCGAAACTTCGCACTTTCGCCTTCGCATCTACGCGCTTCGCCGTCGCATCTTCGCACTTTCGCTCCTTCGTCTTCGTACCTTCGCCTTCGCAACCTTGCATCTTCGCCCGAAATTGCAAAGGTCGAAGTGGCCCTATCGGAACACCATAAGCTATATATCGAAGAAAAAGACTGAATTTTCTACTTCCGTTTATGAATTTATGAACAACAGCGAAAATTAAAATTCATGTCATAAGATACGGTAGCTCTTGAATTATTTTGTAAAGTCGAGCAAGCTTTTTGGAAGGCTATTACTTGTACAGCTTACACTTCTGTCAACACTGGAGAAATAGTATGTCACATGCTCAAAACAAGGATGACAGGCACGTGTTATTGCTGTTTTCATTCTCTTGTCTAATCATCTTAAAGAGAGGACAAGCATTGTGGGCAAGTTTATAAGATTATAGGAGTTGACACTGCTGCTGATTTCTATAAAAACCAGCGATCAATCTGGAGCGGGCAAAACCTGCCCTTTCAATTTTTCAAAAATCCGTCAAACTAGATAATGTAATCATGCAGTTTTTAATTTTTACTTCGGCTAGAAAGCTCTTACAGTAACTTTGAAAGAAAGATGTTCACATGCATTAGACATTTAGATTGATTTTAGATACATAAAAAAAAACTACATTGATTTTAAACACATTTTGCCCATCGTCTCAATTTGTACATTAATCTTGTACATTGGGCGTTATCAGAGGTGCAATCGAAAGTTACGTAACACGACCTCTGGTGAGAGAATGCAAACTATTATGATGATGATGTATAAATTTATATAACATGAAACATAATTAATTCCTTACTGCAAAAGGCAAAGAAATAATTGATTAAATATGTCTTTATTTACATTATATACCAGAACATCCTTTCTATAATTATTATTTGAAGAACGTTGTCAATACATTCCATGACGTCATGACGTTTTTGGTTAACTGAATAGCTATAAACAATGCTATGTTTAGATAACTATTATATGGAAACCGTAAAAGATATTTTTTCAAAAATCAAACTGTTTTGAAACCGGTTAATTCTCCAAATATTTCACTCAAAATTTCATTAACTTTGAAAACAGGGCCGATTTTGCTGCTTACCGTACCCAGTTCTTTGTGAAAATCATGATCCCCGGAGGTAGGGTGGGGCCATAATGAAGGATCGAAGTTTTACATAGGAATATATAGAGTAAATCTTTAAAAATCTTCTTCTCAGAAACTAATCAGCCAGGAAAGCTGACACTTTTGTGGATGCATCCTCAGGTAGTATAAATTCAAAGTTGTGAAAATCATGACCCCCGGGGGTAGGGTAAGGCCACAATGGGGGATCGAAGTTAAACATAGGAATATATAGAGTAAATCTTTAAAAATCTTCTTCTCAGAAACTAATCCGCCGGCAATGCTGAAACTTCTTCGGAAGCATCCTCAGGTAGTGTTGATTCAAAGTTGTGAAAATAATAACCCCTGGGGGTAGAATGGGGCCACAATGGGGGGTCGAAGTTTAACATATGATTATTTAGAGTAAATCTTTAAAAATCTTCTTCTCAGAAACTAATTAGCCAGGAAAGCTGAAACTTGTGTGGCAGCATCCTCAGGTAGTGTAGATTCAAATTTGTGAAAATCATAACCCTGTGGGTAGGTTTGGGCCACAATGGGAGGTCGATGTTTTACATAGGAATAAACAGAGTAAATCTTTAAAAATCTTCTTCTCAGAAACTAATCAGCCAGGAAAGCTGAAACTTGTGTGAAAGCATCCTCAGGTAGTGTAGATTCATAGTTGTGAAAATCATGATCCCCAAAGGTAGGGTGGGGCCACGATGGGGGGGGGGGGGGGTCAAAGTTTAACAAAGGAGTATATAGGGTAAATCTTTAAAAATCTTCTCAGAAACTAATCAGCCAGATGTTTCTTTATTATTGTTAAGACTTTGGCCCCAGGACAAATCTTTGGCCTCCCGAGAAGGTTCAGAGTTTGATGTACGTTTATATCTAATATATAAACTATTGTTAAGGATCATTTTGAGAACTGCAATACTCAACATATGATATGACTATAAAATCATCTTTTTAGAAAAGGGACTAATGATTATAAACATAAGAATATCCAGGGGAAAATGGATTTTATTTATACAGGATCTACATGTATTATTGTACATTGTCCAGATAGTTTGTATTATGACTCCATTTAGCTGATTTTATCATACCTATTATTCCTCAGGTGAGCGATGTGGCCTATGGGCCTCTTGTTATATATGTTAACTAAGAGCACAGCTTACAACCAACATTATTTTTGTTTCACAAATTTTCTTGTCTTTAATACGGCATATTCTCTTACAAAGTATATATTTCTCTTTTTCGTTCATTGTTTTACATTTATTCAAAATGTAAAAGAAACATCTGAACTAAACATGCTTATACTGACAAATACGTATTACATACCGCATGCCACTCATCCCGGCATGAGACTGCAAAGCATAGACTTTGCCACCGGTGGAGCAATCCCAACCATTAATATTTGATCAAATTTGATGTATAACTGATATGAGGAAATTTAAAAAAAAAAACAACTTTTTGTTAAAATCGAAAGGTTCTCCTACTACAGTAGATATGAAACAGAAAGAAATCAAATGCCTAGTCTTATTACGTTACAAAGACAAAACAACAACATTATTCCAGATGTACCAATACAATAATTTGCTTACATATCCGTTTTCGGAAACCTGCACCTTTTCTTTGCAAAGTATGTAAATATTTTCTTTAAATGGAGTACAGAGTACAGCGTATCTGATTCACTCCCCCTATACATTATTAGAAGAGTATCCACTATTGATTTTAATAACTTCATACATTATTACACTCAGTCATGTCAGTCTCACTTCCAATAACAGATACCCATTGCAATAGCTGTGAATCAAAGTTCAAAAAAGTTAAACTACATGTATATTAGATGAACAACTGTTATAAATAAAATGGCAATAACTGATATCAGGAACAACCACGGCAGGTGCCCTTATTATAGATCAATCGTAAATTTCAGATATATATTTAATTACACTAACATGTTAAAGTATGTTAATGGACCAATCGAATAAGTTCTTAAATTACCATTATTACAGCTGTACGGAATAACAAGTTTTCTAAGTAATCAATTTAAATGCTTATATTTCTTCATGTTTATTGTTTCTAATTTCTGGTTTTTGAAAATTGATTGAAATGCCTACAATATAAATGATATCAGATGTGGCGGAAATTATTTAGTCTGCCGGGATTGTGTTATTTGTCTGAACAATGTTGACATACTATGTATCTTTGAGTGGTATTACATTTATTTTGTTTGTCTTACTTCAGTCAGGATGCTTTGTGTTTTGTTCCGAATGCAACAGATTTGTATGAATACACGTATTTTTATCTTCCATGGTATATTAATTTTTAAGCCTCAAATCATAGCTATATTGCCCGTAGGTTTACTGCTGTTTTGAAGTAAACAGTTAAAATGATGAAATGATAGACCCTTTTCCAATTCTTTTATTATTTTACATGCTCTTTACGGCTTCTTTGAAAACTATAATTGGGCAAAATATATTTTCAAAAGAGGAGAAACTAACATATAATTCCGTCGTATTCTTGAAAAAAAAAATATTTCACTAGTAGTGAATATCTTTTACACTCATTATACCAACTATCAAAAGAAAAAAATTATAGAATTCTAAATTCTTTAAAAAAAAAATAGACTTATTAAATGAAGGCAATGTTTATTTTAGTGATACATGTACTAAACACCTTTTCTTTAAGGATTAATATGTTCCATTTGAAAAATTTAATAAATATAGTACTTCGATTTTATTTTTATTCTTTTTTTTATAATTTTTAATACCATTATTTGTTTTGCTTCATGTTAATATGATTTGCGGAGTAAAAGGTTCACTAAAGAAAGGAGCATAAAACACAATCTTGTTACTAAGAGGGTCGCGCTATGCAAGCTTTTTTAACATTCAAACTACGAATATTTCTACATAAACGGATATAAATGATTCATGAAACACAATTTTAGATCATCTTGTTAAATATTTTCTATTGCAAACCAAAAAGATCAATTATTTTTTGAATATTTCAGTGAGAAAGTTCGGTGCTGTCCAAATTACTACAAAGTAAATGGCAATTGTACAGGTAAAACAATACATTTATATAACTATATGATTTTTATAATTCGATATAATACAATCTAGTTTTCATCCAGAACTAATGTGAATTCACACACATTAGCATCGTCTTCAAGAGGCAAATAAAACGAATACTGAATCGTTTTAAGTAATTATGTGTTTTATTTATTTCTTCATCAAGAATGTCCGACAGGAACATTTGGCTTGAACTGTAGCTCCACGTGTCCATCAAATTACCACGGTGTCTTTTGTAAGGAAGAATGCCATTGTACTGACGGTCAATATTGTGACTCAGTCAATGGATGCGTAGAAAACGCAGGTATGTTAAAGCTTGTCGATTGGTTTTACAGCAATATATATGGAAAGTCACTAGTATCCTGTCTGTACTTCACACGATAAGACGTCATAATTAACTTTGATGCTACGATCTGCATTCTTTGGATAGTTCTCAAGGAATGCATTGTAACGTCATAAATGAAATTTATTGAAGATTAATAAGACCGCTTATTTTCATTACATTGATGCTAGTGTTACTATATTCAAAATGATCAGTATTAAGAATCAAATAAATATCAGTTTTAAAGCTTCGTATTAGGTAAATGACTAATTAAAAAGTAATGGTTTGGAGACTTTCCCTGCTACGTATACGTAAAATAACGAATGAAGATATTTATATATGCAAGTAAAAAAAAACTTAGCGCAATTTTGATATCTTTAGCATGAAGTTTAAAGAGAAAATTAGTATCAATGCGACTTGTGCTAGGGAAAACCAATGACCCAAAGTTAATTTTGATGTTTGAAACTGTTTTAAGATGTTTGAAATAAACGGAATATTTACATAAAATTAAACGATGCTTGAGTTTATGATAGACAACATCTATCTAGTTTTTGAAAAGCAAGTCTTCCAACAATCTGTTGGAATTGGGTACCAATTGTGTCCAAATGTTAGTTATATATCCCAGTGAACTTGAAATATGTATCATATTTTGATATTTTACTGGAAATGGACATTGATGGTAACCTAACAACAAAACTTTATGATAAACGCAATGACTTCAATTTTTCTATAGTCAATTTTCATTATTTATCTAGCAATATACCTTCTTCACCTGCATATGGTGTTTTTGTCTCTCAGTTAATTCGATACACAAGGGCATGTTCTTCGTATGAACAGTTTCTACGGCGAAGCAAGCTACTGACAAACAAGTTGATAAAACAGGACTATCAACAGTCTCATTTGAACATCTTTTCGTAAGTTCTATGGTCGATACACGATACAACGACCTTGTCAGCAAATACAATTTTCCACTGGGTTGCATGCTGACTGACGTTTTCCACATTAATTATTAGACCATAATTAATCACCTAATTGTCTACGGACTTATCCGATTTTTTTCCCCAATTACGACAAAGAGCACACGGCGGGTGTGACCAGTTAGTAGAGGATGCTCACTCCTCCACGGCACCTGATCCTACCTCTATCTATTTGGAGGTCCGTGTTGCTCTGCTTTGAATTTGTATTTCGTTTTATGGATTTTTGAGATGGTTCGCGGTTCGTTATTGTCATTTTTTCATAAAACCCTAGCAGGAACTTCAAAATACATGTCTTATCAAAGGTTCTTTTCTAAAAATAATTTTGATTAAATGTCAGTAATCACTTGCACCGATGTGATTTATAAAGAGCATATGTCGTGTTAGGATACGCGCGTAACGTGAATAAGAAGTTTATATATCAAGATAGCATCAACTACGGTGTTGGATATCGCTATTATTTTATGCAATAGAGACTTTAAAAAATTGCTCAGTTAAAGTATCTCTTTTGATAATGTAAACAGGACCGTTTTCAGACATTATTTTAGCTTCGGACATCCTTCATGTAGCTGCAAACAAGCGTTACACCCAAAACATGGAAACAGTCACCCAAATTATGAATGCAGTAATACTTCAATATGAACTTTCAGTACTTTCAATTGTATAAATGGACTGGTAACAAAATAGCAACAATGATCAGTGTCTATAAATGACAGGTTCAAACATTTTTCTTTAAAAAAGTATTTATTTATATTTACCGACGGACGTTAGTGTACAGGTATCGCTAACATTTATTCTATTTTCGCATGTTTTCTAAAAGGTAAGTAAATTTTGATTTGTTTCATTTACCTTGTAGAAAAAAACGAAATATATAATGATAATAAATAAGTTGTATGTCTCCTATTACCCAACTTAGACATGAATCAATAAAGCAACTTATAGTACAATCAATTTTTGATACTTTAAAGGCGACATACCTCATTCGATTTGCGCATTTATGTTGTGCACCTTAAATAAATTCTTGTTATAAATATCGGATTTTCAATATTTCATCACAATCACAATTACTAAATGAAAATTCGTTTATATAGCTCTTCTACGTCATCAACACACACGTTATAATGTACATGAAGTGTTTGAATTTTCAATGCATTAAAAAGTCAAAATACGTTTTTTAATTTTATTTCTCATTCACATTTTTGCAGGTAATGTCAACAATTCTGTACTTCTGTATTAGCTCAATTTGTTCATACATAGTTTGATTAGTAATGGTTTGATTTCTGCCAGATAACTCTTCATTTATATTTTGCATTCTACACTAATATAGTTAAATCGTTTCTGTGCTTTAGTTTTGACATATGTTGGCATTAAAATGGATAGCACACGCTAATCATAAAGGTTGACTTCATAAATCAACTTTGAAATGATGTACATAACAGTTTTTCTATAATAAAGGAAAATTACGACACACCTCACTTTTACAAGTTCCCTTGTGAATACAATGTCAATGACAATTTTAAACGATGTTTATCAAAATTCATTATTTAAGTATCACATTTTAACTTTTATAGAAAATCTATTGCAGAATGTTTTCAACAGTTTTAGTATATTTCACTGAAAAAAAATTCCTCATCATGTCCAAGTGGAAATAAAATGTAAAACACACAACTTTTGAAATGGTCTCCACAAAATAAAAAATGCTATTTTAACATTTTTTTCTGGTTTTTGATACAGTTTTAGTAACTCTAACTCAAATACAATTTTCATGGATATCACGTTTGTAAAATTGAATTAGGTCCGTTGTTCCTTATTCACCAACAGAGAAATACTTATTTGCTTCATTTTATTTTTACCATATTTACCTTTTTATAAAGGTAAAAAGTCCTGATACGATACACTTTAACTGTTATTACCGTTATCTGCTTTGAGTCCATTTCATAACCAAAGTTATGTTTTAATTGCAGAATATTCACCTTCTTCCAAAGTCCTTACTACAACACCAATTTTTGAAGACATGCATGTGTGGAAAAATAAGACATTTGCCTTCACTGGGTCCATTTTAACTGCACTCGCTGTGGCAGCGATAATGTGTTTAAGATCCAGGTAATAATAATTATAAAGTGTTTGCAAAAAGCAATTACCTTTATAAGAAAGCAAAATGTATTTTGCTGTTTTAGATTGAAAGAGAATCAAAGACATCAGTCATTAAGAAGCCATGGGGAAGACCAGGCAGATCTAACTGGTGAATATAAAATAAATAAAAACATATTATGAATTCAAATACATTTTACAGCATAAATACCAAATGTCCTTTTTCAGCTCCTAGACAGGAACACGGAGAGGCAAATTTTGAAAACATCAATCTTGATCAGGAACATGCAAATGAGGAAACGTCAGACAATATGGTCAACTTATATGACGATTTAAGGTCATCCAAAATTTTAGATACGTATAGCAATGTTACAAAGAAAAATAGTTTTGCCACATGTAGCACCAAAAATGAATCTCCGAATGAAGATCATTATGATTCAAACAATGAGTTCTTTATTGAAAGTCTGATGATGTATACAAACTCGAATGAAGAAGCCAATGCCAAAGATGAATCGGTACCAAATTATGAACAATTTCAAATGCCCTTCCAATACAGCATACTCTCTTTGAAGAGAAACCTTGACCCATCTGCTACAGAATTATATGGTAAGACCGAATATAATAATGCCGATGCATATGACCTTGTCAATGTGTATGAAAACAGTGGAAGTAGTTCCTCAAGTAACAGCCAGTCAGATATGGAAACATTGTTAACCATCTTAAAAACGGAAAATGAGATAGATGAACATAGTGATGATGTTGACAGTCTGTGACATATAAATACCATTATTCTTGTATGCTACTCATGTACCTCCAACAATAATTCTTTTAAAAATGATTATGTTAATGAAATAGTAAATGTATATTACTTCATTGTTTTTTAACATGTATGATTTTTTTCTTGAGCATGTAATACAATTGTTAAGATATTACTGTCAATACCAAAATGAAGAAATTAACACGCTATGTATGATAATTATATACAATGTTGCAATGACAATTTTGAAATTTGAGATTTGAAAATTTGCTTTTTGATATTTTTGATTGTTTGAGACTTATATACAGCTGAACAACCAGCTGTTTGATGTCTAACACAGTGATTGGTTGCTTGAATGTGTTTCTTTCAGAACAAACATCCTGATAATCAGGAAAAACAGATTGAATTTTTTAAAATTATCAAGAGTTTTATGTTCAGATGATTTTCATCTTGAATAAGAGATATTCATTATGCTTGTTTATGACTTTTCCCTATCTGACAGCCCTAAGTTATTTTAGTAAGTATATTGCTCACCTGTTTTCATGGCGTTTAGATATGTGAAAACTCTTTGCAAACTAGGTGTGCATTACGATAATCTTTAAAAAGCATATTCGATGAGCTTAAACCTGTGATGAAAGTATATTGAATTATGTCATTTCTAAAGTATTCACAGATGAAAAATGAGAATAACAAACCTTCAACCATCTCAAAAATCCATAAAACGAAATACAAATTCAAAGCAGAGCAACAGGGACCACCACAAAGATAAGGTAGGATCAGGTGTCTAGGAAGAGTGAGCATATCCTCTGCTGACCGGTCACAACTACCGTGTGCTCTTTGTCGTAATCGGGAAAAACTCGGAAAAGTCCGTAAACAATTAGGTGATTAATTATGGTTTAACAATTAGTATGAAAAAGTCAGTCAGCTTGCGATCCAGTAGAAGATTGTATTTGCTGACAAGGCCGTTGTATTGACCATAGAACTAACAAAAATAAAATGAATTTAAACAAGGCTATTGATATTCCCATAAACAATATTCATACATTTTTAATCATGTTTTATTCTCCCTTCTAACGAGTTAGCTGTATTCTTAATATAAATACCTTTGGGTTTTTGCAGCTTACTAGCATTGTAAAAAAAAACACCATGTTTCAAAAACCAGTCACTATATATGTGTGCAAACGACATTGTGTACTACATGAATGTCTCACACAAGTTCTGAAGTGATTAAAAGAAATAGTAAAATAAAATCTTGGTGCGATCAGTTATCATTATTTTTTTACTTTACTCTATTCTTTGATTGTCTTCGACTTTTTTGTCGTAAAGTAGTTGTGAGCAATTGAAATTCAGACGGCAAGTTCTTAAATTACTAAAAATATATTTGGTAAAGTTCAACATCAGTATGTTTTCAATTATAATTGAATCATCCATGATGCAATTCCTATTGCTGGATTTGTTAAACAGAAAATTTAATTAATAAAATAAATTACCCACAATGAATCTAACCAGTATGTCGTATTTATCGTGTAGCTAAATCATCCTAAATAATAATTCCTATTTAAAATTCACTCTAACAAAAATTTTCCCTGATTTTTTATTTTTTTTTACTTGATTGGTTTTCGACATTAAAAATAGAATTCAAGCTTATTCAAGCAAATTCCTAGATTTCAGTGACGTGCTTAATAGCACAGTATTAGTAATATTATGGATTTTTTTCTTGTACATGCTTTATTAATCAAACAAATGTTTTCTATTAATCATTTGTAAACAAAATGTATTAACAAAGAAATCTTATAAGAATTAGCAAAATGTTTAAATGGTTGCTGCTGATGACAGATAATTACAATTTGCAAGTTATACGCAAAAAATTATAAAAATACTATTTAAAGTCTTCCAAAAATGACGTTCTGTTGTTTACGTAGTTTACGTAGATGCAATTATATTGTTGCAACAACAAAAATTAAATTGTTGATCACATTCTCTTTAATATTTTATTCGAACAATTTTAGTCAATATCAAAGTCCATGCTTTCCTCCTCTTTAAATAAAGTTAAAAACTTAGAAAAAAAGTTTTCAGTAAGAACAATGGCATAGAAGAACATTTATACAGTTCTGATTCAAGGTGAAACTATCTTTCAATATTCAACATTGATAATGATTTTTTTTATACCTTTATATATTGTTTTGTAGACAACTAATTTAATTTCTTAAGACAAGATGTACATGTAAGAATGAAACATTAATAGGCTTTACTGTGAACAAGGCAACCAATCTTTCATAGCACAATTCACAGGCATTTCTGTTTATATCAAAAATAGTTTTGAAAATAAACGTCTACATATTAACCTATTGTATGCAGTATAATTCAAAATGACTTACAAGGGAATAATGATTATCGATCCAAACGGTACCTGATATATGATAGTCAATATTATTACAGTAAATATCCTTCGACCCGTCATTGTAATAAGGACCGAATCCTCATAACATCATAAAAGCAACAAATATTTAATCTTCTTGTTCAGACATACATTAGTAGTAAAACATTATTTTTAACCTCTTAGTTGAAAATTCAGAACAGGAAATTTCATTACATGGGACTCAATATGCCCATTCGACATCAAAGCTTTTATACCAATATATTGATTTCGAGTGGGATATCACTTAAAATGTTGAGTTTTTAAGAGTACGGGTTTAAACCCTAAACTGATATTCATCAAGTTTGCAATTATAACTTATTGAAGTATAAAGTGTTTTCAAATCATTTTAGAAATACTGACCGTATCTATGAACAGTGCTATCACTATACTCAAAAGACTTACTCTGTGCAAGCAGGAAGTGATGAATTTATGTCGCAAATATTTTATTACGGTGCAACATATAAGATGATTTTTCCATTTATACTCTTCTTGCCTTTAAAACATTTCTTACAAAGAATATGATTTGTATTTAGCGCGTCATATTTTAAAAAATGTAGACAATATATTACATTCTAAATATATAAATAAATAAATATATATATATATATATATATATATATATATATATATATCTTTCTGCATATTGCCATATTTTACACTCTTGTGCATATTGCCATTTTTTACACTCTTGTGCATATTGCCATTTATAACAATATTTTTAGATATACTCAGAGTTGTTACAAAACATAGAAATATGAAATTAAAAGTGAGGCCAGAAGGCCAGAATGATCACTTACATTGACGACAGGATAAAATACTTGAAACCAGAGGCTTGGCTTTCCGAACATTTACAACATAGAAATAATAAATCAGAATATATAATTAAAACATGAATACTATTTCTCTTTTTAAGAGATGCAAACATACGCCAAAACAAATACGTCGTTATTCAATGAAATTGTGTTTTAAAATAAATTTTTCTTACCTCAATTATAATGTGAAGTGCTTATTTAGGAAATCATTTGTTTTACGATCTCCACCCAATGTATTACGATGTCGATAATTGGAAAAGGAAACACGTTTAACAAAACAAGAACCTTCTTTACTCTTCATTGCAGGCAGATATAAACGGTGGCATGCATGGGTTGGTCACATGAAACAAATTAGGACGTATTGGTAGATTTTTATTTTTTGTTTTTTTTGGGGTTTTTTTTTTGTTTACTTATACATTGCCCCTTTCTAGAACACACATTTTGTATCAAATCATACAAGATTTGTTATAGACAAAACTCTACAACATTATTCTTTATTACTAATTGTTGAAGTTAGACTGATTTGCAATGGGATGTATAATATAATGTAGGCAAACTGTAGCGTGTGAAAAGTTTATAATGAAAAAGAGAAGTGGTACTCTAAATCAAGTAATCCTTTACATATAATTCCTTACCATCTGTCATTGATCAGTTGATCAAAAATTTTGTCTTCCATTCACATTTGTGAATAAATTATAATACACGGTACACGGTTAAACAATAGATGAGAACAAACTGTTGCCTTACTCTAGCCACGTAATATCTTATGAATATAACAAGGCAAGTAATCTTGAAAATGTTACGTTGATGAAATATTTTAATACGTTTAAAGCCGTACACACAACTTAATTATGTTATAGAAAACGAATTGGTTATGAATACATACTTTGAATATGTCAAAAGAATTCAGATTGATTAAATAGATGCAATAAAACTCTTTTGTACATTTTTGAACATATAAGTATATAATTGAAATATGCAGTAGACAAAATATAATGAATGGATCAGTGTTCATCCCTCTGAGTTATGGCCAATTTATTTTGATCTTTTTGCACCTATAATACACGCGGATAGGTTAAGGCAACTCAGGTTTTTAATGACCGTCAAAATTATGATCAATTTAAAACCTGTTAGTTTTTATGAAAACAGTGCTGAGAATTTTACCACGTAAATGTGTTCCCAATGATATTATGTTTCTTCTTCGGAATTGACTCGATCTTTGAAGCTGCCGTACCATTCTATCAGGTGACAACTAAAACAAGATCAAATTCTCACGCCAACAAAAAATTGAAAAGTGCAACACTATCCTGAAGTTCATTTGTAAGCATGATACAATAATTCGAAAGGCAATTAGTTCATTTTTATTAGTATAACTGCTAGAATCCTATTGTTAATCGCATAAAAATTGTCATTTTTCATTGAAATTACTGCATATTTTTCATTTACAGCAACAAAGCCAAGATTCTAACAGCATTTTTAAAGTATTTTAGGTCAAATATATACTTTTGATATTTGCCAAATTCATCTTTCATACTAGTTGGGGTAGTGTTATACTTTTGCCTTTTTTTGTACATACTGACAGAGGAAAGGCCGGTCAAACCAAGTAAATGTATATCTGCTTACCTTATAACACCCGATGATAAAACAAAATAGCCATGTCTGTATTATCCTGATTATATCCTAACTGAAATTCATCAAAATCTTGTGTAGATCTGTATCTATATTAAAGTAGTCTTATTTCAACGTTGTTTACACTCCATTCAAATGATTTGTCTCCCAATTGATCTTCTCTAAGAAACACGCTTTGTGACGTCATGAATGATAATTATACGTTATACAGAGAAAACGAAGATATATTCAGTTATAGTATGTCCAAAGATATTTATGTAGCACATTTTGTCGATCTTTAATAAAAATAGAGTTACCTGTGAAAGAAGTGCAAATGAAATAGTTGAAAGGTATAATTTCCATGATAATAAAATGGGGAATGTCTACATCTCCTATCCATTCGGAATACACTTGGAATACATCGCGCAGTAATTCAACGTTATCATCCGGGCTTGCTGCAATACAAAATCCCCGTATTTTAGCACTGTATTGAAACCTGATAAGCTAACAGAGGCGTTTCGACTGAGAGATCTTGGAAATTTTTTTTATTCTTTTAAATGAACATTGTATGAACCTTGAGATATTTTTTAATATCAAGCAATTAAGCAAACGATGAATTCAGAATATCTTTGGACAAACTATAAAAGAGTTTCTAGTAACATTTTAAGTCTATAGTTTTAACAATTAAAACAGGAGATAAAGTTAAAATTGACATGTTTCTGAGTACAATATGACATTGTCCTACTTGTTGTGACGTCATATCGATCAAAGAAATTTTTACTCAATCGATCGCTGAGAGTGGCCTTATCATATCCACGCAATAACTGCATGATTAGATGATTAGGATTTGTTGACAGTATCTATAATTAAGCAACCCTATATCTTTAATATTTTTTTGGATTATACACAATGGTCACACTGAATAGAGGGATTACGAAAAAATTGTTTGAAGCTGCAATTAATTGTTGTGACCTTTCCGCACTTAAAATAGACAATTTCTATAACAGTTACAATTTGATTTTAAATAAAAACATTTGAATATCAATTATTTTATATGAGTAATCGTGTTTGTCCAGATATGTTATCAGTCTCATTTTAACATTAAAAAGACCAAAAACATGGGTGTTAGTGATGTCAAAATTTAGATATATGGCTTCAAAGGTAAAATTCTCGTAAAAGGTGCCTTTAAATTGTTTTAAGACATTTTCTATATATTTGCATTAATTCATGCTAAACGTCTATCACTCTTTCAAGATTTAATTTTATACATGTGAATCAGAACCTATAGAGAATGTTATAAACCTGTCAAATGTTGAAAATTGGAATAATGAATTAAATATAATAAAAGAAAAGTATCTTGGAAAATCATAAAATTGCTTGTTTCTGTCATTTTCGTCTAAAACACCTCTCGCCCGAAAAAAATAGTTCCAGGAAAACTTGCTTGTTTCTCCGGATGGATTTTTTTTATGAATGTTGTGTAATTATACAATAATAACATAGAATAGAACATTTCTTTCAACTCAGGCTTGTAAAATGAGTAAGCAAAATACACTTTAATAAAGAATTGTTTCTGGTCAAATAGTGTTTAAATAAAAGTACAATTCAAAACAATTCATCGAAACGAATATGCAATTAAAAGTTATTTCATATACCACACTCTCAGCACGACCAAGATAAACATAGTTCATCAATATAATTGAATAATCTATAATCTATTCAAGGAAACAATTTTTACTAGATCATTTATGTACACAATTTCCTTGTATGTATTATAAATGTACGTGTTATCCGTTTTACCCCTTCAGTTAAACAAAACAAAAAACAAAAAATAACTCGCAGAAATGCATTTAGTGAATGTTGGATGTTTTTTCTATGTAATATTCCAATGCATGGCTTGTGCAATATTTTTTGAATGTAACAGGTAGGTTATAAGATACATGCACATTTTTGGTTTGTCTTTCGCAGTCTCTCTGTCTCTCTGTCTCTCTGTCTCTCTCTCTCTCTCTCTGTCTCTCTCTGTCTCTCTCTCTTTATCTCTGTCTCTCTCCCTCTCTCCCTCTATGTATATATATATTATTTGCCAGTTTAATAAGTTTAATAAAGAGAAGACTTTATGCAACCAAATGCAGAAACATGTGCTGGTCAAGATTGATATGCGTATTAGTAAAAAATATATTAGCAATGTATTTACAAATAGAATCACTCTGTTAAAACTAACATAATTTCCCGTATTGACTGTTTTCTGTAAACTTTATAGCATACTGTAAAGAAATTGATATGCCGTTATCAAGTAGGACATTATTTTACATTTTTTGAGTAAAAACATATTTCTGGTGAACATTGTTATCCATATGTAAATTCATAAAAAAGATTTTTTTTTTCATGTATATGAACGGTCAATTTCTATCATATGACCGTGCTATGAATTTTATTTTTTAACTTACTATGCTTAAATCCAAATATATATAGATACTTCTTTATACTAGAAATAGATTTTCATGACAACATAATAATTTTGTGACATTTTGACGTCACTTTAACGAAATTAACGCATATACGTAGTGCAGCCAATATTTCACTATAATTTTACACTTACAGAGATTTGGTTTTTTATCTTTTACAATAAAAACAATCAGAGCCTTTTGATATCAGTCAATAAATGATTGAATAGACCTGGCCCTTGTGCCATAAAACTTAGACAAGCTCAGTTTGGATCTAATTAGTCCCACTTTAACACTATGTATTCTTTTTGTTAAAGTGAGACTGAGATCAAAAGCGATCGGCTAAGTTTTATGGCCCCGGAGCCTGATAAGAGTATATTAACCTCAGGCTTCGTCCTTGTTTGATATACTATCATAAGGTCTATAAAACCCTGTATTAACCTCATCAAAGAGCCATAATTGTGTGATATTGAATAGCTGAATTATGTTTTTATTTTCAGTGACAACCACAAGACTAATAAGTGTTGTCCCGATTATTACAAAGTCAATGGTAATTGTACAGGTAACTAATTTGACAGTTAATGATTTTTTTTCTATATTTTATATATCATTTATGTCATATTTTGCAATATGCTCTTTTATAAATACTTTATTGGTTTTTTTTAACACTGTTATCACAACGGATCTTACAACTTCATTATAGATAATACGTATCTTGATAATATATTCAAAAACAATAAATGAGACGACCTATAAAACGTAGGTAAATCAGACTTCTACTGATGCTAATCACATTTTGTATTCAACCAAGCATGTCCAGCTGGAACTTTTGGTCTGAACTGTTCTTCTATATGTCCAAAGAACTTCTATGGTCAGTTTTGTCAGAAAGAGTGTTTTTGTCGTCATCAATATTGTCACCCAGGTCGATGGCTGTAACATCAATAACTTCACAACCGATGGGTAAGCTTGAAAACTAACTGTAACCGCAATCTTATTTGCTTCTTTTTTAAGATGTGCAGTTGTTTAAATTGTATTTATTTTTAAAAATGTACCGGTAAATGATGAATTTTCATGTTTTATAAAGGAGTACAGACCTCCTATCAATTCCACTTCAGTTAGGTTCAACTCTTCTGACTCAAGGTTAGGCTGTACTGATATTATTTTTCTTTTTTGTTTTCAGAGACAACTTTCCATGTATTCAAAACTACTATATTTTAGATGGTAACTGTACAGGTATATAAATCAATGTGAATTAATATTTAGTATTTCCTGAAACATAAAATGCGCACAGTTATGTAATGTATTTATTCAATGAAATTCACCATATGTAGTGCTGCTAAAATTCAGTTTTAACATATATATCTTATTTACTTTTATTTAGAATGTCCGGATGGAACATTTGGTGTGAACTGTAGTCAGACATGTCCAAACAATTATTTCGGTCGTTTATGTAAGATGCCATGCAACTGCCCTGATGGCCAATTTTGTGACCAAGTCAAGGGCTGTATTCCAAATAATAATGACACAGACAATGGGAAGATGATTGATACAGTATTAACTACGGTTGCTACAGAAGTGACTACGGTTGTCACAGAAATAACAACGATTGCTTCAGGAAAAACTAAAGGTTAATACTTAAATAAGTACGAATTGCAAAAAAACGAATACATTTCCCCACTAATGATTTAAACCATTTATGTATTGTTTTGATTTTTCTGTTTAAGAATGTCCGGATGGGATTTCAAGTGTAAACTGTACAAAGACATGTCTGACGAACTGTACAATTAACCAATTATGTGGCATGGTCGACGGTTGTCTACAAACAAAGAGAGACACAGATGACGAAAATTCAGTCACATCAACAACTGGTTACAACACTTTTTTCATATAAAATGAAGCAGTGTGCATTTTTTTCTTAGAACCCTTAATACAGCATGTTTAGTAAAAAATAAAATAGTGTAACTAAAAACATAGGACCACTTGTAAATAAAGTACCAAAATATTTCTATATAGCACACTTTCTATGCAATGATGATAACAACTCATATTTAAAAGATACAGTTTTTAGTAAAGTTTTTACATGTAACAACTAATGCCCAAATGGGAGAGTAAAAAAGTTAATTAATTCATTAACATGTTTAGCAACGCCTTTTAAAGCAACTACAATATCATCATGAATTTCACTAACCGAGCAAACAAATAATTAAAAGTAAATATTCTTTCAAGTGAAACCTTACGAACGAATAAAACAAATATAAACCCATTTTCTATAAATTGTAATTTAATCTTTGTGTTAGATTTTGTTAGCAAATCTTCACACAGGCATATGAAATATTTATACGCAATTGAAAACTCACAAAAATGCATTCTTTGATATTAAGAAGCAAATTGCTACAAAATAATTCCTTTGGCAAGATTCCATTGTGTTAAGAATGCATAGAAGATGTCTTATTTTCTGATCAGACATTTATCTTAACATTGTTGTTTTTGATTGAAAATCAAATCATTGTCGACACCTGTTAACGTACTTCCGGTTAGAACAACAGTATCGTAACGCGAGTTTAATGATTCTTGAAACCAAATTAATTTTCAACAGGACAGATTAACTAAACATATTTTTTTTCATGCTGCAATTAAAAAGCACACTCTTTGATATTTTTTCACTTGCCTTAATCATTATTTTTATGCAACACTTCTTTTGTAAAAACAACTCCTGGTGTCCAGTTATTTTTTGTAAGCATAAAAGCTTAAGTTCATTATACAAGCGCACAACAAAAATGATATCAGATTATTAAGCTATTCAATAAAATTAATTATTTTTTACTTTTGTTCCAAACATTTTTAAATATATACAACTTTAAAGTTGAGCAACGCATTTTTTCTTTTCTTTTTTCATGTATTGCTTATTTTTTTGGTAGACATGATTGTATTGATATTTCATGAAGTTTTTCATATCCTGTATAGATAAACGGATTTCTTTAACAGCAATCCCCCAGCGGACGTCCAAGTGGAAAGACATTTCGTTCGCTTTGATCGGAGCTGTTTTCGTTGTTTTAGTTGTTGCAGGAGTATTTTATTTAAGATTAAGGTATTTTTATGCCAAGATAAAAGTATGTATTCACAATGCTTTATGATCAGTCATTATTCTACACAGGTGAGTAACTACAAGTTTGCTTTTACTTTAATAGATTGAGAAGATATAAAAAACATTGGTCGTTTTCGAATACAGAGGAAGACCATGGGAACGCTTCTTGTAACTTCAACTATTTCGTTAAGCATTATTTTCAAAGAAAACAATTGATGCAGTTATATCTGATGTTAATGCAATCTTTACTTATTTCAGTGGCCGAACAAAACATTGAAGTTGCAAATATTGTATCCCCCACTCATTCCACTCAAGGACATGCCTCTGAAGAGAGGGGAGAAGCATTAAGTAACGTTTATGACGATTTGAGATTATCTCAAATGATGGATAGAAATACAGTCTCTGGTACAGATTGTAATCATTTTGCGGCATGCAGTGAAGAGACCTTAAATGAGGAAACATTTGGTACGCACTATGAAAGCGTTTCAAAACGACATTATATCAATTCTTATACGGAGACAAGCGCCGAGGAAGAATCGGCAAACAACTATGAACATTTCCGAATGCCAACAGAATACAGTATTCTGTCCTTAAAGAGAAACATTGACCCGTCTGTCATACAACTGTATGGTCAGTGCGAGAGAGGCAATGACGGAGCGTATGACGTCATAGTTGGACAATTTCACAATGTCGGTGAACAAAGTGAAAACAGTCAATCAGAATCAGAATCAGAGACAGGTTTACCACTTACAGATATACAAGATTGAAGATTTTGATAACTGATCGGTATCACCACATTCCCTTTTTTTCAGGAGTAAAAGTAAATGCTGGAGAGCCTAACTATTTAAACCTACTTCATGTATTTCATGACATTCATTTTTCAAACTATTGGTAGTCAAGTCATATTTGTTAACAGTTTATTAACAACTCTATTCTGTGAATAAAAAGACGATTTACAATATGCAATATTCTTGTAAGAAAAAAGAACTCACGGTAGGTATCTGTATATTCAATTTTTGGTTCTTTTAACTTTATTCTACATTATATTCTAAACAAAACAGGAATTCAAAACCTTGTTATTTGTTTAGATATTACTCATATAGCCACTGTATCCAGAAATATAATGTATAAGCGTTTTATCCTAGGACAACATTAATGTGATTATAAATTAACGATTTCGTTAATACGCCTTATCTAATATTTTCAATTGAACCTTAAAAGACCAATCATGCCCTATTCTAAAAGCTATGTAAAACATGAAAGTTTACCTTACATGTCAATTTTGTTAATGTAAATCATACTGATGTTTTTGGGTTTGGTTTTTTTTTTTTTTTTTTTTGCTTTACTTTCGTTTTACAAATCTTTCAACTGAAGAAAAGTTTATCGAAATCATTTTCTATACCGGGACATATTTCAGAAATCCTATAACCGTGCTTAGTTTTAAACATTTAAGAAATCAAAATACTATGTAATCATTAGAATTCATAGTGGCTCAATTTTCGTGGTACTCGTGGTAGAGTTATCTTTCTTACTGAAACAGAAAACCGACGCATCCAATAAATTATATACCCACGAAAAAACCCAAAGTCCACGAAAAATGGCTCCCACGAAATTAAATGATTTCACAGTATAAGCTTAATATTTCTTTTTTCGCTACGTAAACAGAGGAAATGGAACCATACAAAAACTTTCAAAATCGTTTTAAGTCAAAATGTATGCCTGTCTACTTACTTTTCTACAAAGAAACAGGAGTTCTTTAAAACGATAATTAAAATTGTCTGAATGGCGAGCTTTAAAATGACATCCTGGACTTAGTTCAATTCTTAAGTAAACTGATAGTCTTAAACATAACAATATGAACATAAAACTTTTTCATTGTTTAACACGGGGAAAAAAAATCAATTGAAAAAAAGATAAAAGTAAAAGAGTGATCAGGACATACGCAGAATTAAGATATTGTTTTTCACAAACGTATTGCATTCTAAGACTTTTCATAGCCTAATAGCGATTGTAACACAATTAACAAAAGATCATTCTTCTTTTAGAATTTTGCATTCTTCATTTACATGACATGTATATAATCACAAAGAAATGGTGGTGTGCATTTTTGCATTACCTGTTGAAAGACAGACAGAACACAAAACCTAATTATAATCAAAGACTGGTTGCCTGTAAACTACACAAGGCAGGGAAAAGTAGCGCCAATAAAGCAATATATTATTGAAAGGTGTAAAACGTTCCAAAAACTACTATACAAGAGTTGTTGATGACTGGGTTGCTTGTTAGTGATTATTTACTACTGTAACAATAAATAATTAGAATGCTTCTACCTTTGTTATATATACTATTATTATTTTTTATACCAAACTGTACAAGATATTCATATTATTATGTCAAGGATATCTGCAGGAACACCGACAATTTTGGCTGAACGAAGAAATCACTTCACATTCTTTAATATTTTTTCCATTATTTATATATTTAAAAATACCGCTGTGTACTGTTTTCAATTTCGGTGTCTAGTTAATTTCACCATCAGCCTTTAATCAATTTAGTGTGCCTCTCATTCAAGTTATTATTAAAATTTAATCATTACGATGTTGCTATACACGGTTTAAGTTAAAAAGCAATAGTAAGAATGAAACCTCTGTATCTGTCTAGTGGTTTTCTTCCTATGCCGTATGAAGCTTTTTAGAATTACCACTGATAAAGTCCCTGTATCAAGACAGATCGTTGTCACTTTTTTGGAAATGATATGTTGACTTTTTCACAATCTTTTTTACAATAGCATTTTTTTTACCTAGTAAATATGTCAAAGGTAGTAGTACAAATATTTATTAGAAAAATGAAAATAAGGTATATCATCTATAGATTCCTTTCAGAATAAATTTTAAAAAATTGAACTCTGCAAAAACATTCTAAGAAAGAAATATAATAAGTGCTCTTTTTTATTTTTAAAATTATATAGAGAAAAACTTTATATTTGATATTTTATCATTCAAATGAATATTTAAAAAATATATAGTTTCATTTTTAAAAATGATAGCTATCTTTTTTTCATTACTGTATACTTTAATCTCAAGTTGTAGCTATAATATTATTCATTTATTGTAGAGACATGTTTTTAGAACTAATACCCTTTAAATGGTTACTGTAGAGGTTCTTCATTCTATGTTAATTAAATTAAAACTATCCTCTTCATTTTTCTACTTGTGTGTTTTTAGGAAATGAAATAAATTTCTCTGATGGGCTAGCTTTAAAATAACATCCTGGATTATGATTTTAAAAAATTGACATCTTCTTCAAAAAATCAACGGATACATTAATTATGGTGTAATTATACTTTACAAATTATTCGAAACGTTAGTGTTATATGTATATAATTCACTTCTTATCTGGTTTGAATAAGATATAATCATATATAAAAGGCAATTCTAAAGATCAATTAACTTTATGATCCTTTAATTTGTTTTTAATATTTGTTTTTAGGAAATACACTAATTAAAAAATGAACATGTTACAAGTTGTATTAAGTGTTTTAAACATTTAAAGTTAGACAATTAATGTATAATGTATTTTAGTGCGCATATACCTTTAATGTATGTAAACAATGCCGAATTTTCTAAAAGAATGAAGTTAATGTTTTTTGTGTTACAGTTGTTGACAGGCTATGGAATGTCTTCAGAATGCAACAGGTTAGTAGAATAATATTTTGATTTCAAGTACCTCCCGATCATTTATTCAATTCATTCAATTTTCATCTCTGTTTTCTTTTCTTCAGTATTAAAGAGGGCAAAACGTTTTAAGATTATATTGTTGTTTAAATGCTCAGCTTTGCTACGAGTGCGCTTATTATTATATTGTCTACAAATGGAATGGACTCACTTAAGAAATTCAGCAAATTCAATTAATGAAAAGACAAAAGTTTATGTTTTCAAAATATACTCTGCTAGATATTGCGATTTTTGTTTCGAATATCTAATAACGAGAGTCCAAGGTCCTGGTAGTTGATATATTATAAATCCAACCAATTTTCTTTTACCTCAGTATGCATATATAGTTTTAAAATTCGTGTATAAACAAGTATTTTTTTTCTTTTAAAAGAATGATCGGCATGTAACATCATTGGTTAGCTCTGTTTATGTAATGCTAAGCAGTCAGCTACATGCAATAAGCTATATATAGCACCGTTTTGTTGATTTCCGATATAGCAAGGCACAAATAAGCTTTACTTTTAGTAGACGAATTACATTTTTGATAGATATTCTTGCGCATATGTGAAGTAAAACGCGATTTGAATCTTTATGTATTTCACTGTATAAATGTTTTATTTTCAAGGCAAACGGATAATATAAATGTTTTTAGTAAGCTACGTGTAAATAAAGAGTTAGATTGGGTCATTGTATAGTAAAAAATGGCATGAAATTTATTTTCAAAGGTTTTTGAATTCCTAATAATTAAATATATACCTTTCCACTAAAGCATTTCTTGATACATGTATTCTAGGTATTTACTTTTTTTTATTTTGTAAAATATGATTGTCCCCATAGACCTTAATGCATGCAATCTTTATCAATTAATTACTGCTTAATTGATAATATTTTTGAAAATTTTTCATTATAATTTTTTTTCTGCTCCGAAAACTTTAAAATGATAATAGAGTATTTTATACATGATGCTCAAGATTAAAAAAATTAGGTCCTATTATAAATAGAAAACCTTTAAAATACAAAATGTTTTCATGAAAGGTTAGAATTGAATCATTTGATATGTCGGTAAAAATCTTTTAGAACTGATCATGAACTATATGTAACTTTATGGGATGATACGCTAGAGGCCAATTTGCTACGTATACATAAAATCCTTGTAATCAAACGCGATATCATTGATTGCACAAATGATATATGATGAATTTGGAGGTATGGGATGAACAAGTAATATTGTTGATTTAGAACGGATGAAAACTTCAAACAATTATAATGTAACCACTAACATGATTTTGTTTTTAACTTCCACGCAACAATGATACCAGGAATCATAGAGAAAGGCAAAATATGAATGTTTGCATACTTTAGAATGTCTCTAGATTGAGCATGTGAAAGTTAGTCATCCAGCGTTTTCTAGTTCTTCTTCACCCTTTAACTATAGTCCTGCTGGACATATCAATACTTGTGAAGTAAATAAAATAAATAATAATGACTTTAAATTACTTATCCATTAAGGTCCAAAATTTAGGAAACCCCAATTTTTCAGCTGGCATTCTTATTTTATATATATTATGAATTATGTAGAGGATTACGCCAGACGATGGGCTAAACACGAAAAGGAAGACCTTGATACATGTTCAGAATGGATTTTAAGTGTTAGGGCATGTTAAAATCTCAAAATAAGCTATTAAAACGCAGTATAAAAACCAAATACCTTTCTATATTTGATAGTTTAAAATTGAAAAAGGAAGAAGTCTGATCAGTTTGTACTTGTCCCTGCTGACAAAGCAGGAAACAACCTGTAAGGCTCATCATATCAATTGTATATTAGAGGAGATTTAATTCCACAAGTGGCAATCCAACTGGTACTTATACCTCTCTTTCCAAGAAGGATATTCTTCAAAACCATATGTCAGTTTTGAATACATGTATTTTCAATATATCTAACAACCAATATCAATTTGAAATGCCTTGCCTATAGTGGATACCTTAACTCATTACAAACAAGATATAAAGAGGGTTCCAGTAGATGTTCTAGGTCGCCTTTTTCTTCGTACCAAATTACAACAGCAGTAAAAGAGAAGCTTCAAAAGTACTGTGCAACAGAACATTCATGAAGCAATGTAAATCAGATTTAGTTACTCAGGAAATCCATGGAACCTTTAGAAAATTTGTATTTACAAAATTTAATCAAAATCAATCAAAATTTAAAATTAAGGCTTTATTACTTCATCGATAGCTGCATTTTCAAAAACAGGCATTCTGAGAGTATTGCATAAGCAATACAGCACGTCCCCTACCGGTTTGTAGAAATTTGTGAAAACAATGCACTGCTTTTCAGAATATCATTTCTTACCGTCTTCTGTACCCCGAATCAACAGACCAACCGGATAACGAACCCGATTGTAATAATACAAAAAACCCTGTCGATTAAATTTCCAACACAATGTTTGACACTATTTTACAGAACTTATTTGTTTGTTAAAAACACTACAAGGAATGGTCCAAGTAATGCACGATACACCGAACCCGATAACGAACCCAAAGATTAACATTTACAGTTTCTCGTAAATATGTCAACCCGACGCTACAAAAGTGTAAACTTGATTTGTAGTTTGACATTTTGAAGCTGTTCAGCAAATTTCAAATTATTCCGCAAACGCATAAAGAAAATAATGTGAAAAACTGAAGTGGGACAGACAGACGGATGGACAGACAGTCGGACGGATGGACAGACACAAGGACTGACGGACACAGAGAATAGCTATAGTCCTCTCCGGTGAAAACCGGTAGGGGACTAAAAATGGATCAGGTTAATCTACTTTTCTTGTCATCAGTCATTTACAAAACTTTTTTGATAAAAAGATTCAAATTGTGCACATAAGTAGAATAAAGTGGATGTTCAAAAGATGCTCGAGTGTCTGATAGACATCATCTGTGTAGTTTTTGGAAATCAGGACGTATTATCAATTAACAACTGTTGCCTCTATACTATGTCGACTTGATTTATCCCAGTGAACTTGAAATAAAAGATACCACGGAGTCAGTGTCATCTGTTACATATTTGCATATCGAACTGAAAAGCGAATTTGATGGTAACATATCAACCAAACTTTATAATAAACGTAATGACCTTGATTTCTATCGTCAACTTTCACAGTAAATATACGTTCATCACCTGTACTCTGAAGTTAACATAAAACAATGCTTGAGTTTCTGATAGACAACATCTAGAATGTAGTTTTTGGAAATCATGTCTTCCAACAGTCTGTTGGAATTACCAATTGTGCCCCATCGTTAGCAGATCTATTTTTGTATTCTTATGATGCAAAATTTATTCAAGAACTTGTACGTAAAAAAATAAATCATTCGCTTTAGTCTTCAACTCAACATCCAGGTATATACACGACGTATTATCAATTAACAATTGTTATTTCCATACTTACGTCGACTCGATATATCCCAATGAACTTGAAATAAAAAATATCACAGAGTCTGTTTCATATTTGGATATTTTACTGGACATGGACATTGATGGTATTCTAACACCAAAACCTTATGAAAAACGCGATGACTTCAATTTTTCTATAGTCAACTTTCCTTACTTTTGTAGCAATATACCTTTATCACCTGCATATGGAGTTTTTGTCTCTCAGTTGATTCTATTCGCAAGGGCATGCTCTTCGTATGAACAGTTTCTAAGACGAAGCAAGCTACTGACAAACAAGTTGATAAATCAGGACTATCAAAAGACTCGCTTGAAGTCATCTTTTCGTAAGTTCTATGGTCGATACAACATTTTTTTTGCAAATACAAACTTCCACTGGGTTGCATGCTGACTGACGTTTTTCATACTAATTGTTAGACCATAATTAATCACCTAATTGTCTACGAACTTTTCCGATATTTTTTCCTGATTACGACAAAGAGCACACGGAGGGTGTGACCGGTCAGCAGAGGATGCTCACTCCTCCTAGGCACCTGATCCTACCTCAATCTGTTTGGAGGTCCGTGTTGCTCTGCTTTGAATTTGTGTTTCATTTTATAGATTTTTGAGATGATTTACAGTTTGTTATTCTCTTTTTGTTATTGTCATTTTTTCTGTATATGAAGTTTTTGGCTCTCAGTTAAATCAATACGCAAGGGCATCCTCTACGTATGAATAGTTTCTAAGTCGAGACAAACAATTGCAAATCACAAACAAGTTGATAAAACAGGACTCCCAAGTCTTTTTTGTGTAATATTTTCGTAAGTTCTATGGTCGCTACAATTCAGAAAATACAATCTTCCACTGGGTTGCATGCTTACTGGCGTTCTTAATACGTATTGTTAGACTTTGATTACTCACCTAATTGTTAATGGATTTTTTCCGTTTTTCCGATTACGAAAAAGAGCACGCAGCAGATGTGACCGGTCAGCGGAGGATACTCACTTCTCCATGGCATCTTATCCTACCTCTAACTCTTTAGAGACCCTTGTTTGCGCAGCTCCTTTTTGTATTGTTCCTTTGGACTTTTGAATTTTAACACTGCTGTAATCATCACAAGTCATACCTTAAGCTGTATATTTTTTATAATATATTTTAGTCACGGTCGTCAATGCTGTTCAAACTATCACATGGAGAATGGTCATTGTTCAGGTTAGAAATACCTATTATGATTATAAAGTTGTAAACATCCAATTTTTTTAAGAGTTGTTAGTTATAAGCATAACAAATATTTTCAATGAATTAAAACGTCATTTTTGTTTATCTTTAACGAGACATACTTAGTTAATAATGCAATGAACCATTTTCAAAATATTACGAGGTTACAGAATTTTGCACAAAATGTCAAAACTTCTTCTAACAGCATTTGCTGTTATTTTTTTAGAGTGTCCGGCAGGAACATTTGGTGTCAACTGTAGCGCCACGTGTCCAGATAATTACTTCGGTCGTTTCTGTGAGGAAGAGTGTCACTGTTCTTATAGTCAATACTGCGACTCAGTTATTGGATGTCTCAACGTCACAACTAACACGACCAAAAAGACAGGTGACTACTTAGTTATTTCAAAAATAATTGTAAAAGCTAATGTTGAGTTTTTTGTCGTTGTTTTTTTTAAGTTTCATCGCTGCATTGAAAAAGGAAACATGATAAATTGCATGCTATATCACATAGGGTTTGGTTACTTAATGATATTGACAAGTCAAGCATATCAAGTTCATAACATGTTCATAAGTGGTGGGAGATTTCTTGGGGCGGGCAGGAGAATTGATATTTATTCTTATATCAAAGTTTCATTATATCATTTGAATGTTCACTTTTTTTCAAAATCTTTAATTACAATCTCACCTTTAATTCAACATCAAATGTAAAACGTTTTTTTCTGACTAAATCCTGGATTTAAACTGTGTATCACATGTCGAAATATCTAAATAGTTGTTGAATCTAGAAAAGAATCTCGTATGATTTTAACATGCAATCCTCATTGAACAATGTTTTTGTTGAACATTTTAAAATTGCAGTCTTTATCAATGCTTAGCCAAATAAGAACTAGTGTATTATACATCTTATGAATTGACGCCAATTGGTATATCAAGAAAAAAATATCTGTAAAGTGAAATAAAATGAACTCACCAAACGTTATTAGAATTAATTATTTTACATGTTTAATCAAAACCAGTATTTCACAGAGGATAATTTTTATCTAAACATATTTATTTTATACCTTTAACAGGCATGTGCAACAAGAACAATCTGTTTAAGTCTTCTTTTACAAAGAGAATTTTAAGAACAATGTAAAACAAGTATACAATGAAAACTAATCTTTTAGAGTCATCTGAGTGGAAAAACGTCACACTTGCCTCTATTGGTTCCATAATCACAGTTGGATTAGCTGCAGCAGGAGTTATCTCCTTGAGATCAAGGTTCTGTTATCTGGGTGAAAACTATGTGAGAAAATATTAAATACAATTATCTTTCAAACTAAATCATTAAAATTCTTTGCTTATTTTACAGATGGAAAAAGTGCCAAGTGCAACCTTCTTCAATATATTTTTCAAAACATCAAAGAGAAGACAATAGTAAATCAAAGCATGAAATTCTCTTTTCAGATCTGATTGATACTCTTACTGTAAGATTATTGATGTATTTTTATGTTATTTTTTTCTATCAACATTCTCAGTTGCTAACCAGAACGTAGAAGCGGCAGCTTTTGAACGATGTGCATCTAAAGGAGCGTCAGAAAACCTAAATCATCCATACGGGAACTTAAGATTAATGAATTCAATGGATACAACTACAGAGAATAAAACCACAATACGTTGTGTGAATGATGAAATTTCAAGTGACAATAACGTTGGGGTGACTTATGGACTAATTTCAAAACGTCAATTAAAAGATGCATGTTTTACGGACACTAATAGGGAAGGGAGACGTTCAAATAACTATGAACAGCCATTCCAAATGTCGTCTGAGTACAGTATTTTGTCTTTGAAGAGAAAGATAGTTCTGTCTACGACGGATTTGTACGTTTAAAGTGATACAGAATTGATAGGTCACAAAATTTAAATAAACATATGCACTGATAGTGCGTTCTGAAATACCTTGTTAATAGATAGTCAATACAAACACAGAAAACTCTACTGATAAAAATCATAGAAATGTCATTTGTCAACTACACAGTGAAACGAAAATAACGTCGAGAAAACAATATATCAGTGAATGGTGTAAATCGTTTAAAAAACTATAATATACTGTGGTTTCATCAATATTCGTTAAATACAATTTTCGTGGATTTCGATGTTAAGGTTATCCCTGAAAATAAATGTTCATTGAAGTGCAATTTCTAATAACAGTTTGTATTGATATGATCATTGGCCACGATTTTAAGTATCCTGTAGCATTTTATTGTTAATATTAACATCTTTCTTTAATTAATTAACAAATTGATCGTAAAAAGTAAGTAAAAATCAGTAAATTACTGTTAATGTACATAAGTACGTTATCTAAAAGAAACAGCCAAATACTCTCCTGTGAGACTTTGAATCTGATACCATCATTATTATTTCGTGCAGTCCGTGATTTTTCTTAGGTAGTTAGTAGATTCCGACCAATCGATAAACGGGGCGTGTAGATTTCAGTCTGGCTGTTTCTATACAGCTATGAGTTAACTATAAATATTCGTAGGAAATAGAGGGAACAATACTTGGTAGATGTAAATATATATTAATGAACCACAGTAAAACACATATTCTAGTGCTTTCAATGCCTGTGTTGTTCGCTATGATTATTTACTTCAATAAAAGGTCATTATGCTTATTTCATTTATGATATATAATATTAAGGAATTTATAATCTTACAAAATATCAATACAATTATCATGAATGTTTGCAAAAACCTCAAATATATCGGCCTAAACGAAGAATTTAACTGCATTTCCTTTAAAAAAGGTCTTATTATATATTTACGAATTCGCTGTGAACAGTTATCTTTTTTACATAGCTTTATATATATATTAATATAAAATACTTTTTTGTATGATAATCTTCAAACTGCTGCTTAGAATGGACAATCTCTTTACTTAAGAAAATAATACACTAAATACAACAGAAATAGAAAACTTTGCACTTTTCGTCTGATGTTATAAAAATCTATAATTAAACAAAAATGTTATTCAAATGACTAGAAATTATACAAAAGCTGTTAACTAAGGTTTATTAAAGACAGTTCATACATTCTGAATCAACACCACCAGTTCAGTACCAGGCCGAATGAGCTTTGCAGAGTGCCTTACACTATAAGCGACACAAACCACTGCCTTATATACTTGACCATCTCTTCTATAGAACACGTTGACGATTATGTTTATGGGCAAATAGCTATGAGTCGAAAAAATGTCTTTCAGTAAGATCACTTTCATTTCCTGTAATTATGCAACGTTTTAAGACAAAGTTTTCCATCTTTTTTTTAAAGATGTCGCCTTAATGTCGCTGTCAGTCCATTGGGGATTTATGGAAACGAATTATGCGTTAAAAAGTGACATAAATTCCAGACATTTTTTTAGCATATTACAAATTTTCATGAAAATGTTTACATTTTATCGAACAGTGTAAAGTCATAAAATTTGACCTTTTATAGTTGTAAGACGGTTCCGGCAAAATCATGTTGATTTTTTAAGAGGAAAGAAGAAAGACTTCAATAAGGTAAACAAAATGGTGCAATTTCTACATATAAATCTGAAATTCACGAGGTAAATATTACCTTTCAAAAAGCTTAGTATTGAATTGTTGCTATCTAATTAGATATCACTTCAAATTTCATATGTACGCTTTTCTAAGCATATGGGATTAAACGATTGACACACACTTTCTCATCGAGTGCACAATTATACGTAATTGCTTTTCAAGAGGTGTTTTAACTTCACTCAATGTGTTTGTTTTGGTTGAAGGGGAAATGATAAATAATTGTCACATATATGTTATCTAACCTTAAATTTGTAATAAACCATGAAACAGTCTAGCAACTTGTACCTGGAGACATGGTAAATCTGAGCCACTTTAGACCTTTTCTATCAGAAAATCAATATAGGTTTTTGTTCCATAAATTGCCAATATTTTGTTTTATACTCTTAAAAATCGCTAAACAATAAAAAGGATTTAAAATAAAGTTAGATTGAGATTGTTAAATGATAACTTACATGAAACTAGTAGCATGGCTTTCTGAAAAAAAAAATGAAGGTAATCTTTTTATTTCAAACAGTTGAACTGACAAAATTTTACGTAGCTCATAAGATTGAAAATGCCATAAAAAGATTATACTTTTATCCAAAAATATGAAAAAATATGCAAACAAAAATGATTAGATGATTATCTTTCGATACATTCATCGTTAAAAATAAAGCGCTTTATTTTAGGATTATCTGTCTCCCGACTTTCACTCAAGTGATTCTGCGATGTCAATAACTGGAACTGGAATAAACGGGAAAAAACGAAAACCCTTTTAACAGGAATACACTTGTTACAAACATATTTTTGTTTCCTCCTAGATCAACGATAAAACCAAGAATATATTACAAATGTTAAAAAAACAATGTGGTCTCTATTTCAGCTTTTCTCAAAAAAATTTAAACCCTTATATATTAATAAAAAAATTATGTGATAAAAACAGCTAAGCATGTAAATGTTTTTAGGAAGAAAGCACACATTTAATAAACATTTCCTGCTGGAGGGGTAGCAATATCTTTAAATGCTATGGCGATTAATATTGAGATTAAAATGACAGACATCCTCTGAAAATGATTAATGGAGATTTGATTTATATACAATTCTATTTAAAATGGTGGGGGGGCAGATATGTGACTTTACCAAATATGGTCCTTTATATCAAACTTTACAATTTCATCAAATAAAATGAAAACAATATTGTATGTTCGTTTACCGAAGCACATTGGTTTGGTTTTCAGTGTAATTGATTATCTCATAATCTTCAATAGCACACACGATTTTTTTAAAGAATAAATTTATCACAATATGAGAGAGACGTTAAAAAGAAAGAGGCATTTATCATCACCACTTTGTGCTTTAATTTATGATGATACGTATACGATAAGTTTAATCGTAAAATGTTAAAAATTATCGTTAAATTCAGGTTCGTAAAATAAATAACTGAACAACATTTTAGGGAAGAAGATGGATATCATCCCTGTTCGGTTTAATGAGGAATTTCCTTGTTGGTATTTTAAAAGTATATGTACTCTATCTTTGTAGACGAACAAAGAGTAAAATGTGTTTAGTGAATATTGAATGTTTTATTTTTGTAACATTACAGTGCTTAACTTGCGCAATATTTTTTGAATGTGAACGGTATGTTATAGCATATTATTATATTTTCTATGAACTATATTTTGCTGTTTCTCTCTCTCTCTCTCTCTCTCTCTCTCTCTCTCTCTCTCTCTCTCTCTCTCTCTCTCTCTCCGCTTAAATTAGATATTAATAACATTAATAATATTTATACTTTACAGTAATGGTGCCAAGTGTTGTGCAAATTATTACGAAGTAAATGGTGTGTGTTCAGGTAACAAAAAACCCAGATTTACTGTGATCTCTGTTCAATCAATTTCTTTTTATATTATACCCCTTTGTTACTAAAATTTATTGGAAAACATATTTATCATGAAAAGAAAATATGTGTTAAAAAAATTGATTAAAACAATAAATAAGACAACACAAAATATGAAACGTTGATAAATCAGAATTTTACTAATTTTCATTCACATTTTTATTTTTATTCAATCAAAGAATGTCCAGCTGGCACATTTGGTTTGAACTGCACTGGTAGATGTTTACCCAATTTCTACGGTCAGTTATGTAAGAAGGAATGTCATTGTCATTCTTATCAATACTGTGATCCGGTCCATGGATGTAAAAACAATAGCCACTCAACCAACGGGTAAGCCTATAACTTCAAGGTCACTCTAGTGTTACTAAATATTTTTTTAGAAGAACAAAAATAAAACAGATATTTCCCTTATGTCCGTTATCAATTAAACAAAGAGCTGCACAGAATGAATCTTTGGAATTCAGTCAACTTAATGTAAACTAAAAGGTCTGGAATGGTGACGGAATGACATAACTTTTTATCCGTCACCGTTCAGTTACCTTTTAGTCACCTTTTTATTTTACTACATTGTACATTGTTTTAATTTTTTTTTTAAATTAATAGCAAAAACGTTATTCATCCATTGTAGAAACAACATTCCATGTGCCGTGAACTTCTTTATTGTTAATGGTCACTGTACAGGTACTGAATCAAATGTGAATTAAAATTATGTTTACCTAAATTTGATGTTTATTTTGGCATTAAAAGCACGATATTAGCATTTAAGTAAAAAGAGCTCTTTTTTATCTCTATTTCCTAATTAGAATGTCCAAAAGGAAAATTTGGTGTCAACTGTAATAAGACATGTCCGAAAAACTATTTTGGTCGCTTATGCAAGGACTTGTGTTACTGTTCTACTGATCAATACTGTGACATGGTCAACGGTTGTCTACAAAATGCAGGCTACACACTGAACGAGCATACACAAACTTCAAAAACAACAACAGGTTTCCTTAGTTTAATGGAATTATAAGTCATTGCATTTTTATCAATTTATTGTTTAACATTATAAGAAATGCTACTTAACATACATGGGTAAATGAAAGACTAAAAGATCCAACTCCATGCAGTGAAGAAAGTCAAAAATATTATGATATTCCGTGAATGTCTACACAATATTAAAGGTACAGACATTTATAAACATTGCTAAATAAGGAAAGATATTTAAGTTCCTAAATATTTATGATAAAAGGAGAAAATTCAGTTATCAATATTTTTATGAATTTTACAAGTAGCTGTGATCATGTTTTATAGATTAAACAGGTATTGGATATATTATTTGGAGTCGAATATCAAACTTATAAATATTCTTTACATGTTTATCAGTATAGAATAGCAATTTCATGGTATGTTTAAATTCGTCAATTCATTTTAAAGTGCACAAAATACGAAATCAAAACAAACATAATGATATGATATTGTTAATAAGTAATCAAAATTTAAAGTGAATAAAGCAAAAAATCTATTTATTAATGTAGTTTTAATAAAAAAAAAGTTGAAATATTCTCTGAAAACAATTTGAATTTCCAGGTTATTTTTGAAAATATTTCCCCTTTTAATGATACAAGTACAAACAAGCATTCTGAGAGTATTGCATAAGCAATACACGTCCCCTACCGGACCAAAGTCAAGCTAGCCAGCACTAACTCCAACGCACTAACAAAAATTTCATAAAGATTATCGGCTATTTTCAAGCGTTTTCCGATCCCGATGTAAAACAACTGAAATTAACAGATCGCCCTGCGCCCAAAGTAGGACTTGTGCTCATTAGGTGAGCCCGGATTCCTCGGGGGACAGGTGTACCCTCAAAGATTCCGGCGCCAAATCAGGCACTAGTTACACCGATATCTGGCGCCAGTGCGCTGAGTTGACCTAAAGTAAACAAATTATTTCTGTTGTATAGGGATCTAAACTTGGCGCCCTGCGCCAAGTTTAGGACTTGTGCTCATTAGGTGAGCCCGGATTCCTCGGGGGAGGGGTGTTCCCTCGAGGATTCCGGTGCCAAATCAGGCACTAGTTACGCCGATTCCTGGCGCCAGTGCGCTAAGTAGACCTTAAGTGAACAAATTATTTCTGTTATGTAGGGATCTAAACTGGGCGCTCTGCGCCCAAACTAGGACTTGTGCTCATTAGGTGAGCCCGGATTCCTTGGGGGAAAGGTGTTACTTCGAGGATTCCGGTGCCAAATCAGGCACTAGTTACACCGATTCCTGGAGCCAGTGCGCTGAGTAGACCTTAAGTGAACAAATTATTCCTGTTATGTAGGGATCTAGACTAGGCGCTCTTCGCCTAAACTAAGACTTGTGCTCATATGGTGAGCCCGGATTCCTCAGAGGAGGTGTAGTTCCTCGAGGATTCCGGTGCCAAATTAGGCACTAGTTACGCCGATTCCTAGCGCCAGTGCGCTAAGTAGACCCTAAGTGAACAAATAATTTCTGTTATGTAGGGATCTAAACTGGGCGCCCTGGGTCCAAACTAGGACTTGTGCTCATTAGGTGAGCCCGGATTCCTCAGGGGAGGGGTAGTTCCTCGAGGATTCCGATGCTTAATCAGGCACAAGTTACACTGTTTCTTGGCGCCAGGGCGCTGAGTAGACCTTAAGTGAACAAATTATTTCTGTTATGTAGGGATCTAAACAAGGGCCCTGCGCCCAAACTAGGACTTGTGCTCATTAGGTGAGCCCGGTTTCCTTGGGGGAGGGGTGTTTCCTCGAGGATTCCGGACCCAAATCAGGCACTAGTGACACCGTTTCTTGGCGTTAGTGCGCTGAGTAGACCTTAAGTAAACAAAAATTTTCCTCTTATTTAAGGATCTAAACAAGGCGCCCTGCGCCCAAACTAGGACTTACGCCCTGTACACCATATATCCCATATTCGGTGAGGATGGGGCCCCATGAAAGTCCAGTTGCGTCGACCCTCAAAAGAAATTAGGTATACATGACTAGTAACATGTATAGCTAGCCTGGTGAAAATGGGAAATTATAATGGAAATATCGTTCAAAGGGTTGGCTGTCCAGTTGACCCTTAAGGTGGCTCTATACACCCACATTTTATTCCAATTTTCAATGGAAGACCACAAAACATATACTTATCAAATATATATAATGATGATAGGGGTACTATACGTAATTCTAAAGAATTTTAATATGTTTTTTCGTGTTTTTGTAAAATATTTTTTTAAAGTTAACTATTAACAAATTGATAGAATTTTTTTGTTATATGATGGATATTTCCTTCGGACACTTAAAAATAAATGTAATACTTCTTAACATTCAAAAATTTTATTTTTGCAATTTTTTTCCCCAAAACATGAATTTTCATATTTTCTAACTCTGTTGACAAATCATCTGAAAAAGCTGCTTGATGTTATAAGAAAATGTATTTTAAAAACTGTGACATAAAAAATTGAATGAAAATCATTATAAATAAACACAACAAATATCTTAAATTTTATTTGGTATGAAAGTTCCTCAGGTAAGAGTTATCGTTCCTGAGTCCCAAGGCCCAAACATCTTGGGGACTTTTCATTTCTGAGTTGAAGAAAATGATAAATACATAGATATTTCATTATAGGCCTATATAAGTGAATTTATTCGCTTTTATGCAAAACTAAGTCAAATAAATAAAGGAGAAAAGTAACTAATAGGATTTATGTATCCCAACCTGAAAGAATTTCAAAGCCACCCTCCCATCCCCCTTATGGTGGTAAGGAACATCTGTCAATATTAATGTGGATTAAAATATATTAAAATTGACATACTTTCACCGGTTTAGAATTTTCTTTCACAATATTCAACCAAAAATACGTTTTAGAAAATTTTCCAGAACGGGGTAACCATGAACGCGAATTGACTGTAATTAACGAAAAGTGTAAGACGAGTATGGAAAGTGATTTTTGGGAGTTGATTTTAATCAACTCTCCTATGCAGTCACTCTGGCAAACCGAAAGTGAAACAGTGTTTGAACCTAAGCACAAATCATTACCGCTGACAAATCTTAGTTCTTGAATATAATAGAAAAATTCGACGTAATGTATGCTGAAGCACTGTTTTTCAAGGAAACTTATCTTTAAACACTTTGAAAATAGTAAGATTTTATATAATACGAACAATTTAGATATTTATGTAGTCTCATGTATCCCTACGCCAGAGTTTATATAGTCTCGTTCAACCAAAAGCTCGGCTGTCTCCGTAAATCTCCGCCAAACAGAGAGGCTCTCTTGCTTATCGGAGATTAACGGAGATAGCTGAGTGCTGGAGTTCAATATCAATAGTGCTTGGATCCATACAAATTTTAGAATTGTTTCGATTACTAATACATAGTTTGAAATCTATCTTTAAATATTACATAACATGATTCATATGGGGTTTCTCTAAATTCTTGTCTGAAAAGTCTAATTTAAATTCATGTTATAAAAAAGTACGTAATTTAAATACAGACTAGAAACTAATTGCCACGCAAGATAAGTTGATTTTAAAATAAATGATAATCGATAAAATCAACTCCCGTCAGTACTTCAGTACTTTGATTTTTATTGTCCTCAACAGAATTCGAACTCAGTACGTACAGGTTTATAGCGAACCTACTAACCCACTGCGCTATGCTGTAAGGTGTCGAAAAGTGGAAAGAAACTATGTATAAAATTATACTTGATTTTATTGTTTATTTTGATAAATAATACGACACAACGTGAAGGTGTCACATTTCTTGTAAGTAAGGATTTTTCCAATTAACAAATTAAAATATGTTAAAAAATGTAAATATAAGCATTGAATCATTATTTTTTGAAAGATATAGTCTCATAACTGCAGCGGTGTGTGCATACAAATTGAAGGAATAATAAATTCAAAATTGTATTTCACTACTAAACCGAATGGGCATTTGCGCCATCTTATTCCCCCATCTTCTTTCTTTTCTTTTTTTTTTTATCTTAAAATAATAATTATATCAGTAGAAATTCATGTTGAAGTTTCATTCAAAAATCTAGGGCAGAACAAATTGGACCCGGCCTCGTTAATTACGAGAGAAGATCTTGTTATTACGAGAAAAGATCTCGTTATTACAAGAAAGATCTAATATCTATACAAAATGGTGCATTTTATTGTTTTACTCTCTTTATGTAAAATAGATGAACATAAGATATTCATTAAATTAGCGAAAGAAATGTTAGAAAAAGTAACAAAGCAGATTGATTTATAAATTAACTGACCATCTTATGTGGAAATTGATAAATAATAATAGTTGTTATTTAAAAGTTAATCAATTTTGAATTAATGTTTCTACAATAAAAAAATAAAAATAGACTGAAAGGGTGAACCAATCGACTTAGAGGTCTTTCCAGAAACACACCATTTTAAATAGATCCTTTCTTGTAATAGCAATATCTTTTCTGGAAATTACGAAATATTTAACTCGTTATAACGAGACCTTTTCTCGTAATAACGAGACAACTTTTTATAACGAGAACTGTTCTCGTAATAACGAGATAATGAACTTGTTATACACATGTAACGAGATCTTTTCTCGTAATTAGGAGATAAAAATATTTTATGTTACTGTATCCGTCATTGGTAAATACCATTAGTATGAAATCGTTACTTTGTTTTTTTTATTTATAGTGTATAAAATTGATAACGAAACAAGCGCTTAGTACGTAACATGTTCTTTAATCACGAGAACGAAGTTAATCAAATATTTAAATCAATAGGGGTCTTTGGTCGACTTGTGTTATCGATCAATACATATACCGGAGGTCACATGGTGTGCTATTTTATTATTATTTTTATGCCATATGATGTATTATAAATTATATGAGTGTTATATATAAATATGAAAAGGTCGACGGTGTGACCACTTAGTTTAGTTTAAACAATATTTTATTGATAATTTACAATAGCAGGTACATGTATTTGGCATAAAGTACAATAAGATTGGGAAACAAGCCAAAAGGCTTATACAAATCCCTCTCTTAGATAAGAAAAAATATGAGAGGTGCAAATTACATGTATGTATGATTAAATAAAGAATATGAGAGCTTATATAAAAGAGGAGATAAAGACATCCAATATATGTATCAAACAAGACTAGACATTTTGACATATGCATGAGTTTGAGAGTTGGAATTACAAGTGCATTTATTTTTAAACTAGTGAGCTAATCGACCCACGAACGTATAACTTCATGTTATACTATAAGGAAAACAATACAATTATGTTCATAACAATTTGAAGTAAAACACCAAAGGAAATACATGTATGAAAAAAATCCCTGTATAAATATATCCTAGATGCTTTTACATATTTAGAGAATATAATTAAGTAAAAAAAAGTGTCGAGGTTACACTAGGTACCCTGAAATCGTTTACTGTCGATGATAAATTTTTGGACCATATAAAAAATGTATTTATTATCATTATCGCTAAGATTGGGAGACCCAAAGAGTAATATATTTACATTTGTTGGATCTCGAAGTTTATTAATTGTTTCACTACGTATTACATTATAATTTGGGCAATATAAAAGATAGTGGTCATTACTTTCAATTGAACCACATGTGCAGAAGGGGGAGGGGCAGAGGTTTCTGCGGAACATATAAAGTTTCAGGGCGCTGCACTCTAATCTTAACTGGGAATGTAGAATTTGTCCTTTTCTGGATCCAAAATTGTAATAATCGGGAATGTTTATGTTGCTACGATTTAAATATTTTTTGAAATTGTTTAAAGAAGGGTTGTTTTGTATTTCATTAGGTAGTGTATTCTAGAGCCTTATTGTACTTGGAAAGAATGACTCATAATATAGCTTTGTTCGTGCGAAAATTTCTCGTATGGAATTATTACTTCTGGTATTATGTGTTCCATCTTTAGAAGTTTGTATTTCTAAAATATTAGAAAGATATTCTGGAGTTTTGCAATGGAACATTTTAAAGAACTGAACGAGTCGATGGTTTTCCCAACGCTTTGAAAGTAACACCCAGCCTGTTTCTCTGTATAAAAATGCAATGGACGCCATTCTATTACCCCCCGTCACTATTCGTGCCGCTTCTAACTGAATATTTTCTATTTTTCGACTAAGATATTCCGGTAAATTATCCCATATTATATCAGCGTATTCTAAGGCTGGTCTAATAAAAGAGAAGTATATTTTTTGTAAGCAGTTTCTATCTAGTAAAAATTTAACTTTGCGCATTTGTCCCAATCTTGCATAAGCCTTGGATATCATTTCATCTATATGTTGGTTCCACGATAAGTTACTACTAAAAATTACACCAAGGTGTTTATGCGATTCAACTTCTTTGAGGTGGACATCATCAAATATGAGTGAGGGATGAAAAGGCTTCTTAATTCTATTGGAAATGGTCATGCATTCAGTTTTGGAAGGGTTGAAGGATACAAGCCATTTTTTAGACCAGTCGTTAATTTTCTCAAGATCAGAGTTAAGTAGAGCTGCAGAGCTGAACGGGTTTTCAACTGTTATGTAAATTGACGTATCATCAGCAAACAGTTTAATATTACAATCGATATTGACCACTAGGTCGTTTATGTAGATAAGAAAAAGGAGTGGACCTAAAATACTTCCTTGCGGAACACCAGCTTGCACGTTTTTCAGGTATGATTTGGTACCGTTAATAACGACACATTGTTTTCTATTGTGAAGGTAACTATGGAACCATTTTAATAAATTGCCACGTATTCCCAAATTACTAAGTTTATGTAGGAGACCTTTTTGCCATACCTTGTCGAACGCTTTGCTTATATCAAAAAACACTACCCTTATCTCTTTGCCTTGATCAATAGCTCGATAAAAATCACTAGATATACTAAGCAGTTGATTGACAGTAGAATCATTAGGACGGAAGCCGGATTGAGATGGAGTTAATATGTTATTTGAGTGGAGAAAATTGTATAGGTATTTAAAAATACATCTTTCCATACACTTCCCAAGGACACTAAGCAGGGATATTGGTTTATAGTTGCTCACTGTGTTTGCTGAGCCTTTCTTGTATACAGGAGTTACATTTGCGATTTTCCATTAATTAGGAACAGTAGAACTTTCCAGAGAAAGATTGAATAGTTTAGTTAGAGGATAAGCAAGTTCTGATGAAGCTTGTTTGAGGAGCATAGGATTTAAATTATCAGGACCAGTAGCTTTATTAGTATTTAGGATTTGCAAGTTGTCTTTTACATCTTGAACAGAAATAATAATATTGTCTAGGTTACAATACGGGTCATTATTATCGTAGTTTACGGGTAAATCGATATTGTCATCATCTACTTGCGATTGTTGACAGAAGTAGTCATTGAATATATTTGCTTTTGTAATGTGTAAATGAGTCCAGTCGCTTCTTTGCTTGTCAATGCAAAATTAAAAGGCATACAATTTTTCTCAATCACTAATTAGATTTATATTTAATATCAAATGTCCCTACTTTGGGTAAATCAAAAGTGAATCAAGAATAACAAATGATTGGCAATGAAGGAGGAAAACCTAACTTCTGCTTAACTATTAGATAGACAAGTTCCAAGGACAGGTCGGCTCTATTCGGGCCCCTAACCCTGGCACTTGCTATCTTCCCTGACAAACTGTCAGTAATGTGTTTTACAAACAACTCTAATATACAATACAACACAATAGAACAGCTTCGGCTCTATTCGGGCCACTGATCTAATTGTGTGGGTCCAGAAGTTTAATATAGTGTTTCTGTTACCTTCTCCTTCCACTGCTCAAACAGGAATGACACCGACTCTCAGCTTCTCTCACTTATATACACATGGGAGAGTCCATTGGAAAGGGATGTCGGGTTATTCCATTATTAACATTGATTAATAATAGGACAAAATTCTTTACACTTTCTCAGTTTTCGTTCACAAGTGTGCTGTTATCATTTAATTTAATTAGGGGATAAGTAGATTTATTACATTTGTTTAAATTTGTAAATTTTTTCAACAATGACCACCATTCCTTTTGTGATAAATTGTTTGATTTTAGTTGATTAGCTAGTTTTAAGTAGTACGTTTGCATTGCACTCCTTACTTTATTAACGCATTCATTTCTTGCTTTTCGATAATAAGCCCCTCCCCCAAGAAATCCGGGCTCACCTAATGAGCACAAGTCCTAGTTTGGGCGCAGAGCGCCTTGTTTAGATCCCTACATAAGAGGAATAATTTGTTCACTTAAGGTGTACTCAGCGCACTGGCGCCAAGAAACGGTGTAACTAGTGCCTGATTTGGCACCGGAATCCTCGAGGGAATACCCCTCCCCCAAGGAATCCGGGCTCACCTAATGAGCACAAGTCCTAGTTTGGGCGCAGAGCGCCTTGTTTAGATCCCTACATAAGAGGAATAATTTGTTCACTGAAGGTGTACTCAGCGCACGGGCACCAAGAAACGGTGTAACAAGTGCCTGATTTGGCACCGGAATCCTCGAGGGAATACCCCTCCCCCAAGGAATCCGGGCTCACCTAATGAGCACAAGTCCTAGTTTGGGCGCAGAGCGCCTTGTTTAGATCCCTACATAAGAGGAATAATTTGTTCACTTAAGGTGTACTCAGCGCACTGGCGCCAAGAAACGGTGTAACTAGTGCCTGATTTGGCACCGGAATCCTCGAGGGAATACCCCTCCCCCAAGAAATCCGGGCTCATCTAATGAGCACAAGTCCTAGTTTGGGCGCAGAGCGCCTTGTTTAGATCCCTACATAAGAGGAATAATTAGTTCACTTAAGGTGTACTCAGCGCACTGGCGCAAAGAAACAGTGTAACTAGTGCCTGATTTGGCACCGAAATCCTCGAGGGAATACCCCTCCCCAAAGGAATCCGGGCTCACCTAATGAGCACAAGTCCTAGTTTGGGCACAGAGCGCCTTGTTAAGATCGCTACATAAGAGGAATAATTTGTTCACTTAAGGTGTACTCAGCGCACTGGCGCCAAGAAACGGTGTAACTAGTGCCTGATTTGGCACCGGAATCCTCGAGGGAATACCCCTCCCCCAAGGAATCCGGGCTCACCTAATGAGCACAAGTCCTAGTTTGGGCGCAGGGCGATTTGTTAATTTCAGTTGTTTTACATCGGGATCGAAAAACGCTTGAAAATAGCCGATAATTTTTATGAAATTTTTGTTAGTGCGTTGGAGTTAGTGCTGGCTAGCTTGACTTTGGTCCGGTTTGTGGAAATTGTGAAAACAATGCACTGTTATGCAGAATATCGAACCCGAACATTAAAAAATTTGAAGATAAAAAATTAATTTTCTCGAAAATATGTCAATCAGACGCTACAAAAGTGCAAACTTGATCTGTAGTTTGACATTTTGAAGCTGTTCAGCAAATTTCATATTATTCCTCAAACGCATAATGAAAAAAAGTGTGGAAAACTGAAGTGGGACAGGCAGACGGACAGACGGACAGACGGACGGACGGACAGACAGACAGACAGACGGACTGACGGACGCAGAGGAAAGCTATAGTCCCCTCCGGTGAAAACCGGTAGGGAACTAAAAATATTTCTACATGCGAAATATGTTTTTATAATCGGCTTTGGCCGATCATAGTTTCGTCCACATGAGGAATCCGGCAAATTTTAATATTTGCGCACGAATTGCGCCTTGCACTAATTCATTTACTATGCAATGAGAACCTCATTTAAAAACGTTACTCTTATCCGTTTGCTTTGAAAATAAAATATTTATGCAGTCACATTCATAATGATTCAAATCACGTTTTTCATCACAAATTCGTAAAAATATTTATCGGAATGTATAATTTATCTACTAAAAGCGTATATATGCCATGCTATTTCGTAAATCAAAAGACGGTGCGTGCTATAACTATCTTTTGCATGTATGATTAACATCACATTAACAGAGCTGACCAATGATATGTCGTTTATTCCTTTAAAGGGAATACTTGTTTTTCATTCCTGTCGATTCTTCAAAATTTGTGGTTATTATTTTATGTGAAGTTAAAACCATTGTTTAAAGAACACGTCTATTCCAGGACAATGATCTCATCAAAATAATTTGCTAATAGAAGTAGCACTTCAATGATCATTGAATTTCGAAGGGCGCTAATTGGTATTCAAAGAATACTGATGAAACCACAGTATATTTTGTTGCTAATAAGGCCAATCTTAATTTATCAAAATTGTTGGTATAATTCCTCTTTGGCAAATAAAGTACATAATATCAATTATCCGTATTTTTTTCAGCAGTTAAAATAAAATCTTCCAACCCCCCACAACGTCCAGGGACTTTTAAATGGAAGACCATTGCAATTGCTTTAATTGGAGGACTGTTAGCTATGTTGGCTGCTACAGGAGTGTTCTGTTTTAGATCAGGGTTCTTTTGTTGTTTCTAATTAAATATCTTTTTTTTTCAATCACAGTGTTGCACATTGGTGAACAACTACCATTTTGTATGATCTCATTTGATAGATTAAAGACGATTGAAGAACATTGCTCGTTTTCAAACACGGCGGAAAACAAGGGAGAAGATTCTTGTAAAAAAAAAATGATTTTGCATTAAATTTAAAAAGAAAAAAAAAGTTTGATCTATATTTATGCATGATAAACATGTTAATGCCATCATAACTTATTTCAGCAGCAGATCAAGACGTTGAACTGGCAAATCTGGGCACTCCTACTCACTCCTCTCACGGACACAGTTCTGAGGAGAGACAAGAAGAATTTTGCAACGTATATAATGATTTAAGATTATCTCAAATGGTGGACCGCAATTTAATGGCAGCATGCAGTGAAGAGACTTTAAATGAAGATACATTTGATGCGAACTGTAAACACGTTTCGGAAAGACTTTATCGCAATTCTTATACAATGACAAACAATGAGGAAGATTTGACAAACAATTATGAACACTGTCGAGTGCCTAGTACCGAATACAGTATTCTGTCCTTAAAGAGAAACATTGAGCCGTCTGTCACAGAGCTGTATGGTCAGCGCGATCGAGGCAAAGACAAGTCGTATGACTTAGTAGTTCGACAGGTTCACGATATTAGTGAAAGTAATGAAAACAGTCAATCAGAATCAGAATAATAGACATGTTATTGCTTACAAATATACACGATTGAGGGAGTTAAAGTAAATGCTGAAGAACATACCTATACAAAACTACCTTTTTTCTTCATTCTTTTTTTTTACTTACGATACTTAAATCATATTTGTCTATTCTCAACTTTCTTCCAATTTTATTTTATGAACAGACTTCTCTGATATATTAGTATCCGATATTCTGGTAATCAAAAACACTTAATTCACGTACCTAGATATAACTCTCCGTTCTTTTAATTTCATTTTATTCGACTCTAGATTATAAACATACCAGAAATTTAAACCTCCACCAATTTGTTTTTGTCATATAAAAGTATATATGTCTTTGTTCGGACATAAAACAGCAACTAGTGCATACAAGAAAATCAGGCATTACATCTTGAAAGAAATTTTCTACTAACAAAATATTAACGATTGCGTTATTATGCTTTATCTGGTGTTTTTGGAACGTTAATGACCTACTTCGTCTTATTCTATATGTTATGTTATTAAGACATATTATGCTGTATGTCTATTTTGTAAATGTAAAAATTGAAGTTTTTTGTTGTTGTTTTTTTTGTTATTTTAAGGAACTAAGAAGACAAAGCAAATAATTTTGTCTAATGGACTAGCTTTAAAATAACATTTTGGACTATGATGAAAAAATATGACATACTCTTCAATTAATCAAAGGATACTTTAATTATTTTCAAATATAAATACAAAAATGATTTTGCTTATCTTATAGATTGAAAAAGTATCAACCGTCCAGATGTTTCTCAGATAATTCAAGGAAAGACGATTTTAAATTGAAAAAAAAAATGAGACATTTTTTAAAAGGCTTATTGATTTTTTTGCACAAGACTGTCTAAAGTTAATTCTACGTTTAACGTATCTCGTGTGCGTAGGTTTTGGAGAAATTTGGTTTTGACAAAATACAACAAAAAATTTCAATTCGATTTTTTTCCAGTTGGATTATACTAAAATGCTGTAATCTATAGAAACTTGAAAGTTTCGAAAATCATATATCCAATGGGATTATCAGGACAGATCACTGTTTAAAAGGTAATCTGTATGTATTAATGTAAATGAATAAAATTATCTGTTTGAAAAGTTCACTTGGTTTATGTTATCGCACTCCCTCGTAGGTTTGGTATGTTGAAGTGACTTTAAACGTAGACTAAATTTTCGGCGGTCTAAGAAGACATTTGTTATTGGTCGTGAATATTTTTTCTGATTAGCTATATTAAAAATGTGCTCCTCGACCTTGATGAAATAATCGACATATACTACAGATAATTGACGGACACTTTAGTTATGGTCTAATAACACTTTACAAATGGCTGGCCCAACATGAACAGCCTGACCCTGACAGACACATCAATCAAATATTTCGATTTATGTCTATAGCCTTTGCTTTTTATCTCGTTTAAATCTGATATAATCATTTAGAAAAACCACTTTTAAAGAGTCATTACCTTATTTATTTTCAGGAAATAATTCTAACATGCACCTGTTATAAATGCTTATAGTGTTTCAAACATTCAACGTTATATAGCTAGCTGGTGAATATTGTGATTTTTTTGTATGCAAATACATGTGATGTATGTGAAAGATGCAGAGTTCAAATAGTATAATGTTTTTGTTATTTGTGTTACAATTATTAGCAGGCTATGCAAGGTCTTTAGAATGCAAAAGGTTTGTTGACAAATTATTCTAATTTTGAGTACGCTCCGATCATTCTCTTACTTTATATCTTTCTCTTTTCTTTCTTTTACGAGGCGGAACGTGTTGAGTTTATATTTTTATGTTTTGAACGATGAAATTACTTCAGAACTGCAATCAATGCTTAAATAACTATTTTTTTCAGTTATCATTATACTACTATCATCTTATATTACAATCTAAACTCTCTATTCCCATGTTGGCTTTAAAAATATATAGCCTTTCTTAATTGCCTTCATGTGTGTATGGTCTGCGTTGATTGCACAAAACTTCTTCGGCTCTATACAACATTAATGAAAAGGTGAAAGTTTAAGGATAGGAAACCTCGTTATAACAGTAAAAAAACAGATTAATAGTTTGGTATGCTGCCAGAACACGATGCGAAAATAATTCAATATCAATATGTATATATTTATATATTAGAAATAATATTGAAAATTATAAGTTGCATGTATGATACGTTTACATTTAGTGGGTTATATATTTAGATTTGTTCAATGTGTTAAACTGTCCTAGTGGTTAGTTTGTACCATTACTAAAAATTCTTCTATTTAGAATTTCGTAATGTATTCCTTAAAACTACAAAATGTTTAAATGAAAAGGTGAAAGTGAATTATTTGATATATCAATACAGTGAAACTCGGTTATAGCGAAGTCCTAGGGATAGATCTACTTCGTTATATCGGATCCGTAATTCGTTATATCAGTATAACGAATTCGAATTATTAACTAGCGAATCACTATATACATGTTTTTTACCAGGAGATAATTTTTGCAAATTGAGGCTTAAAATAAATAAAAAATAAAATTTAAAAAAGTAACTTTGATACCTTTAATTATTTGATTGTGAATTGAAAAATTTATATGAAAAAAAATTCAAACAATAATGAAAATGGTAGTGCAAACTTTTTAAGTTTTAAAAAAGAAATTCGTTATAAAAATGTTAAATTGCATTATTATTCACCTCCACGGGACTCAGAGTCTGGTCGTTATATCCGTAAATTCATCGCGTCACGTGATTGCCTTATAAATTTCTTTACACGGCGAGCATCAAAATTTATACGGCAACATGGCGTATTTAACAGTGACGTTATTTGAGCTGATTTTTTTTAACACAAACGTTCAACCATATCTTTAATTTTTAAGCCCCAGAATATTTAGAGTGACCCCCATTGCCCGTGACGTAATAATACGATCCTACAATGGCATCCAAGCCAGCTTTGCACAGACGATTGACGAAGAAGGCAAAACATTTGAGAATTAAACTATGAATTTAATTGTAATATACTATCCTTTGTTGTTTACATATCAAACTTTTGATCCGCGACATGACAAAACACTTATTAGGTTTGATAATTTTCCAAACATTTGATAATTATTTTACCGGGGACTTATAAAAACTTATATCCGAGAATTCGCTATATCCGTGTTTGTACTAAACGGATTTCACTGTATATAATTTTTTTGGAACCGTATAATAAAAAACATGTAACTTTACAACAGGTTAAGCTATATGTCAATTGCACCATATAAATAAAATCCTACCAACCAAACGCGATTAAAATTAATTGCATCTACTATAATAATGAATTCGGAGAAATTGGTTTAATATATTTGAATAGAACGAATGCAATTCTCAAACAAATATTATATTTACCATTAACTAAAAGTGTTACCTTGCAACATGTTAATCAGATAAATGTATCATGTAAAAACCCAAAAGATGTATGTTTGCATACCATAAGCTCTTTGTTTTTATAAATATATTTTAGTTACGGTCGTCCATGCTGCTCGAATTACTATATAAAGAACGGTCATTGTTCAGGTTAGAAGAGTATTGAATATTTACAGCTCAATAATAATAACAAATATTTTATATGAATCAAATTGTAAATGTGTTTACTTTTAAGTAAACTTTTAAAGTTTATAATGCGATGAACCATCTTCAGAATTTCATGAAGCTAGAGAATACTTTATGTAAAAATATCGATTTTTGTTATTTTTTTTCTAAGAGTGCCCGGCAGGAACATATGGAGTCAACTGTAGCGCCACGTGTGCAGATAATTCCTTCGGTCGTTTCTGTGAGGAGGAGTGTCACTGTTCTTATAGGCAATACTGTGACTCAGTTATTGGATGTCTCGACATCACAACTAACACAACCAAAATGACAGGTGACTACTAAGTCATTAACTAACTGTAGGAAGTTGTTTTAGGTTTCATCTTTGTGTTAAATGTCAGACAACATAAGATACACCACACTGGGTTAATTGCACATGCCTTATCAAAACCAAGCATCTTTTTTAGAGTTCAAATATGATTATTTTTATCCAAACATATTTCATTGATATCCGCAACAGGTTTGCACAACATATTAAATACTCTCCTTAAATAACAGGATTTAAAGGAACATGGTCACGATTTTTGTAAAAACTTATGTTTCCGATATAGATGTTTACAATGCTTCAGTAAGGCATTTTTAATAAGCAACCAAAAGTTGGGCGTAACTCGTTGAGTTATAAGCGAGTTACAGAGCTTACAATCGTTTGCTATGTAACCAAGGCTTTTGTTTACATTTTGAATTATGGAGTGAAAATTCCAATTTTAGACCTAAATTGAATGTGTTAAACGTTAGGAACTGTTTATTTATGCTTAAAATGAATAAGAATATTGAAAAAACAAATTACTGGTATATTGAACCTATGTAAACAAAAACAGGGCACGAGCCTTGTTTATATGCCAAAGAGACCTGAATCTTGCTTAATTATATCACTAAGACTGACTCTTTTCATTTGATCATTAAAAATGCCTGACTAAAGCATTTTAAATAATAAAAACAGAAAAATAGAAATTGACCAAAATTGTGACCATGCCCCTTTAAGTGTAATGTAAAACAAGTTTACAATAAACACACTTATCTTTCAGAGACCCCGGAGTGGAAAAACGTCACACTTGCCTCTATTGGTTCCATTATCACAATTGGATTAGCTGCAACAGGAGTAATCTCTTTAAGATTAAGGTTTGTCATTTGATTGAAAACCATGAGAGAAAAAAGGTAAAATTCAATTATTTTTCAAGTAAATACTTTAAAACATTCATTGCTTTATTTATAGATTGAAAAGGTGTCAAGCGCATTCGTCTTCTAGATGTTCCTCAAAGAATTCTAGAGAAGACAATCGTAATTCAAAACCTGAGACACTCTTTAACAACCGATTGGTTTTATTTGCATATAATGTTCATTGATTTCTTTTTATTCATTTTTTTTTCTTATAATCTTTTTTTCAGTTGCAGGGCAAAACCCAGAAGCAGCAGCTTTTGAACTATGTCCATTAAAAGGGGCGTCAAAAAACTTGCATCATCAATACGAGAACTTAAAATTAATGAAGTCAATGGGTACAACTACAGATAATATAAATACAATACGTAGTGAGAATGATGAACTTTCCAATTACAATAATGTCGGTGGGATTTATGGACTCATTTCCAAACGTCAGTTAAAAGATGTAAGCTTCTCGAACACAACTAGTGAAGGAGGGCTTCCAATTAACTATGAACAACCATTTCAAACGTCGTCCCAATACAATATACTGTCTTTGAAGAGAAACTTAGATCCATCCACGACAGATGTATACGTTTAAAATGATATGGAATTAATCGGACACCAAACATTCAATACAAAACAAACCAATCAATAAAAATCAGAGACATTTTACCTGTCAAGTTAGAAAGGTAGAGAAAAGTAACGTCAAGATAACACTATATTACTAATATTGTAAAGACATCAAACGTGTCTTACTATAGAATATCCATATGTTTTTTTGTTAGTTTTGAGGGGTTTTTTTATGTTGTGTTGCTTGATAATTGTTATTAACAAGTTCCTTCCAAAAACAAACATTGTAAAACTATTTTCTTTTGTAACATATTATAAGTGATTTGTTTTCTTCTACCTTTAAAAGATATTAATATATTGTCAAGAATTTTGGCAGGAACACCTACCATTTTTGAATATCGAAGAATTTACTATATTTGGTAAACATGTATTTTAAAAACAGTTTTACCTTCCAAAACCTTAATAATATCGCTGCGTACATTACCCTTTTTGAGAAAGCTTTAAATAAAATGTGAATTGGCATTGATTTTTTTCTATCTACTTACCTTTAATGTCGGCTTTTGAATGGAAAATATAATCTAAGTGCAAATTAGAAAAATTCTGTTACAAAACATAAACATTTATCTACTAAAGTATTCAGTTTGCATCTTTACCGTAAAGTTAAACTTCTTTCATTCAACTCTTATTTACTTTTCAAGCAAACTGGACTTTTTAAAAAACAATCAAATTCCAAGATTGGTTATACAAAGCTTTAACAGTAACATTTATTTTCAATTCAAAACAAATACAAAACATGCAATCTGAAATAAATACAGTAAAACACAGTTATAGCGAACACGCTTATAGTGAATTGACGCTTACAGCGAAGTGACTTTTATTCCCTGTGACTTTATCACATGCTTTAAACTTGACGGATATAACGAATGACGCTTACAACGTAGTAAAATCGTCCGTTCCTGGCGCTTCGTTATAAGCGTGTTTTGCTGTAATGCGATATATTATCCACTCAGTGGTTTAAAACAAAACATCACACATGAATAGAGAAAAGCAATAAAGACTTTGTACATTTTAACACATAGGTGTTCTTGACAAATATCGGTATTTCAGCTATTTAATGAAAACTCCTTTTTTCTAACAAATTACCAGGAATGATCATGTACCATCTTATTCAGCACTCCACATGAAAATAATAGGAATATTTTCTTCTTAATTTTAAAAATTTTCGAGGCTCAATAGTGTCCGCTTTGTTTTATACCTTTGACACTGAACATACTTCTCTAAACAGTGACATTTTCTTTTTTATTTTAAATTAAAATCTAAAGAAGATTTGTCAGAGGGCCATTTCTTTGCCATTCTGCAAAAACTTTTAAATCTAAATATGACAGCAGTTGCATTTAGAAATAATCAAAACACGATTTTCTATTTATATATTTAAATATTTTTATTTAGGTTCATTAGGCTATAAGTTATACAAAAGTTACATGTTTGATTGACCTTAATACAGTATGACATTTCGACTAGATTACAAAAATAGGAAAACTCAGGAAAATGCACTTTCACTATATCCGCGTCCTAATCTCTGGATATTGTGGCGCGCCCGGTGCTTTGCGCTGCCCATCCTATCCTGCAACACTTGTTATAATCCCCCCAGAAAATTTCCTGGAAAGTTTGATTACGTTTAAAAAAAAAAGTCTCTTTTTGTTAGACAGTCCATATGCTGTAAAAATAATAAAAAAGGTATGGTTAGTATTTGAATACACAGCAGACAAAAAAGTTGGCAAAAATGTATTTTGTTCTCCAAGGTAGTCATCGCATTTATAACATTCATCCGCAGCAGTACTACAGAGAGCGCACAATGTGTGGACAGGTAAAGGACAGCTTGATTTATTCCTTCATGAAATTACATGTAATCAATGTCACTGTAAATTATGCTGATAGTTTGATATTTTTTAAATACTTTTCAATAAGTACATATATAGGCGCTCTTATGCGCATAATTTTTGGTATAGGTTTGTGTTTAGAATTATCTTCAATATGGTTCACATTATCCGTGATATTTGGCACTGAACACGAGTTGTATACCTGTTTTATTAGTGCACAATACTCAATAAATAATGGCTTTTATACTTTTTCTTTCTGCTTCACTTAGTTTCTAATCGATTGAACTACATGAGTTTCGAAATGCACACAATATCAACGTAAAGATTATTCTAACATAACCTAACATAAGCAAAAATCAATTCGAGATCTTTTCCTTACACAATGAAGGCAGTTGAGCTTTTGCTAAAGATTTGTACAGATTCTTCTTGGAAAACTACTTATTGTTTCCCTTTCATTTAAGATAATCAATATTTCGATAAGGATAATTGAAAAAAAATCATGCTAGATAAGCAAAAAAATATCTATAGATTTCATGTCCATTATTACATAGAGCCAACTTACATCTATTTCTGTGGCAATTCTGTGTTGCTCATTCAGTGAATGCAGTGTAAAGGTTACTGACATTACTACATCGTACCATTACGCTTGATTTATTTCAGTGTCTTCGTCTGTTGTACGAATTACTTTGAAGTCAATGGAACCTGTAAAGGTAAACAATATTAAAATGCTGACTGTATTTTGTATCTTTACTAGAATAACTAAAATATCAAATAGAGATAAGAGCTAAGGCAAACTATAATTCATTGGTATTTGTATTTGCAGTTTAATTTAAAAATTTAAAGAAAACGCTTGTTGTTCTGTTTGATTCCCGTGATCGATCAAGTTAATATATCTTTTCATCGGATTCTACGCCAGGTGACATCAAATGCTGTTTGGTCAAAAACTTATTTTTCAATTTTCTGAAAAGGACATTATATTATGTAATTGATTAAACAGTTCCTTTCATAAATAAGCAATGAGTTTTTAGAATTGAATAACACATTGACTTACATGTTAACCTGTAAATATTGAATAAAAGCTGAAAACTACAACTCTATATGAATAGAGATCAAAGGATCACTTTTGTCAGAATTCCTTTGGATTATTTGTTATGTTCTTTATAGAATGTCCCGCTGGAACAATGGGACCCAACTGTAGCATCCTGTGCCCCCCGGGTTACCATGGACGGCTCTGTCTGGGGGATTGCGACTGTTCCAAGGACCAGTACTGTGACCCAGTCAGTGGCTGTAAACAAACCACTGTTATAGCAAACGACTCCACTACAACTCACAAACGTCATCTTCCAGGTTTGATATACTGTTTTGAGATGTAACATTTAGAACAAATGTAAAGCCATGACGAACTTGCTAGTAGTTTATGGGGTTTTTTTTCAATAATAATTGCTATTTTTTATAAACGCTATAAAATTTGAAAAATGATCCTTGAATAAGGTTGAACTTAATGTTTTTCTTACAAAATATTACAAAATTTTCTTTGAATCCTTAAGATCTTAAGCCAAATCACATTCCTTTTTATATTGATATGTAAGCTCGCGTAGAAGTCACGACTTAGAGCAATTCACCTAAATGGGGTTTTTTGGGGGGAGGAGTCGTGGTTGCTGTTTTTTTGTTTTATGTTGGTTTTTTGTGTGTTTGTGGGGGTTTTTTTGTTTGTTTGTTTTGTTTTGTTTTGATTTTTTTTTTGGGGGGGGGGGGGGGTCAATAAGATTCGAGTGATCCGCAGTTCCAGAAAAAAAAGCTTGAAAAAAGACTGCCATCGTCCTCAACAAAGACAATATATAGACGACGATATAGATAGATATAGATAGGTAGATAAAGGTTTTCTTATAAAATAAGCTCACTTGTACTTTCCTTAGCCGCCTACCATATGGACAACATGACCCCAGGGACCTTGCAAGAAGACTTACGTGTAATACGGAGTGACGTCGCTTTCTCTTCCATTGGGTTCTTGTTGGTTCTCATAGCAGCAGTGGGAATTATTTTCTACAAATCCAGGTATGTAATGTTGTTGTGGTTTTTTTTTTAATTTAAAAGTTTCTATATTTTATTTTAAAAATTATAAAGTGTATTTTTGTGTGTATTTCAGCTGGCGCATTAGTCGTGATGGGACACATTTGCTTCGATTCCAGGTTTGTAAATCTAAACACTTTCTATATACTTTCGAATATAAAGATGAATTATTGACAGTTGTTGATATTTTGTTTTTGATTTCAGCTGGCGCGTAAGAAAAGCGGTGAAAAAGAGTCACGTGGGATTGGAGCAGGTCAGATAAAAGACATCACTTCGTAGATAGCTATTAAATTACATGTATATGATTAACTAACAGATCAATTGGTTTCCAAGTAGTGGAGTTTGTAAGACTTTTTGCTAGATTTACATGAATGTTTATATTGACAGACTCAAGAAATACAAAACAATTAAACAACAGACTCAGTATTCCTGCATGTCAAAATATCACCAAAACAAAGTCACTAGAAATCAATACAATCACCTTAGTACATGCCTGACCATGAGGTCAATTCACCGAAATTCTTCACAAGTGTAGAATTTTGGTCATTAAAACCAACAACATTCTCACCCCCTATTGTCTGATGTAAGAACAATTTTAAATCACTGTAATACGTTTTCATTCAATTCCAGACCAAACACACCTTGCCTCTGCAGACTTCAACAGCAGGACGGTAATCGAAGGATGTCATCCCGTGTAGGTGAAGACCTCAGGCTTGATCGAAAGTCTCAAAACTCGTTTACAAGAACTCAACAAATAGGAATTGTTTCAATCGCCGCAATAATAATGAAAATACCACTGCGTTTATGTACGATTTACGTACATCATGATCAGATCTACACTGTCTGAAGTTGTTCAACCATACGAAATAAGCCGATATAATTCCGATATATTTTTACAAGGCATAAACTTTACAACCAATGTACTCATGTTATCTATTTTTAAAATTAGACAAATTGGACAAATTTATTAGATATCAAATCGATTTCTATATATATTGTTGTGAACTATTTGTTTAAATGCATTGCATTGAATAAAGCATTGTCAGTTTGTCCGTTAAAACGTGTTAAACCTCGCATGGATAATTACTACAGAAATGTCATGATGTGTTCTATAAAAACAAAGTACAATCAATGAAGATATTCGTAACATATCACATTTTCTCTTCCGACTTTCTTTAGAATCAACGAGCTAAAGTGTGCATTCATTCCGATGTACATATATATATAACACCAAAGGTAGTCCTGACTCTGCGTTATTAGCCATACACAAGGTACCAAAAAGCGTACGAGTGAGTGCCTTTTTCGTGTGATAGGGGGAAAAAATTCCACACGGCACTTCTCCCATCCATGGTTTGATCCAGGCAAAGGAATTAATCTGGAACAGCTTATTTTTCGTATACATGCAAAGCCAGGGTCAGTCCTTGCTAGTTTGTGGAGGTAGTTTTAGTTTCGATCAATCAAGAAATAATTAATCCACTCAAAAACAACACGAAAAGTGCAAAAAGACATTATTATACGATTTAAACTTATTTCTATAGCTTATAATAATATGAAATTAGTCTTTTAATTGGCCAAACAATGTATTTGAAACTGAAGCAGGTTTTAAGAGTTACTCATACGCCAACATGTTGTTTTACTCGATGGCGTTGATTTGCCAATTTATAGAAGCTCATATCGAATTACTGATTTCCTTCAGATACCAAGTGGGTCTAACAGTCTAACTATATACACATGAACATATTTATATATATCATATATATTTCGATATTGATTATGGAGTAAATCTGAATGTTTGCTGTAATACAGATGTTCACAAGGTGATGATCGAACGTGTGTGTTGTTCCTCACTGTCATGTGATGTGAACTCGGCTTTTCTCGCATGGAAAGTCGCTCAAAACTACGGGTCGTATTAGGCAAGTTTATGATATATCACAACATATTCCGACGTTGTATATGAAATATCGTTACACTATACAATTTTTATGTAGCAAGTGTTATAGTTTTAAAATGAATAAATGTATAAAGAACTGAAATTAAATCTCTTTTTTTTCTAAAATAAAAAAAAACAGTTTTTAAGTACAAATTATTCGATGTCAAATAATTTTTAACAATAAGTTTATTATGTGTTTAAAACGGCGACAGAGTTGTAAAGTACCTAACTTTACCAAGATCCTTTCAACCGGGACATATTGCCGAAACTACTTTTACCCACAGCGAAAAATGGCGTCCTTAGACGGAGGACCACGAAAGAGAAGGAAAACAGACGACGAATTGTTGGAATCATTTCACGATTCGTTCTTGTGTCAAAACCCCTCATTTGCAGACGCTATCTACAGGTTCAAGGACATCACTACAGGCCTGGGTGCATTCACTATCGGGTCTTGTAACGCTGCGGACCCTGACAACGGTTGCAGCTTCAACAAGGCAGTCTGTACGATCAAACCCACTCAGCGTGTATATGCCTTTGCGAATTTTTTCGTTGATGCCTTCAAAATGTTGAAGAATTTTGTCACCAAAAAAGAAATTCCATCAGACAGTGAAATGAAGATGTTACTCCTGTGTCTCATCCGGTTCTTGGTCAACACAGGTAATCTTTGAGGTATGCTTTTATTGGAACTGTTAGCTCGTTCTAAATGTGACGTTAGTTCTTCTAACCTTGAATAAAGAATTCGAACGTCAAATTTTCCTGGCGACTATGCTAGAGGCACAAAGTGAAACTAGCCAACAGCTGAATAATACATTGAAAGTGAAAGTAGAACAAGAACAGCTACAGAATGTAAATGTATCAGCTGTGTAATGTGTTCTATTTATTTATAGAAGGCTTGTCTTTAGACCAGTGACATTGCTTATCGAGTTTCAAAGAGAAAGAACCTACTCTCTCCTCTTGTTACGTGTTTCGGATTTTTTGTGTTGATTAAAACCACATCAATGTCAATTATTCATGTGTTTTTTAAATCAATTTTCTACACATGCTAAAGAGCTGACATGACATGATGTGGATTTATATGTTCAATATAATATATGTTCTCTTTTTGTATTAATCTCAATTATTAGCTGTAAAACTCAAGAGACACATTTTATATCAGATAATATCACAGCTGGCCTCTGATCTAGCAGCAGCATCAGTCAGTTGATATAATGTGCTCTCTGACAAATTAACCTTTTGAAGCTTTATGGTTTTATTTCAGTTTGATTTAATTAAGATGTCTATTTTGCAGAAAACCAAGAGGGTCTATCACAGGCAGAAGATTGCACTAATGACACAGAGTTGGCTGTGCTGCTGACCTTCCATTTGTTTACTCGCCTCTCAGCATCTCCCCGTTTTATTGTTGATGACCAAAAGCCTGCCCAGCCCAAAGCTTGTCCATGTAGGAGGAGACACGGACAAGTAACTTATGGAGACACAAGTATAGGTAAGTGGCATTGCCTGGAAATTTTATTATTGACAAAAATATATCAACAGGTTTCGTAAAATTTCATAAATCCTTTGACAGGGATTAATCAACATTGATGAATGCAGAAAATTAGAGAATTACCAGTCAATAAAATCCTGTCTAATCCACCCATATGTTCAGCGAAGCTTTGTAGCATGTAGCGACATTGTATATTTGATCAGATTAGTGAGTTAGTTTTGCTGTTTATCACTATAGTATTTTACTGTTTTAACTGCAGTAACATCCTGTGAACCACTCTCTGACATGTACTATCATGCAGACAAGGAAACTTTGTAGCAGAGCTTGGGGGGGATGGTGACATCAGTGACCGAGTTGTATAACGATCTCAGATATGACCTTGGTCAATCATTTTCTAAAGGTTTTTAGTTCTATGATGTTCTTGGCACTTAACATATTCAATCAAGCTCACCATTACCTCATTTTGATGCCAATTTAAAAGTAGTTATTTGTTGAGCATAAAAGTCTTAGTCAGGTGAGCAATATGACCTTTGTGCCTCATTTGTAAGTGCTCATCAACTTGCACTTATTGTAAACAGATGGATTCACTCCAGTCTATAATGTACAGATGGAGTGTGGCTCGGGCATGTGTATACTAGGTGTATATTTGGTAAAAACATTAAATAAAGTTATATGTAACAGAACAGCTGATGAAAATGAGTCAACATTTCTTAAGCCAGAAAATGAGAGCTGTCGCACTAAATATTGGTCCCATATTATTTAGAAAATCTTATTTATAATTTTTCATCGTTGACAAATATGAATTTAAAAAAAAAAGGGTTCTATAGTTTGACAGTTTTACAAAATTCATGAAAATGTTTGATTAGCTAATATTTCCTTCTTTAAAAAAAACAATATAAAATCAGAATTTCTTATTACAAATATGTTAATGGATTTTTTTTCAGTTAAATTATGAAATTTAATTTAATCGGTGAGAATGAGTTAAATGTTTGTCCTAAGTCAGGTGAAATGCTGACAATGCATATAAATATACTTTTCATTGAAAATTCTGAATAAAAGGTATATATTTTATCTTAGGCAATCCAGTTGTTTGGCATGGTTGTTTGGATTTGATCATGGAGGGCTCGAATGTCTCTGTAGACATGCTGGATCAGGACTCGGAGGCGAGTAGCAATAGGGAGTCTGGACGGACAGTGACACAAAGGATGCTGGACATGACAGACAACTCCATGGGGAGTGGCCTAGTGCAGCTAGCGGCCAAGACAATCGTCCAGTCTTTCTACTACAGACAGGTGTATCCCGAGCGGGAGAACTCGCTGATTCCCGGTGTCGGAGTGTCCAGCACCGGGCTCGTCTTCTACTTTTACGACTCTGTTCATGACGTGCTCCTCGGAAGTTCACGCTTTCCTTTAGCAGCTTTTTCTCCATTTGAGATAAATTTTACAGCAGTTATTGCACTTTGGATGGTGTTGAACCACAAGTATCTGTGTAATGGACTGTCCTCTGTAGATATAGAGGAGGTGCCTAAGGCAGGCTTTGTTACAGCCGCTCGGAACAAGCTTCACATTTACAGGGCGGCGCTAAGACAGGGTGGCGTAAACACCCGACTCTTCACTGCTAACAGTCTGGACCCACTTTCATTTGTCAATTCAAAATTCATTTTGTCAGACGTATTGAAAGATGTATAATGAAAACAGAATACAAACATTTCAGTATTAATTGTTGAATAATAAACTGTTGTATCAACTTGAATCTATTTGTTGGTTAGTATTCTTTTGTGTGTGAGAGTTTACTTTTGCTGGAAATAATAATACAGGGTTATTTTGTTAATTACTCTATTATTTTTGCAAAGACATACATTTTTCATCTCTTTTATTTCAATGTCAATAACTGTGAAATCCAAGCCTTATTGTTATAGAATCTGGATTTTGTCAGATAATTTGTGTAGTCTATTGATGCCTCTGTAAGGTGATGGTAATTGCCAATGACAGGCTGTATGGTCAAATGGAGAACATCACTCCTAGTGATATGTTCCTGGGTTACACCAACCAGTCTTGCATCTTGAATTTATATTTCCGTACAACAGTTTGTTGATGGTGCTATAACTTTATGAATTACCTTGATAACATGGAAGAAGTTCTTTTTATTTTAGTTCATATATATATGTTAAGAACAGGCATCTCCAAAAAAAAAATAACAACACTTACTTTTAGCTGGCCAAGTTAGTACAACATTGAAACACTGGGTTGTTCTACTCTTTATGAGATAACTGAGGAATTTACATGCATAGTTGGAGTAATATTACATAGGTATTGGGACAAGGCCACAGAAGATAGGGTGCTAGACCAGAAATCTTTATCCACGACTGGATTTGCCTCTTGTTGTTATACTTTATTGTATGATATCTAACAAGCAAGCTACTTGCCCTGTAGAGGGACTCCTCTCATTGTATCTACATTTGAATTAAGTTTGTTTTTTGTTTATTTTATTCAAAGTGGTCACCAGAGCCAGCCAGACACTAGTATTTATCTTATGATACATACTAGTATTTATCTTATGATACATACCACTTAGTCTAGTATTTATCTTATGATACACACTAGTATTTATCTTATGATACATACCACTTAGTCTAGTATTTATCTTATGAAACATACTAGTGTTTATGTTTAGATTCATACTAGTATATATGTTTAGATACATACTAGGATTTATATTTAGATACATACTAGTATTTATCTTATGATACGTCCTAGGATTTATGTTTTGATACATTATACAACTATGAATTTAATAAACTGTCTCAAATAGCGGAGATACATCTACAGTTGAACTTCGATATCTCGAACACTAATATCTCAAATACAATGGATATGTCAAAGTGATTTGTAAGTCCTAGCCAGTTATTTTACCCTCGATATCTCGAATACTTGAATATATCAAGGTTTTCAAACAGTCCTATCTAGTTCGAGATAATGAAGTTTGAGTGAATATACATTTACATTGGTCCATTCGTTTTTACTAACATGTTATGTCAGAATGCGATTCCACTTTGCGTTAGTCATTAAAGCTAGAGTCATTATTTGTCTCCGGAAAATAACTCCTGACAGGTCAATTTTTTCTTGGAAATCAAAAGATGAATGTCGCCATCCCCTTATACCAAAGTATCGTGATCTAATTCAGTTCATGAATAGGAAGAAGTTTTCGTTTTAAAAAATTGTATTGCACACTAGCAGAGAAACTTTTAGCCATTTTTTCTTTATCCCAATTAAGTAAAATAGGCGGTGACATTTTGACGAGGGAAAATTATGTAAAAATTTGCAGAATTAAACTTTATTTAAGGACAACAAATATTAAATAACAATTAATAAAAGAGTATTTCACAGGTGTTGATCGTATGTCTCCATAACATGGTCGCTTATGTCAGCAAACGTTCTGAAGGTTCACTTCCGGTAGAGACTGGGACAGCCTTCTCGACTCTGTCTGCTGCTTCTCCTCTTCGATAATATTCTCAGAACTGGCGTTCTTTTTATTTGATTTTCTTGAAGAGTGCCATCTTAACTCCCCTTGGGTCTTGAAGCCTATACTTCCCTGGAGGTTTGATATTTTACGTGCGTCTTTTGGAGATAATTTATCTTCATCACACTTTTCATGATTGGGAATATTTCCATTGACTCTAGTCGTCCTCATTGTATCACCGAGGTCTGTGCTATCCTGGTCGTCTTTGTTCCCTAGAAGTTTGTCGCCACTGTTTACACTGGTCATGTGAGAGTCCAGCACGGCCTGCGCCTCCTCGGAGAACTTCTCGGACCTGTCAATCATCACGGTGTTCTTGAACGGCAGTGTCCCCGTCGTCGCCGAGTAGTCCTCTCCCTCTTCCTCTGTGTCATCTGCAACTAAATTCAAATGAGAAAAAAATGTTCTCAATCAGAAGAGTGCTTACAAAGTAAACATACACATGTATTTAAAATTCTGTTATTGTAAAATTAAGAATGATAATTTCATGTTCTTCGCTGAAGCCAAATTTTATTAAATACTACTGTGTTTTAGAAATTCGCGATCGCTGATGAAGGATACTCATGAAATCCACGGAAATTGAGCAACCACGAATTTAAATGATCATGTAAAATGCTGAAATCAAATAAATGTGCATAGAATTGATTTAGTAGATATAAATTAATTTCCATGCGACTTCAACGTTATAACCATAGCAAGTCTAAGTACAGTGTGTTGTTAATACATGTAGTCAACAGTGTGAATATTAAAGATGCCGAGGATAACAATGCAAAATAACTAAATACAAACCACATGCAGTAGATGGCTTTCTGGAAGCATTGGTTGAAGTTTTATCTTCCAATGTCAAGGCCAATGAGAATCTTTTGTCGCCGACATGGCTGCCGTGAGGACTTCCGCTGAACGAGTTCCGGCTGCGGCTCGGCGTGGTGCGCATTACCCGTTCCTTGTTGTTTTTCTCGGGGCGGAACACTACGATGTAAATCTTCGTCACAAACAAACACAGCAGACACAACGTCCCGTGGACGACCAGCGCGATGGAAAGGGACATCACCTTGACGACCTTGTTATCGGAAAAGGCGTACAGAGGAATGAACGTAATCCACAGGATGAACGAGGTAAAGGAACAGTACATAATCTCGTGCGAGTCGTTCATCCCGTCCGGCAGTTTCCGCGTCTTTAAGGCAAAAACTAAACACGCTATCATTAACAGAAATGACCACCCCAGACTGACAAAGTAACTGAAGTTTCTTAGATCGATACACGACCTGTTTCCAATGGCTGACTCACGTGTAATGGAGTAGGAGACGACAGTGACCGGGGTATCGCCGATAATCCAAAACACAATGGCGAAAAGGTGTAGAGCTGAAAGAGTCAAAGTCATCACAAGGGCCGTCTTCATCGTACAAATGTTCCTGTGTAGTAACGGCTGTCCCTGAATAGTTTTATTCTTGATTGAAGATTGTAAATCGAACGCTCGATTATAGACCATCAGTTTGGACAGAATGGACGAGTAGGCCATGGTGTAACTGAGACCAAGGAATATTCTGAAGAAAGCACAGGATGCAGTGGAAGGTTCGCTGACCAGTATAAAGGGGGAAATATAGGACAGGAGTATACCTACTAAAAGTACCAGACTGGTTTCGAACCCTGTAGCCTTCACTATGGGGGTAGACCGCTTGAACACGAAAACGACAGATACAATGGAACACAGCACGATTCCCACTGACGACAGCACAAAGATAAGGATGACGTAGGGATTGTCATACTCAAGGTGCTTGACGGGGATGGCTACGCATGCGTTCTGTAATAGACCGGGTGTCCATCCGGTCCCGCAGGCCTGGCAGTTGTAGGGATCCGTCTCGTTTACGATGTCCGTGTATGGACACGGCTTACAGTCCCAGCAACAGGTGTCCCTTCGACTCCGGAAATCGCCGTGTTTACACGGTAAGGAACAGACTGACGTTTCCTGTTCCGGTCTGTTACCAGAATTCCAAACTAGCTTTTTCTCGTTGTCTGAAATTTATTAGTCTCGTATATGTTTATCAAATTATCAAAAGTTTTTGTGATCAATTAAAGTTGGTAAATATTTTCTATAGTTTCAATATTCTTATCATCATTTTAAGTTCGAGTGTTATGTAAACCAAACTGCGTACATGTTCCTGTCTCTGTCCACTGCCGTGGTTGGTACTGTAGAACACTGTATTGTACCGGCCCGTCCCTGCCTTTCACAAAACGAAACTTGGATTGGTATGGATCTACAAAGTAAGGACGAGTAAATAGTACCCCCAGTCTTTATCTAGGCTGTCCGTTATTCCAAGAGGTTTGGTTGTAAATTCAACGCAAGTCTCATACATCAAATTCTATAACTTTATAAATGTATAGATCTTTATGTTTTTCGGCCATAGGTTTACTTTCAGTATAAGAAAACTATACAAAATTCTTCTATTAACAGACCTGAGACGTTTGCCAAGAACTGGAGTAGTAGTTCCCCTGTGAGATTGGTCTTCATTGAATCACACACTCCCGTAGGTCCGCCTCCACAGAGCGAGGTGTGGATCTGATCTATGGCGTCACCGAATGCATACACTGCGTTACGGACATTGTAAGCAGTCAGTAGCTCCTTGAAATCTACATCCATAGAATTATGGTATACTAGTATTCAGTCTACACTATTCAGTTTGCGTCTTTACTGTAAAGCTAAACTTTTTTCATTCAACTCTTACTATCATTTCATGCAACACTCATCTTACCAAAAAATTCCAATTCCAAGATCTATTATAAAGAAACTTTAACGGTAACATTTATTTTTTTTATCACTTGGTATGCGACACATTTGATTTGATTTTTTTCTTATATCCATCTATTTGGGACGACAATAGTTTAAAACAAGCTTATCTTTTAAAAAGATTGGTGAGCTAGCACTGAAGCTATCATAAAACACAAAAGCAGATTTATTATTATTTATAAAACATTGGTTTATATATATTTTTGAATCGATTTATTAAATGGGAAGGCACAGTGGTGTACTGAAATTGTGCTGGAGTGGGGTCTTAATTTAGAACTGTGAATCTAGAGGCATGGCAAAGCTCATTGACTGTGTCTTAATCATTATGTATCTACTGTAATTTCAATTTCGGGGTGAAAATTTTCAAGAACCATTGGTACCAATGGTACGATGGCTTAAAATTATATAAATATAAGTAATAAGGAATCATTCTTTGAATATTATAAGGTGATAATTTCAGTCGGGGCGTGATCAAATCTATCATAAAGCCCTTCGAGCTTTATTGGATTTGATCACACCCCAACCAAAATTATCACCTCATAATACTCAAAGAATGATTCCTTATTCCTTATATATTTGGTCTTTAGCAGATCTCTATATTAAGAGTAAGGACATGAACTCGTTCCATTAGATACAAGTACGGTCTATTACCGTTCATCTTGGTATTAGAACAGCTGGATTTCTTGGACGTCGAACAGTTATACCGCTGCATCAGGTATTCTGCAAACCAGGGGTTGTGGGGGTTGTTTATGATCAGTCTGCAAGGTTTGATAGAAAAAATCAAAGTAGTGAAACAACTAACAGGAGATCAGTGATTGTGTCGCTTTATTAAGCTGAGCGATTATTGCAACAGTTGCGGTTACTATATGTAAAATCACAAATTCCGAGCATCGTGTACTTGGAATTGTACATCAAATGTTGAAGAAAATCAGTCATGCGTTATGATGATTGCACTGTTTGAATAAGATTTTATCGACTGTGAACTTAATTTTGGAGAGGTGACTGCTAAAAACAGAATTATTATTTTTCAACAGTTTCATCCCCTTACTCTTTGAAGTACTCGGCGAACCCTGGGTATTTTTTTGTCTTTGGACTGATCCCGATGGCGCCATTGATGACGTTTTCAAATCCGCTGGGGGGCTCCCTCCCTATCCATGCGTCGCCACCTATCCAGATGACGTTTTCGGTGCCGTGGATTGTATCCACTAACCCCATGATGCGGTAAGCCATAGCGTATTGCATAAACAGCACGGCTAAGACTTTTCCTAGAGTAAAGCAACACTGTCAGATATATAATAAAATATTTATAAGAAATGAATAATACATAATTTATATATAAGAGCGAAAATCAGGCATATCGCTGATTTTACTAAGTTAAGAGAGTTTGCTGATAGGTCTGCAACCCAAGTCGACACGTTTTACGAAATCAGAAATAGTTATTACTGTAGAGTTCTCTCATACATACAGTGTGTTTTATAAATTGAGAGTGAATATTGCTTGTATCTTTATCATCTTTATTTCTGAACAAGATTTGAAAGACTAGGATATCGCAACAAAGTCGGCGTTGGTATTTAAAAGTGGACACTACTCGATGTCCTTAAAACATATAAACCGTTATAATCATGCCTTTGAAAACATACAAACTGTATATCCGTGATAATTATGCCCCCTACAAGCCCTGTTACCTGGGCTATGATCATGTGTATTATGATCGTTTGTCTGAAGGCAAAGACTCGCTTTATTATCAAATCAAGCTGACGGTCTTGGAAAATTCAAAATAATGTTTGATGAAAACAATGTAAAAATTTACATGGTTATATATACATTGCATTTACAGTTAACAAAAAAACTGCGGTACCTATTGTTATTTAATATATTATCATGTCTTTGCGAAATAAATTCAACCAGCGATTGGACGGCAGACTGTACCATCTATAAGCCACGGAATGAAATGCGCGGAAAATCTTAAGAGTAATTAGTCCATTATTAACATTTCTAATGTAGTTATTATAAAACCGTGGTCTATATATTTAATTCACATGTATCCAGACGATGATATATGTTACAGTTGTTTACCATTTATTGCTGTAACGGTGAGCATTGATTGGTTGCTGCCCTCTTCAGCTTGTTTGCAATGTAAGTGCCAATTAGGGCGTTAAGAATTATTTCAAAATAATCTCGTACATTAATTCTAATGATGTTCTACATAAGACCTGGGGATTTGCTGGGGTTCTTGTATAGCAAGCACTGCTAAAGAATGACTACATGGTTTACATGGTGGTTTGGTAACCCTTTATTACCGTTCGTGTTTTCCTTCTTCATCAGATCGTTCACTACTTCCTTCATTTCTTCATCACTGGTTGTTTCCCTCACTTTCTTGTCGAAACCAAAACATATCCCGGCATCCTCCGCGGCCTCCATGATATGTGTGTAGCCCTCGATCCCGTAGTTACTGTCCTCGTATATGATACTGATGAATTCCCAGCCAAGGGAACTGTAACAAGATGTTGATGGTATTTACCTTTCATATCTTGATGACGGAAACAACAACCAAAGACAACAAGGATGGAGTTTATAGCTAATAGCAATTATTCAATAAATATAAATCGCCTTTTTTTGGAAAATCTTACAAAATAACTGCATGGTTTTATCATTATGACAATGTTCTTCAAAGTGTTTGATTTTAAAAACGCCTAGATTATGACCATTTTCACAGTAAAAAGGAAACTAATAGTATTAATTAAAGCAATGCATTGGAATTCATTTCCATGTAAACAAACGTCTGTACACTGGCACGGGCAGACGTTTATCTGTCACATTGTTAAACATTATATATACATTGAAACAGACGCTGTAGAAAAAAAAACAAATTCTGATGAAAACAGATATTAAGTTTCTTCATGTAGTTTAGGTTGACACGAGGCTTCAAGAACGAACTTCAGGTTATTGCGTCACGTTGACAAGTACCTTGGTACTCTGTGCGGTAAGAGAATTTACTCATCAATCTTAAGGACATAAGTATATCCTATCTATTGTCAATTATCTCATTTTAATGACGATGGATTCTTGCACTTGGCTTGTGCTACACTCTTAGCGCTGTAGACACTTAAGACTGGCTATCATCATTGACAAGATATAATATCCGATGCTACTTGACATGATGTTTTCCCCTTTATAGTTCGTGTGTCTTATCGAAGATACAATCTTCGATAAGTAAATTTTGTTACTTTAAGGCTCGACAAAATGTATGCAATACTCCGCTCTAGTGTATAGTCAAATTAGTTTTACAATTTATTGAATAGCCATGCACAACTGTATAATTTAGTGGTTTTAAAGTAGTCACTAGATAGATTTTGCAAAAACGTGTAATAAGTATCAAAGTCTATCAAATCGACCGTTTATTCTGATATACATATAGAACATCTGTTATTATCTAGTGAAAGCTTCAAGGCTGACAAAGATTTTGGTATGTTAATGAAATGTTGACTGTCTTTTACGGGGTTTATCCTAAATATAATATAATATGCTTAGTTCATTTGATATTTTTATAACTTTATAAGATTTTTTTTAAACACAATGTAAAATTGTAGACTACTCCGCCATTTACCTGTTCATTGTATGCATTATATGAGTGTACTAAGGCCTTTGGTCAAAAAGAATAAAGGCATTGGTGTTTGTTTCTCAAACGTCGAATAACCAATCAGCTATCAATAAATCAATCAACCATTCAACAAACCAACCAATCACAAAGCGGTGTGGAGCCTACCTGAGAATACTGACCAGGGCCCTCGCCTGGTACATGTCCGAGGGCACGGTCCTCTTGAAGAACTTGTATTTCACATTGTCACTCAGTTCAGGGGTTGTGGCAAAATAGCTTATCTGTATAAAAAGGAGAGAATGTATAGTGGGACTTTTTAGAGCAAAATCAAAACCATTTAAAACTTCTTTATTGTAGTCTTACTAAATTCTTCAGTAGAACTTTTTTAGAGATGAGTGACTAAGCATTTCAATTATGTTGAAAAATAAAGTAATTAGAAAAAGGGTGAAATCATCGCCTCTCCTTTACGTGTAAAATGAACGGTTCTTTATTTCAAATGTGTTTGAATTCTAGGTTTGGAGGGAACATGATTTCTATATCTAGGTTAGCATTTCTTACTATACGATTTTGTCATTTCTGTCGTCTTTCTGGGTCTCTGAATACAATATATTTTTAAATGATCAGTGAACAATGAAAGGGGCAACTGATTAGCAGCTGCCGTCAAAAACGGATGTGCTAAGCGCTAGGTATAGTGGATACATGTATTCCACGTACATGTATATACGCCCAGAAAAATCGAAGTCCCATGTTACAGTATCTTATAGTACGATGAATTGAAAGCACTCCTATTAGGGGTCATCGGTGCACAAAATAAACACCGCATGTAAAGATAGAAACCCGAGGGAAATAATCTCGACGTGATGTAAACAGCAACACAATCAACCAAGATAAAGATTTGCATAGGGTATTGATATTTGATATTTTTGACTCACCTGCGGAACTTGAAACAGGTTGAGGAGATTTGCCACAGGTACCGTCTCCTTACTTCTTGGCGGCCCGATCACACCAATGACGTCTTTTGAAACTGATGACGTACACGTACAGTTATCATATCTGACTGACCGAGAGTTATATCGCCTCTCTGCGAACTCTAGTGCATGCTGCAGCGCTACATTTGTTTCGTAACAGGAGTCCCTAGCTATCAACCCTATAGACAGACTTTTTCTTCTTCAGTTCGTCATTCACTTTTCTTAGAGCGAACACTGTGGCCTCCAGAATCTGTATCCCATCCTGCTCGTTGATTTCCGCTGTGCAGACTTGGTCCTTCGAGTAGTGTATCGGGAACAGGGCGCCCAGCATGAACCTCCCCTCGATTCGAACCTCCTTCCCACTGGTCTCGGCCGGACACTGCACGGCCAGGCACGCCATCAGGACAAACCCCACGGCTGCCAGATCCATGCTAGATTCTCGTTGGACACTCGTTCCCGTGGAGTTTTGATGTACAGGAAGAATTTAGCGTGGCGTTAGTGTGTTGTATTTTCTGCCTCATGCTTGGAAAGTGTTCTACAGAATAGGAGGAAGGAAGAGCGAAATCTACGGGCTATAATTAAAAATTAAATCAACAGTAATTTTAACGAACACATGTTTTTATACTTTTATATACATGACATTAAAGTTTAGTGAATCTCTCAGAGTAGTATATATGTCCAAACGTGACATACCGCCGTTAGATCATCCCCCTTCTAATTCTCACATCTCTTGTGTACTACACTTGAAATGCTTCGTTCCTTAGTCATTCATACGTTGCACATCCATCTACGACCGGAACCTATGTCAAAGATCTCCGAGTCGCTACAATATCAACACTCAATTTCCCTTTTTGGTGTTTTTCCTGTGACGGAAAGTATAATTGACTCAATGTTAGAATGACAAATTAATGACCCATGGACTTTATCTACTTTAAGATCTTAACGTTTAGCATTTATCGAAATATTTACTATACGATATTAGATTCATGTACAAGACAATCATAAAAAAAACATTTGTTAGGGAGAAGCTCCCTCTGTTGCACGTGCCATTTGGTTGGCCATTTTCTAGAGAGGGAGTTTCTTTGTCTGCATGTTGTGTATAAATGATTTTATATCCATTTGTTTCTACCGGAAATTTTGCTATACTGAAGTTTTCATGTGCATTCTGTATAGGATATTGTCTACTGGGGTAGGAATCCCAATCCCCAAACTATAAATAACTCAAATATCTAAATACTTGTATTATGTACCTGTATTCTTTATCTTTCATTGGGTTTTATCTAAATTCTTAGCAAATGCTGCTTTGGTCTAAGTGTTTAATCATACATACATGTACACTGTAATACATTTTGTAATTTATTTAATGCATACTTATCATTTATTGATAAAAGAAGTGTCCATTCCATTTCTCCCGTATAAACGTATCAAGGGTCTCATCGAATGCGATTGTCTTTTATAACAAGTCGTTGCTTCGTTCGAATATTTTGACAAAAAATGATTAAAACGTACGCTATTGTCATATCAAATTGTTCATAAAATGCCTAAAAAAGTTTTTCGAAGGATAGACCTCAATCGCAATCACGTGTAAGCTTTGTGAAAACCCTTTTTTTTTTGGGGGGGGGGGGGTATCTTTAACTGACTTTTGTGACACAGAGTATTGGTGATTTGAAAATCATTCTCAATGAAGCGTAAAACGGATTCTCCCTTGTGAATTCTTCCGGCGTAACATTCTGCGGACTCTAATGATCCCCACGCGTTCCTTACCGGGTTTTATCGACAATCGCGGGAAATTAAACGTGATAGATAATGGTAATTGACCTTTAATCTTCATCACCTGGGGCAGGAACAGCATGTTACACGAATGCCACCTTTCTCCTTGCCCATAACACGCCCAAATATTTCTAGAAATTCACCTTAAAAAGTTCTCCAATGTCTATGTAGGTAGTAAATGTAATGAAATTTCAATTGTGAGGCAAATATTTTATCTTTTTATGTAAACTTTAAGACGAGTTACAGATTCCACAAAACTACATTTGATAAATTAGCAGGGAAAGTATAATAGAGTCAACAAAACGTCATTCCTGTTGGTTACAGCAGCAGTGCCTGTGATATTCCAGTAGTGAATTTGTAAAATCATGCATTGATTTTAACTCAATGAATAAATCGTTCACTGAGAACATATATAAATCCTACACATACTACGAAAAGTACACTATCTTACAAACATGTAGTACTACCTAGTAGATTACCATGTTCCGTCTACCTTGATATATCACTGATCGTTATCTTCTGTAGATTCATATTATACTGAGATTTGTAACAGTATTATCAACCGTCTGCTATCAATACAAGAGATAACTTTAAATGGTTTTAAATTCCAAAAAAATCAAATTAATACTATTATACAAAATCAAATTAAGATATACTAAAAGCATTTTGAATCGTCGTAAAGAATGATGCGTTTGTATCGTTGTTTTCAGGTTGTAATTAATCTTACCTGGGGGTCTTTATCGGAGATAAGTAGTGTATATCCGTGCTCTATTGGCGGGCAGCCTCGTTCCCGTGACGTTATCGTGGGGGTGACGGGGCGGCTGTTGGTAAACATGAGAGCATTGTTACAGCTGCCGTAATCCAGCCACAAGGAGGTGGAGGCCTCCTACACGGTGCACGAATCGCTTCTATCTCAGAAACTGGGTCAAGTGTACAATAAAGATTATGATATCAAGATAAAGGCTTCATTGTTTGGTTCAGATGTTACTTTCATTTATCAATTTATTGTCTAAATTGTTTTCATTTGATATTATCTTAGAGTGATTTACGAATTGTTTATTTATCAGAGGTGTGTAAAAGAACGTACAACTTAATTCACATTTCCTATACAATAAAAAGTTTTCTTTGTCGGATGTCACCCTCTGATGTCTGCCCCTGGTCAAGGGTCACCTGAGAGCAGACACGTGGGGGACCCGCCCACCCTCTGGGGAGCTTCGTCACTCGCTGAATAACGACCCTTCATTTGTAACTACACGTATAATTCTGTCCTTAAAATGTCCACGTAACTCCCAGTTTGTTGATTTGTTTGGTTTTATTTAGTTTTGTTTTGGAGGGTTTTGTGCCCAATTCTCGCATTTTCCCCATTTTTGTTACATGAATATGTACCAGAAAAAACAACATTTTGTCTAGTTCTTGTGCCTTTTTACCCGTATGACTGTCCTTTTCTTCTTGAATTGTGTTAACCAATTGTGTCAAATCTAAAAGTTTTAATGTTTTCGAAAGCAGCTCGAAAAAAAAATCAACGTCAATAGATTGCTTATATCATCAATTGTTATCATGATACATGTATTTAGATAAAATAAGTAATGGCAAATTATATAAATATTAATTGTTGAACACATTCACCTGTACATATTTATGGTACATACATATTTTTTTCTGTAAGCGAAGTACACTGTAGCTATGTTTACAAGCCGTATATGGGTCATTATTAAAATATGCAGCCTTTTGTGTCAGTGTCAATTTAAAGGGGGGAAAATAATGTTCTGGGGAATATATACAGTACCATTGGATTTTAGAAACTTAAACCTAAATTGTTGAACAAATAAATCGACAATTTTACTGCTTAAAGTATAAAAAAAAATATTATTTGTTATGAGATTTCAGTGAATTTATGTTGTCATTAAATTTTTCCAACATCTTTAACCTACAATATCTTCAATAATATTGATGTTTTATTCCAAAAATCACCGTTAATTTTCAAAACAACATTCATATTTTAATATCTGCTATGCTCCTTAACAAGTTCTCTTTTAAAAACAATGAATTTGATGAGATATATGCTGGTACAAAAAATTTTTGTCATTGGTGTTACAAGGCAAATTATATAAAAATATCTTAAAATACATCAAGTAAATAATATTGTACTACAGTTGGAATCCCCCAGATCATAGTGACATCATTCCCTGCTACTAAAAAGATCAATGTATCAGTGATGACATCATTGTGATAGAAAATATTGCAGAAAATGTTAGTATGCTCCGAAAAATACAATGTAAACTGTGTCAGTGGGATAACGTGCTATTTAAGGTTTTCTATTATGAAAGAACAAAAAAGTTTTTCACATAAATGATGAATGTTTATAACATTATAACATAGGCTATGTAGCTTTGTGTAGTATCTGTTCTCTTGGGTCATACTGCTACATTTACTATGGATACATCAGTGGTATAACGGTCAGTGGTGTAACCAAAAACTGTTGTTACACCACTGAAAAAACTGTTACACCACATGACATTATTTAATTATTTTACTTTTTCTTCCATTTCATTTATATTTTGAGCATTTTGAACAATTGTTATTGATCAATTTCACAAATTAGACACTGTCACAATAAAGAAAGCTTGACTATTTAATTGCAATTGTGTTTTCTTAATCTGGAAAATGAGACCTGTTACACCATTGACATTATTTGAAACACCATTGACATTCTGTATGCTCTAATTATGTTTTACTCATTTAAATACTTGATTAAAAGATAAAAGTAAAAACAAATTTATTCTAATAAAGAAATGGAATTATCCACATTTTATTTTTATTAAAAAATCAAACTTTTTAATGACTTATAGTGTATTATAAGATATGTTATTCCACTGACATTTCACTTTCCCTATTATGTTATACTAAAATCTTTCAAATGCTTAAAGGTAACAAATGCTAGCTGAGCTTCAACAAACATATATAGACAAAGAGGAAGTGTATATGCGTTGTATGCATTGATTTTGGAGAAAATTGGAGAAAATTAAATTTTATTGTCCAAAATGTATGATTGATATGAGCTGGTATAGTATTGACAATGTTGTTTGCGAGATTGATGAGGCAAAGAAAGTTCGAACTCAGTACAAGGTGGATAAAAGTGTGTGGATGCCAATAGTAAAAAAATATTACATCAAAGAATGAGTGATTTAATGTAAAAAACATCTACATGCAATTTTTCTGTCAGTGGTGTAACACTGACTATAAGTGGTGTAACAGTGTGTCTATCTTCAGATTATGAAAGAATGAGGCACAAAAACTTTTATTTAAGATCAAATTTATCATTTTTTAAATGCAATCAAAAATAGAAATTAGTTTATTTTACAAAATTTAATACACTTATCTCTTATTTATTATCGCTAGCTCAGTGGTGTAACTTTAATGTCAGTGGTAAGACATAATAATCAGTGGTGTAACATGTACATTTTGCTCCAAATAAAATTAACTGACAATAATACATGTATATTTGAAAACACCAGTGCATTTATAGTAATGTCTTTTTTATGCTCAATTGAAAGAAAAATCCAGTTGTGTTCTTTTTAATGCTCAAATTAAAAATTTGTTGAGTAACATCAAGACTTTGTCTCAAATGTTATGTTGGTCACTATGTAAATGTGTCAAATATTTTCTGTTATCTAATTCTAATAACTTTAAATGAAGTTTGTTGATATAAACTTTATGTCCATCATTTTAAAAGAATTATTTTATTTTATTTCAGAATTTTTTCCTATACTATATACCTGTTACACCACTGACAAAATGTTCACAGTTCATTAAATTTCAGTCTAATTATCATCCAAATGGTAGATTCCAATGTTTGCAAATTTTTAGATGTTATACTTCATTGTTTGTTAAATGTGTTTTTTGCAATCAAAGTAATTTTTTCAGCAAAAATTTTCTCATGTTTTTCATTTTTCAAAAGTCTGCATATTTTGATAATGACCCATATAACTTACGTGTACATACAGAAGTATACACGATCTCGGTATATGTAACAAACCCCTCTCCCTCCCCCAGGAAAAAATACAGTCTTTATTAACATTTCACTAGAATAAATTAACTTTTATACCGAAGAAATCTGAATGTGTGCGTCTTTCTCTTTATGACCAATTCCCATTCCATTTTATCACATCTCGTTTTCTGGAGATGGCTTTTCATTGACAACCACTACCGTCGGTAAATTCCTTTTTTTTGGGGTTATGCAATTATTTGACACATTCATAAAACATTCTTTATTTCGTATTCTCCGTCAAATGTCTTTTGAATATCTTATGATTTAGAAATTATAAACCAGTAATTAATTTATGCTTTCATTGAACTATAAAAAAGCGATGCACGTATGACGTCATTATGTTGATTTTTGGAATTTCCCTGGTCGCACCATTTGTAACAGTACTCTGTTGTATAGTATGACTGCAGACATTTTAATCCCGGAATGCTGACCACAGATGTCTAGTTCCTGGTATCAGCTAATTCACAACTGTCGTTAACTTCCTATCAGAAAAGACAATAGCGCTCTATTGATTGTTTATAGGTCATCGATCAGTCACCGTGAAAATCGAGGGGATTTTGTCAACATCCGGAACATCTCGGAGCATTGAAAGTTTTTCAAAATCAAAATTCACAAGCTCTACAGCTTTAACCGACGGTCAATTACATACATGTATAATAATTTTTTTTTATTTCTTGCAAATATACACTGAATTATGTTATAGTGCATTATATATGTATTTATACATAAAGAAAAATGGTTTTCATTATGTTTTAAGGGAAGGTACTTTCTCTGTATTTCATTAAAAAAAAGCGATAAAAAATTAATGAAACTCAAATTATTAACGGGAAACACTGCACTTTACTGGAATCAATTATCTGATAATTAATTAAAATCTGTAATGTCTGTTTTAAACTGATATAGTTCAGTTTATTCACTCAGACCAAATAATTTGGTACAAGAGGAACATATATATAATACATACAAATACAAATCGTCAGAGGTGCAGACAAACAGGTACATTTTCATACAGGGAAAAAATATAAATAAAAAAGAGCAGACTATAGAATCACTACTTATATTAGATTTTAGTATAAAGGATCATAATAGGAAAACAACTAAGAGGAGCAGACAGCATCAAAAATTTTTGAAATAAATACACATAATTTTCTTAGCGATTTACAATTGCAATTAGTCATGAGTTCAGAAAACTTAAAAAAATTTGGTCTTTTCCAATATTTTGTGTTTATGTATTTTTTCCTTATTTCTTCTAGTGCCGAACATTCTAAAATATAATGAAATTCATCTCCAATAAGACCTTTATTACACAAAAGACATAACCTCTCATTCAAAGGAATGTTATACCATCTGCCTGTCTCTACAGGAAAACGATGGTTTGATGTACGAAATTTAATGAATTTTTTTCTTAGTTTTACAGGTAAAATATCAAGATACTTCTCAAAGCCAAAATATGGTTTTAAAATTTTGTACACTTGACCTCTGGAAGAACAATTAATATCATTTGACCATATTTGCATAAATTGGTCTTTTAATCTTTGGTTTACAGTAGCAGATAACCATTCTATATTGACAAAATTATGGTTCTGTCAGACATATTGTAGCCCGCACAAGTTCAAAATTCTTTGAATACAATCAATCCATGGGCTTTTACAATCGCTATTAAAATGTTGTGAAAATAAATATCTGTACACTGTATATACAATTTTGTTCTCGGGGCTTATTAGCAAACTAAAGTGCTATATACCATTTATAGATTTTTTTGTCTAAATATAATTAATCAATTAAATAAATGAAGATCAACAAATATACGTTATTTAAATAAAATGTCAAACATAATTTATCGATACAATTAAACAAGCGTTTTGATGTATTGAAAAGAATGAAGCTATTTATATGTTAAGTTTTTCTATTATTAACAGCTTGTATAAATTTAATTGCACTTTTATAAGTGTACAAACCGGTTACGACAAAGAAAAATTATATATATTGCCAGTTGTCCTCAAATGTTCCTAGTAAATATTTGCTTTTTATATAATTAGTAGCTTTTGATTCAATTTCATCGGTCAATGATAAGTTTACCCTTTCAATACCAATAAAGGTTTTTTTTACCATGTAACCATATTTTAGCAAACCTGCCCAAATGATGTATTTAGGTTTTAAGAATTGGTTACAAATTCTAACTGAAAAGAAATGTGTATGGATGAAATGTTCTTATTTTTTTAAAAAAAAATGACTCAATTCATCAGTGGATTATCTAATCTGAAACCCTGCAAGGGGAGGGTGTACGGGATATTAGATTAATAACAAATTCATTGGAAGAAAGGGACGACTCTACAATATATAGTGTATATAGAAAAACACCGCAGCTTGAAGATTAACTGTTTATACATGTACTTATATAGAAGGGGTCGCATGGAAGGAAACACGAAATTAGTATGCTGTATTTAGTTTGTTTTGAAGGAAATCCTCCCTTTGCGCCATCTCTATAGATATCGTGATCAAAAGACTTAAAGAAAAAAAACCAATATATGATCTTGAGCTTTCAGATCCAATGACATCACTTATTAAGGCCAAGTATTCGAATACATTAAATTGGTTAGAAATCAATGTAACTACATGTATTTGTACTGCTTACAACACGCAGTCCCAATAACGGCCCCGCTCCCCTGTTTACCTGTGGATACCTGTACTTACCTGTTTACCTGACAATAGGTCTGAAGTTCGGCCACCTTGTACGTACATTTCACACCTTTGTGATGCACGCTCGCCGCGAGGCCACAAAGTTTAACGCTATCAGCTGTTGGTTTTTCTGATCATCCTCTCAGAGCAGACGACCAGTTTCGTTTACGTAATATCTGAAAATACGTCATGTTTACATGTTCATTTATCTATGCATAATTAAACCGCTAAAAGTTAGATTGAGACTGATAGTTTAAGTTCTCATATTTTTATTTGTTAAAATTCTCATATTTTTGTAGATAAGATTTCTCATATGTTTGTTAGTTAAAATTCTCATATTCTTTCTCCCCTCTCTTGCGATACATAAAAGAAAAGATCTATATAACATATTGATGGCGCTAGACAATCTCCCCTTTTTCTTAAGATTAGCAACTTGTGGTTGGACTCCGACGCAGATTATTGTGCATTAATAAGCTCCAACGACTATGTCATACAATGATTAAATGATAATCGTTGGAATCTCTTCCTTGAGCGTGGATACGTAACACACAACTATCGCACAAGCTCTCCATTAACCCCGGGCAGACACAGGAAACATATTCCTACGACACACGACCACAACAATTTAAAAATCAAAAACCATTTTGACAAATGAGAGCATGTCATATTTTTTCATAACGTCTTATGAAGTTATTTATATCTAAGCTGAAATCTTGTGAATTAATTAGAATTTCGGTGATTAATCATTTCACAAACAATATTGCTCCACAGGTATATATACTGACAGCCGGGGCTGTATCCACAAACACTTCTCTCTCACTCAGCCTTCGCTAACGACCGGCGCTCGCTCTCTGACTGCATTGTCAGCTGCTGAAGATAACATTTTCTGTAATTCTAAATCTCTGTGTGAGAAATTCCAACAAGACAACATGTACAGCTCTGTAATTGTGATTTTGATGTCACTGCTAATTCCTGAGTTGGTTCGTGGATGGTGTCAATTTATTCCACAGGAAACTTTGGCCATTCCTGGAAAGAAAAGTAAGGGTCATCTAAGGTTACGAGCATTTATACTGATAACGAACTTTCGTTTATGTGACGGACACAAGAACATCTCTTTGTTTTTCGATGATCGAATTTTTTCTACGGTTTTTTGCAAGTTATTTTTATATCATTATTCATTTGCTTTTTATTATTTTTGCAGTGTCATTAGACTGTCTTTACAAGGACTCCATCCGGGTTCCTTATCGGCAGAGCTACCGCGACGAAAAAACCTGTCAGGACTGTAGCTGCTCAGATAGTGGACTACAATGCTGTGGGTAGGTACAATTCACAGAACTAAAATAGTCTTAATATTAATGTATCCATACCTCTATTATATGACTTAGTTTATCGGGGCATTTTAATGAAGGCTTTGTGAAACCACTGTCTATATAACTTTTTTTTATCATAATGAATTTAACATTCTAATGTTTTTTTTTAAATGACTAAGGGTTAATGAACGTAAATAAATGCATATTTTATTGATATTTGTTTTTAATTTTGTAAGATTTGGAAACAACGCCGGGGTATTTCACGTTGAGGGATGCATCGAAAAGAAGGACGGTTGTTATTCCACGTATGTGGACGCTAACGATCCAACAAAGCCTTGCCCCTCCACCCAGACCACCACCCAGGCCCCACCTGTGCATAACGAACAGGTGCCCGATAATCAGGTTTACGGAAATCCGTTTGCCTCCAAGGGTCAGGATTCCAGGTACAACCCGTTTAATAGCCCAAACTCTCTGTATAATTTCAATTTGAACGAGAAGCCATCAGAAGACAAAGCCGAGAGACAGCGGCAGTACGAGTTCCTCCTGTCCCTGCTTCAGTACTACATGATCAACGGCAGTTAATCCGGTCCCTTAATCCGGGGTCAAAGGGCGCGGTCAAGGCTACAGAAATCCATCGTTTTATTAATTTATTATTAACTTTATTTATTGATTTGATAGATATGTATTTTATTTTATTTTTCGTTTTCGTCTTTTCGGGAATATTTATTATGTGTCACCAATTCACATTAAAGAATACGTGAATGCAAGTCTTGGAGACCATGGTTGTTTGGTAACATTTGTCTAATGAATGTTTGTGCAATTGTGTTTGGATAATAAAAGACAATTGAAATTAAATGCTTGATATTTTTCTTGTGTGTGTGTGTGTATGTGAATGTATATATATATACACACCTAGTAAACAGTAGTATATCTTGGACTTCGTTTATCTTCTCGCCATTGAGTCGTTAAAGACGATGTGCTGTGTTGTTCTGCTTCAGACCTCAATCCACAAAACAGTTGTTGCACAGTGTTAACACCGCCCTTCAAATGTTTCTTATATACAAGAACAGTTTCCATGGAATTTAGCATTGAATAAGTCGCCTCATTTTGAACAGGGTTTTTTTTAGAAAAGAAATAAGTTATGAAATATGTCAAATCTTGTCATTAAATTTGAACTCTAATTTGGAAACTGCTAGCCACAATTGTTTTGGAACTGCGTTAGATATGCTGCATTGTGACAGGCAGTGAAGTGTATAATTAGCTTTGACAGTGTGACAACCTGCCTACAGTCGTAATCCTTGTATGATCTCACACACATGTAGTGAGGATCTGTAAGGAACAACCATCTTCCCCATGATATGGTAAGCAATTTATGTTCAACAAATGTGTGCTTGTTCCACTTATTCAAATGTTATAGATGATGTACCCTTAAGTTTGCTTTATGGGTTTTTTTGGGTTTTTTTTTACAGTTTTAGTGTCTTGATCACTTTTTGAATAGGGTTGAATTTTGTCAGTCGACATTGAATTAATGCTTGTCATGTTTTATATGAAACCTTGTGAGGAAAGTTAAACGAGATTTATTAAAAGAGCTTCAAATTTCAGTCATAATTCAGAATATTCAACGATTTCGAAATGTCACTATTTCAAAGGTGACGTCGCTCCCATTCAACTATCGTGCATTAGCCCCGGCGCAGTGAGAGGGTGTGTCCACAAACCGTCCGGCCGTAGGGCACGCACAGTCACTGTAAACACTAGGGCGTCCACTCAGACTTCAGAGAGTCTCCGCCATCATGACCCGGGTCCACGCTCTGTGTGTTCTACTGCTCCTGGATTTGATCTCCGGAATCTGTGTCGGGTTCGATGTTTGCCATATTCTGATACAAGTCGAACACGACTTTGACAAGAACAAGAAAGGTAATCATATCTATTTTTATCTGTCGTCTTGTCTGCAGGGCTTCAAACATCAAAGCACATTTATTTCATCGCAGTGATTGAAATGTTAATTAAAGTCAACGCGTTGCGAGTGATATTTGAAAGAGTACCTCTATATAAATAGTGCTTGTTTAGGAGGGTAAGAAATGAAATTGACACCCCGAGAAAACTATTGTCAACCGACGCGAAGCGGAGGTTGACAATGGTTTTCGAAGGGTGTCAATTTCAACTCTTACCCTCCTAAACAGGCACTATCTATTTTATTATATTGAATGTCTTAATTTTACAGAAAACTCTTCTACATATAAATATATAAATGACGTGAATTCTTTGGCGAACCGTACGCGCATACTGTAAATTCCTTATATTACGCGAGTACTTAATTCCGCGATCCCGCTGTTTTGTATCAAATCGCGAGAATATAAAATCGCGAACGCGGAACTTTTATCCATAATTATTTCTCACAGTTCTCAACTCTCAAAAAATAATGGCGAGATTTTAAAATTCGCTAAGGGTGCTCCTCGCGATTTTACGCGGATAATAATTTCTCGCGTTTAATTAGGAATCTACAGTAGTTTACGCGCATGTAACAATTCGTTGTGTTACCCGTTGCTAAGTGTGTTGCTAACGCTGCGGGTAATAGAACGGATTATCAACTGCGTCTAAACCAATCAGATTTCAGTATTTAACATGAAGGTATAATAAAATTCCATGTTCTATAACCAGGCTATGGATTTAAAATGATATTCTGTATGCTTGTAACAATATCTATTTTTAAAAATAAAACCGTCGTTTGTCCAATTTCACTGCTTACTTTGATGACATTTTTGTTTTCACCAGCGGTATAAGTTCAGTCAAATCAAGACTGCTGTGTAGTCCACATGTTTCTGTAATATCAAACATTTACCCGTATCAGTCTCAAACTGTAGATATTTATTTTCCATTGTTTGATGTTTTGGGATGGTGGCAACATTTTTTATAACATTAACAACTTCTATAAAGAAACTAGGCCAACATAGAATACTACTGACGAATCGTTGTCATACTTTTTCTTCGGTTTGCTTAGGCCATTGTTCATACATTCATTCTTGGATCCTCCCAAGCTTATGAAAATTTGACTTATCCTGTTTTATAACATTCATATTTTGTCAAATAAAGCAGACTTGCTCAGGTTTCATGCATCAAGCAGTGCTATAAAGTGAGGGATATTCTTTACAAATGTTAAGGTACAATTCATTTAGTTAACATAAACAACAGAATCTAACTCTGCAGATGTGTTTGTCTGGATCCAAATTTCACATTATTTTAGTTTACATGGCATTTACATGTCACGATCAGCCATTTTATTGCAGGCTACGCTCACTGACATTCGGTGAGGATTCAGTAATTTTCGATAATTGAGTAATTTGAGTTTGAGCCGCTACTTCACAAGCTGTGATAGTACCGTTCTAGAATTGGTGTAATCTGTGTGATTATTATGTTAATGGCATAAAATTCTAGATTAAGTGCAGTCTGTCTGATTACTAATTTGTTGTCGCAATGAGATCTGTCTGGTGACTTTGTTTTTGCTATGAGATCTGTCTAATACCTGTGATGTTGCTATAAAATCTATCTTGTGCCTGTTTTGTTGTTATGAGATCTGTCTGGTGACTTTGTTTTTGCTATGAGATCTGTCTAATACCTGTGATGTTGCTATAAAATCGGTCTTGTGCCTGTTTTGTTGTTATGAGATCTGTCTGGTGACTTTGTTGCCACTTTGGGATCTGTCTGGTGACTGTATTGTCGCTTTGCAATTGAGTTATATGACTTTTGCAGTGACTGCCTGTCGCTATGAGATCTGTCTGGTGACTGTGTTGTCGCTATGAGATCTGTCTGGTGACTGTGTTGTCGCTATGAGATATATCTGGTGACTGTGTTGTTGCTATGGGATCTGTCTGATGACTTTGTTGTCGTTATGAGATATATCTGGTGACTTTGTTGTCGCTATGAGATATTTCTGGTGACTTTGTTGTCGCTATGAGATCTGTATGGTGACTATGTTGTCGCTATGAGATCTGTATGGTGACTATGTTGTCGCTATGAGATCTGTATGGTGACTATGTTGTCGCTATGAGATCTGTCTGGTGACTGTGTTGTCGCTATAAGATCTGTCTGGTGACTGCCTGTCGCTATGAGATCTGTATGGTGACTGTGTTGTCGCTATGAGATCTGTATGGTGACTGTGTTGTCGCTATGAGATCTGTCTGGTGACTGTGTTGTCGCTATGAGATCTGTCTGGTGACTGTGTTGTCGCTATGAGATCTGTATGGTGACTGTGTTGTCGCTATGAGATCTGTATGGTGACTATGTTGTCGCTATGAGATCTGTATGGTGACTATGTTGTCGCTATGAGATCTGTATGGTGACTGTGTTGTCGCTATGAGATCTGTCTGGTGACTGTGTTGTCGCTGTGAGATCTGTCTGGTGACTGTGTTGTCGCTATGAGATCTGTCTGGTGACTGTGTTGTCGCTATGAGATCTGTCTGGTGACTGTGTTGTTGCTATGGGATCTGTCTGATGACTTTGTTGTCGCTATGAGATCTGTCTGGTGACTTTGTTGTCGCTATGAGATATTTCTGGTGACTTTGTTGTCGCTATGAGATCTGTATGGTGACTGTGTTGTCGCTATGAGATCTGTCTGGTGACTGTGTTGTCGCTATGAGATCTGTATGGTGACTATGTTGTCGCTATGAGATCTGTATGGTGACTATGTTGTCGCTATGAGATCTGTCTGGTGACTGTGTTGTCGCTATGAGATCTGTATGGTGACTATGTTGTCGCTATGAGATCTGTATGGTGACTTTGTTGTCGCTATGAAATCTGTATGGTGACTGTGTGTTGTCGTTATGAGATATATCTGGTGACTTTGTTGTCGTTATGAGTTATGTGTGACTTCTGCAGTGACCGCCTGTCGCTATGACGTCCTGAAGCTGGACCCGTCAGGAGTGATGATCAGAGAGACGGTATCCACCCCTGTCAACACGACCCTGTGTCACGAGCTCAGGACCGCCGACACCTGCAGTGCGGACGGGGAGCTCGTCACGTGTCAGTAAGTAATTACGTCCTGGGTCAGTGAATATTACCACGTGACACCGAGGTTTGGGTATTTTGATTAACATATTGTACTGGTATCTCAAATTCGCCCAGTCATATTTAGAAATAAAAACATTTTCTAATAAATACAGTCATCTAACATTACATGTACATTTTGATTTCGGTCATTCTTAAATTTGATCGATAACGACGAGGGCGAAATGGGCAAAAATAAAACATAGGCCAATATTTCCCTGAATACACTAAGTTATCTGATTTCATTTCAGGAATTAAAATTTGTTACCTATGATATGATATTTTGTTTATAATTTGAGACAGTTTTATAAAACTTTAAAGCGAGAAGCTTTTAAAGCAAACATAAATTGGAAAGAGTCATATTACATTGAGGAGTGTAAAACCAAGTTTTCACGCGTACGTAATATATACCTAATTGACAATGTATTCTCAAAGAAATCGATTAACCTTGTTTAAATAGAACTTTATTTAAAATTCTCAGAAAATGATTTATAAGGTTTTGATGTGCGTCATTTTATGGCATTGGTAAACAAAACAAAAATTGTATTTTTGAATAAAATACCGAAAAACTTCATTGTGTTAATCTTTTGAATTTGTCTACAGCCATGTTCCCGAATGGGAGAGACACCCGCATGGAACATTCATACCACCTACGGGGTGTACCTTCTCCCAGAACCTACAATGTCAGCTGGAAACAATCTGTCCTACTGAGGTTAAACAATCTGGAACTATACCTGTATCCAAGACAACAGAGAAAACCATGACAACTACAGAAACACACAGGAGACAGTTTGTAAAAACTGTCAAGAACCCGGTAAAAGTAGAGGCAACTACTGCAGAAAACAAAGAGGCCACAACGGAACAAGAGGAGATAACTCAGCATATCTTTATCCACGTGCAAAAGTATGTGACAGAAAAACCGCACTCCGGAGCGACAGTGATTAGTGTAAACTCTTTGGTGACCATTTTGTCAGTTGTAATGAATATTTTATTTCTCACCATGAAACTGTAAGAATAAACCATTAATGGAAAAATAATTGAGTAAATGTGTTTTTATGAAACGTGTTGTGTGTTCATTGGTCATTTCACATGATTAACTGATGATTACTAGAAAGCAATAATTCTGGATTTTATGACAAAGACATAAACTGTTAGGTTTATCAAATATACAATAAATGGGGTACATGTATGACTTATATTGGTAGCGCGGAGACAACGTGCTGTACAAATAGATGCAGGCTAATCGGTTTATTTTTATACGTTCTAGTTGCAAAAGATCAACTTTCAAATAGTATACCAATCTACTTTGATACCTAGACTTTTGGAATTTTTAAAGTTTGTTTTGCGAGGTTTTTGAAAGAAAAATGGTCACAACAGTTGTGAGATGAAAAATAACCAGAACGGACCAAGTTATCTTAAATAGACAAACATCATATGTACATTGAATCCTCGACCTTGTCTTTATTCAGGTTAATAAGGTTTCTACCCATATACGTCCGGGTGTAAGGCTACATCGCAACAACGAGTTCCCCTTTACGAGAAGAACTCATCCATCCTTCAAAACCAGCTACCAGCCTGTACGCGAAGACCAATGAGTAGAGATTTACATGTCCATGATGACAGAAAATCAGTACATTGTTTAATTATAGGAAGAGTCAAAAAGTCGTCAAATCATTATTGGGAACAGAGAGCAATAAGTTTCAGCTGACAACTATGTCAGATTTCAGCACAGTCAATAACTTGTCTCTGTATCTCTGATTCGGCAGTTATCTATCTCTCTAGCTTGTAATTATTAGAACGTACCGAAACACGCTTAGAGTAATTATTATTGTACGCTTAATAATATAGTTTTCAATTGGACAACTTATAAGAAAACACATTTCACGGTGGTAAAAATAAAGCTATTAAAATAGTAATTATTCAAATTCAAAATAATTAATTGGATGTTCTTACATTGAAATGCAGATTTTGTGACATAAATATGTAAAATGTAATCATAGGACCTAGCCAAGGTTAGGACTAGGTGAACACAACAAAGTGAGGGTCTAATCGTTTAATTATACACGTATCACTGGAATTCCTTGGTAATGCATAGAATTATTATTATATATAGGACAATATCACTATTAAGGTCGTAATTACAACAACTCCCACGATCTGTAACCGAACAGTTTCTTTATACTACGAGTGGAAATGATACTCCATATAAAGTGTTCTTCACGTTGTGTCTTTGGTGTATAAACACTTGATATTTGACTTCAGTTGTAGGGGGACTGGGTGGTGGCGGTCATTTTTAGGCTGTATTTATCTTTCAAAAGAAGAATATGTATAAAGAGAAAAGAAAATGTCAAAATTTTAAAGCTGAAATATACATGTATTGATTTTTCTTTACTAAATAATATCGAGCGCAGCAGGATCCGCCTGGCTGCCAACTGAAATCATAAGCCAAAGTTAAACAAAGCGTCGCGCGCTCAGTCTATTGTGTGCGTTTCAAATAAATCAAACTGCACTGTGTTAAATCTGCGCTCGGTCCAACGGTCACACCGTTTACATTATTAGTTTAAAGCTTTAAAAAAATCATATCTGAATGTTTGAATTTGTTGACAGCCCAGCCTCCTTAACGTTATTTGTCTTTAATGGCAGATAGTTTATCAATATCTGTAATACCTGTATTTGTTTGTATCTTTTGTCCCTTTCTTATATTGTACGGATTGTAATGTCTGCCCTTGCGTCTAAACTAAACGTATGTAATGTGAGTGTGTGTGTGTGTTTGACAAATAATTTGTAAAGTTTGTCCGTTTGTCTGTGAATTAAACAGTCTGTCATGTTTGTCCGTCTGACTGTTGGACATTCTCTTTTATCTTTGTGGCAAGCTCACCGATTATTGTCAGACTGTAGTTTAGAATTATTATAAAACTGAAATAAAAACTGCCCCAGACGATTTCCTCTGACAAGTACAAACTATGAACGTGCATGAAAAATGCATATTTTTCTTAAATGTCTGAAATGAATCATTCCAATCTTCAAATGCACGGCTTTTGGAAACAATTGACATCTGCGAACCCTACAAACGGGAAAACTAATCTAATTAAACGAGTGCACGTAATCGCTGCATATAATTCATGCATAATATGAATATCGTATGAATTCGCTATAATGTTCAATTCAGGTTACCTACCTCGTGTCTATTAATACTGGCCCCTAGCAGTTCTCACCTATTTATCTCGGACAACCCAAGCGTATCCGGACGTACATGAGGGATGATGCGTTGTGACGGTCTGTGCGCGCCCAGTCTCTGAGACAGGGGACCTACCATTGGGGGACAGAGACGAGGATGATCGCCGCGTGCTGGATAGCGCTACTAACCCTGACCGTGGCGGGGTACGCCCGGGGAACATGTATGCGTTACGAGAAGGAAGGGGGCAGCAACACTGGAAATGGGGTCGAGACACCCGGTAAGTCTGTGTTTTATCTCCTTGCTCATGTCTAACTCTTGTAGGATCTGTGGCTGAGTGTACTTAGTTTATCAACCAGCAGTAGCTTATAAACCTGTAGTATGTACGGAAAGTGTAACTTTGCGTTCGTTCACGGCATTAGTCCAATTTTTTATTTATTTATTTTTTTTAGGGGGGGGGGTTAGAATTTTGATTTTAGGAGATTTATACATGCGTATAGATAAGGGTGCCTGGAAATTGTGTACCTAATGAAATGTTTTGAAGCGTCGTGTATTGAAAATTATTCATTTGCGTTTATGTGATTTTTGAAGCTCTAAGCTTTGACTTATACAAATGCAAATTTTTTCGTTTAAATTAAATGAATATGTCTTTGGTTTGCACTGACGATGTGTTATAAATTTTATGTAAACTTATCTAAATTAAGAAATAAACAAACGTTTCAACTGATTCGTTTACAAAAAAATCTATTCACAAGAAATTATACCTGTTAGAAATAAGTATTTCAAAGAAAAAAAACCTCTCCATTGTCACAGTGTCAGGTGTAGAACGTTCACGTCTGTACTACGTCTCTGACTTTTGAATTATCCGTGAGACAGATAATGTTTCGTTTGGTGTCAACAATGACTTTGTCGTTCAACGCAAATTGATGAGAGAATCAACAACAAAGGCCAACGTTATGCAACGACGAATGTTGAAGGCCAGATGAAATCTCACTTTTATATAAAGAATTCTGTCAGTCTATTCACAAATGATTAGAAATTCAGATTTATTCTTCAATGCATTTTAAGATAATCACTTTGCATTTTCTCCTGTATAACACAAAAAAACCACATTGTCGGTATGCCAATCAAGCTGAAGGTAGTATTGTAAATTATTTAAGAATGTTTAAACATCAGCATCATCCGTAGACAATTATAATCTATAGATCCCGATACTTAATCAGCGATTTCGCTGTAGTATTTAATTCGTTGTACAACATTCGTATTCTGATGTCAGTATGTGCAATACCACAGAGTTATTTGTTGTCCGCTTATCTATTGCCTATATATTCCACCTATTTTATTTCTATGTTTGTGCAAATTTGTTGCTATTCTAGTCTGCATATTTGTTATCGGCCTAGAATGTCTATTTGTTTTCTGAGTAGAATATCTATTTGTTGACATTTTAGTCTGCATATTTTTGTCTGTGTATTACACCTATTTGTTTTTTATGTAGTCCGCCTATTTGTTGTCTGTGTTGTCCGCCTATTTGTTGTCCGTGTTGTCCGCCTATTTGTTGTCTGTGTTGTCCGCCTATTTGTTGTCTGTGTTGTCCGCCTATTTGTTGTCCGTGTTGTCCGCCTATTTGTTGTCTGTGTTGTCTGCCTATTTGTTGTCCGTGTAGTCCGCCTATTTGTTGTCCGTGTAGTCCGCCTATTTGTTGTCCGTGTTGTCCGCCTATTTGTTGTCCGTGTTGTCTGCCTATTTGTTGTCTGTGTTGTCTGCCTATAAGTTTTATGTGCAGTAAGCGTATATGTTGGCCGCCTATTTGTTGTCTGAGAAGTAAGTGTATTTGTTATCAGTATTGTCTGCCTATATGTTTTATGTGTAGTCCGCTATGTTGTCTGTATAGATTACCTATTTGTTGTCTGTTTAGTCCGCCTATTTGTTGTCTGTTTAGTCCCCTATTTGTTGTCTGAGCAGTCCCCTATTTGTTGTCTGTGTAGATTACCTATTTGTTGTACGTATAGTTCGCCTATTTGTTGTCTTTGATGTCGATGTGGTCACTCTTTTTATTCGTTGTCATTGTAACCACAATTTGTTTTGTTGCCGCTTTATGTCACATTTTTTGTTGATTCAGTGACAACAATCTCACTTGCTGCTGTGGTGGCACGTTTTGTTTCAGAAGTCCTGTTAACTTTGACTGTGTTCTGTTTCATTTGACTTATCTAACATTTTTTTTATAAAAATTTTATTTTGAAAGGCATAACAGTTTATTACTTTGACATCAATCCTATTAACTAGTGCCTTGAGAATCTAAACCACAAATTTTTAATTATATTTAAAACACGCCAAAAAATTCGCTTTATTAAAAAGATATTGTCCATGTAGATCATGCAATATCAAAGCAATTTAAATGATAAATAGTGGTTAAGGTCCCCTAAAGGCGTTTACTAGAGAGAAAACCAGACGACATATTACAGCGACACACGACGACGACAGGTAAATAAGAGTTATCTTCCCGCGCCCACTCATGTCCTTGTGTGGAACAATCGCACACGAATGGCAAAGACAAATATTTTTGCATTATATTCAGTTTTAATAATAAACACTCATCGTTGCACACATATATATATACATATATATTCATATTTTATTATCAATGCTTAGCAACTGAAGACAGATCAATTTATGAAGTAAAAGGTTAATAAAACACTTTAAACACTTTTAGAGATATACCAGTTAAAATGTAAAATCAGATGCAAAATTTGATTTTTCTAATGTTTGTTTTCAAAATATCGACAAAAGGCAATCTCACTTTTTTTTTGTCTTTAATAGTCATTTAGATAGAAGCCACCGGCTACATTGCTTAGGACATTAAGATGAATTGTTACAAATGTATTCCAGAACTTGATGTTTCACTCTTGACAAATGAATTATGAAGCTCACTTAATTATTATCATACTTGACAGGACTGTCATCAGGATAAATAGCTCTACTAACACTTATACACAGACCTGTTGTAACGCTCGGAGAGTAAACTTGTTTGTAAAAGTACGCCTTACCGAGGGCTAGAAAAGGGTTCGTTTATCACAAAACAAGGAGCTACCCACCACTCTAAAATTTATTGCATGCGTCAAAAAAAATAAAGTATTGAAGTCCTTGTAACTTAGAAACAACATTAACCCTCTCCTTTTAACTCAATAATACAAACAACGTGAGTCAAGAAACAATGTTACACGGGTAATAAAGGCAACTGTGCACGCATTCCGAACCTTTACCTTGTTATTTGGCCCTTAGAACACAAAGCCTGTGTCACAGAGTGCATTTCTCCCTACCTCTCTTGATATAGTAATTTCACTGCTTATAACTGTGTTGAAAAATAGTAAATCTGAATCATTCAGTAGGATCTATCTCACAATGTGGAATAATTGGGTTGAAACACAGTCCATTTACCACTACTGATAGGGTGGTTTACTAATGGTTAGGGTATATAATAAAGGCTAAGACTAAACAAAACTTTTTACCTTTTTTAGTGCGTTTTGAAACTCTATTGCTACAAAGGCAAAGCCCCAGCGTCTGTTTCTTTTGGAAAGGCGACATTAACATGGCAACTACATACTGCTTATCTGTGAAATTTTATATGTCGACTTGATACATCTGATCTGTGTTATTCTAAAAAAAAAACTACATACAGCTGATCTGTGACATTCTACACGGCAACTACATACAGCTGATATGTGACATTCTACATGGTAACTACATATAGCTGATATGTGACATTCTACACGGCAACTACATACAGATTATCAATGACATTCTACATGGCAACTACATACAGCTGATCAGTGACATTCTACACGACTACTACATACAGCTGATATGTGACATTCTACGCAACCACTACATACAGCTGATCTGTGACATTCTACATGGAAACTACATACAGCTGATCAGCGACTTTCTACATGGTAACTACATACAGCTGGTCAGTGACATTCTACACGGCAACTACATACAGATTATCAATGACATTCTACATGGCAACTACATACAGCTGATCTGTGACATTCTACACGGTAACTACATACAGCTGATCAGTGACATTCTACACGGTAACTACATACAGCTGATCTGTGACATTCTACACGGCAACTACATACAGATTATCAATGACATTCTACATGGCAACTACATACAGCTGATCTGTGACATTCTACACGGAAACAACATACAGCTGATCAGTGACATTCTACACGACAACTACATACAGCTGATCTGTGACATTCTATATGGCAACTACATATAGCTGATATGTGACATTCTACACGGCAACTACATACAGCTGATCTGTGACATTCTACACGGCAACTACATACAGCTGATATGTGATATTCTACATGGTAACTACATACAGCTGATCAGTGACATTCTACACGACTACAACATACAGCTGATCAATGACATTCTACACGGCAACTACATAGAGCTGGTCAGTGTCATTCTACACGATTACTACATACAGCTTATCAATGACATTCTACATGGCAACTACATACAGCTGAAATATGACATTCTACACGGCAACTACATACAGCTGATCTGTGACATTCTACACAATTACTCCATACAGCTGATATGTGACATTCTACATATCAACTACATACAGCTGAAATATGACATTCTACACGGCAACTACATACAGCTGATCTGTGACATTCTACACAATTACTCCATACAGCTTATCAATGACATTCTACATGGCAACTACATACAGCTGAAATATGACATTCTACACGGCAACTACATACAGCTGATCTGTGACATTCTACACAATTACTCCATACAGCTTATCAATGACATTCTACATGGCAACTACATACAGCTGAAATATGACATTCTACACGGCAACTACATACAGCTGATCTGTGACATTCTACACAATTACTACATACAGCTGATCTGTGACATTCTACACGACCACAAAATAGAGCTGATCAGTGACATTCTACATGGCTACTACATACAGCTGATCAATGACATTCTACACGGCAACTACATACAGCTGATCAGTGACATTCTACACGGCAAGTACATACAGCTGATCAGTGACATTCTACACGACCACTTCATAAAGCTGATCAGTGACATTCCATATGTCAACTACATACAGCTTCAGAATAATATTTCTGTACATATAAGAATAGATATAACAGACATGACAATGGGTAAGGGATATAATCTTAGATCAGAACTTTTTTTTTTGTTTCTAGTGACAAAGTGTACATATAGTGACCAGAACGGGAAAACCATAGAAATCAATGTAAACGCCACCTACCGGCATCTCACGGACTGCACGGACTGTAAGTGCTTGACATCCGGAGTGGTGGAATGCTGCGCGTAAGTACAAACAAGCACATTGTTCAAAAGATTCTAGATTTAAAACAACATTTCAGAAAAAAAATAATTCGTTTCCTCGTGTCACATATATAACATTGATATTAATTCTAATGGAAATGCCTATCATCTAATTCAATTTTAAGAATATCGCTTTCTTACAACTTGCTATTGGTTCTTTCAGATTCGGCGCAAAGGCCGGAAAAATGGACGTTCCGTCCGCCTGTACTCTAGTGAAGGTCAATAATTGCGAAAGTAAACTGGTTCTGAAGTCTGACGAGAGGACGCCGTGTAAGGCAGAACCAGTCTACCCGTCGTCCACAGAGAGTCTGGACTCACAGCAAAATTCTGGGACCAAAGAAAACGAAAACGCGGGAAATAGCCTGACGTCACACGGCGCCATGTTTGTGCTCACTGTTTTATGTCTGTTGCTTTGTCGATTGACCTGATTTATCCTATGACAAGCAGTGTTTTGTGCAACTTCATGAGATGTGTGGATAAAAACAAAAGTGCTATTCTTTTGAAAGTAATCATGTGTATTTAACTTGCATTTTTACACAGTGAAGTGTCCATCATTTTTGTAATACGTGATACTCATTTAATATAGATGAGTAGGATTTATGTTAAGATATTAAAATATCAATGTGTTGATAATTTGAATATTTACATTTGCAAATTATGTAAAACCATCGTGAAATTAACGATTTTGAACGATTTGCCATTCTCAAAGGTAAATGTAAGTAATAAACAGCAGTGATAAAACGTTCACCGAGATATGAACTTTGTTGGTACATGATCAAATCTTCTGAGAAGCCATTCGGGCTTCACAGGATTTGATCATGTGACCAACCAAGTTCATATCCCGCCTGAACTTTTTAAAATTGCTGTTTAATATCTAAATTCTGTGGCCACGCATAGTCACCGATTTTCTTTACATTTCGTATTTTGATACCTTCTGATACTCTTTAATTGTATGCGCTTATCGTTTGCATTATTGTAAACATATAAACGCGGATACATTAATAGTTATGAACAGTTTGACTTTTTCAAACGTAAATATAAGTAATAAACAGCAATGGTAAAAGTTCACCAAGATATAAACCTGATTGGTACGTGATCAATTTTTCGGAGAAGTCCTGTTGTTTATTTTTAAATAAGTGGTTTATCATCAATAAATATGTTGGCATATCCAAACTAAGGAAATAAACTTAACTTAAAGATACTTTATTGCGATATCATAATTAATATTTGATGCAATATTACATGATTATTAAAGTAACAGTAAAAAATAGTATTTTATTAGTATCATGATTATTTCGTGCAGTGCATGGTTTTTCTTAGGTTGCTAAAGGTCTCAACCAATCGATAAAAGGGGCGTGTAGGTTTCAGTACTGTAAGAGCTAAGAATTAACGACCAATTTCCGATATTGAAGGAACTAAAGAAGGAACTATAACTTGGTGGATGTAAATATATAACACTGTAAATAAATTTACAAAGTGTAGGACAGAACCGAATACAAGGACCACAGCACTCTGTGTCTGTTCTAGTTTCCATCGTGGCTGATGGTCGGAACACGGATTATAGCTGGGCAGCTGATTAGGCAAGCGCAAACACTCAACACAATCTGGACTACTTAACTAGGACAAAACGCTCAGCAGTTGAGCGTGTGTTTTAATTAGCCTCCTTTGGTTAGTTTTAAGTATCTGATCGATCAATTCGATTCTTACAAACATTCATGTATTGAGTACTCTGACAGAATAATTATTGAGATTTCATAGTTTTGATAATTGTTAAGAGGAGTAAAATTGTCGCGAAATCATTCGATGTTTAAAACACATTTGACCGTTACTATTTGAACGGTAAGTTGTTTATTATCCGAAAGCAAACTTAGGTAGAGTATTTTATTTTCTTGATTTTTTTTTAGACTGTATTATAAGAATATCTTATCGTTGAAAATATCTTTTTTCGTGGGACTAACTTTTTTCATGGAGTAACTTATGTAGATGTAGATTTTTTCCCCCGAAGGATGGGATGCAAGCAACTTGTCAGCAAAAGAACCAATACATGTATAAGGAACAAGATAGAATAAAGATTTTTTTTTATTTTACTATGGATACTAATAAGGTGTGACATTTTAAACAAAACTCACGAAATTATCAGAATTTGAAATTTAAAAAAGTATGAAACTCTACACAATGGAAGCTATAGTTAATATGACATGTTTAACATTGCTTCAAACATGATATTGTGAATGTTTCTGTAAACACGGTTAAAACTTGCAATTGCTATGCAGTGATGTTTTATAAATATGTTTATCATTTCTGATGGAATTTTTTTCTTTTCTTATACCATTAATATAAACAATTGCGTTTTCTTCTACATATTATAAAGTAGAGTAGATGGAAGTGTAAAAGTCTATACATCTATAGACGCTGTTCAATATCTATTCGAACATTTTTAAGTTTCAAGATTAGGGTCAGGGTATTGTAAGAAAGAAGCCAAAATCAAGATAATAGATAGAATATTTTTTTTTATAAAAGTGATGCGCATTTTTGACGGTAAAATGATAAGTATTTTCAGTAATGTGTAAACAGACGAGTTTCTAGTTTCGGTTACAAACAAAACAGGAGAAAATTAATTTATTTTTAAAAAGCTGTTTGATCAATGTGCAGAAGTGATAAGTCATGTTACAATATCTATTGCTTGTGATAATTGCCAAATTAAAGGGAGTTTATTGATATATGAAACTAAAGACAAAATAATTCTACGTTAGGTAAAGATTTATCAATAACTGTGTCATTCAAACCATTTTCTGAAATAAAAAAGTAAGTTGACTGTTTATTTACACAGTGTTGTGCGACGGTTTGAATAGCGACCATTAATTCCCTGTCAATAGCCGGCATTGAGTCTTGGAGCCAGATAATGATCAACACCGCCACGTATTACCGCCACTCCCCCAGCTGAGCATGTTTGAATACAAACACGTGCACAAAAAAAAACGTCAGTCAATGACTGCTGTTTAAATTCTCAAGTAAGGACACGAATTGACATTGATTCTCCATAACTCTCAAAAGGGATCCTATAGCCCTTCCTTTAGTGTCTACCTGGCCATGTTAATTTGATGTTCTGTAGAAGGAAGTGAAAAGGGTAGGTTTCTCTTTTAACCAGTTGTTGGGCTGTTGATATTTTTGTGTATCCATGTATATATTCAATTTATCATTCAGGGAAAGCTGGTTTAAATTTTTTTGCACAAATTTATACTAATCACAAGTAATTGGCTGAAAGCGCTTGCTCTCCAGAATGTAATTCGAAACATCATCGATATAGTTATTTATTCAATGGTGTCAAGCATTTATCAAAAATTTATCTCATCATTAACATTTCTCTCACTGCAATCATTTTACCTATTAGTAGAAATGACTGAAATGGGTTTTTTTCTATCCTTTATTCTTTATTGACCAAAGGAGCCATGTGGCTCATAGGCATAGAATACATACAATTAACAGGAGAATGGCGGGGGATTCTACATGGTATGTATGTCAAATGGTGTACAATATTATTAATATATAATAGATATGTAAATATCCATGTACGTAAGACAGATAACATCATAAGGAATTAACATATTAATTTTTCTCTCAGTTTCGAAGCTTTCAGTAAATATTGGCAAAGTTTCTGAATAGATTTGTATAAATTTGAAAAAGGAAGGTTTCTTATAGTAGTAAGGTTTTACGTATTTTTCTCGAATATTCGAAAAAGCAGGACAGATCAGAACAAAATGAAATTCGTCCTCTATCTCTTGAGAATTACACAAAGTACATTTACGGTCATTTCTAGGTATGTTTTTATACCTTCCGGTTTCAACGTTTAAGGAATGCGCTGATATTCTATATTTACATAACAGAGACTTTTCTTTATGTGACAACCGTTTCAAACGATATTTCTGTAAACAAAAATGTGAAGCTATTTCCTTGTACACTATACATTTTGAAGAATTTTCAAAAACATCATAACAATTATGTATGAACGCGTCCGTAAGGCGCTGTTCAACTAGTAGAACAAATTGTTTAACATAGTAACTTCTTGTTGTTCCCAAAAATTTATAAGTCCAAGACAATAAAGTTCTAACTACGCTTACCCAGTTTTTACATTTTTGCTGTTGCTTTTCATATTCATATGTATATAACAATTCCTTATAACAGTTCTGAAGTATACAATTATTTGTTGTCAACAAGCTACACCAGTATTTCAAAATACGAAGTTTTAATAATGTTTATTTTCTTAAGGGAGGGGGTATATAATTATAAAAGTTTGAGATAGATATTACTTTTTTCGAATACTATTAAGTCAAGTGAACCACTTAAATTCCGTTTGATGTAATTTAAATCCCATGTGCAAACAGGGAAACCAGTCTGAGTGATATTGAGGAAACATTCTGAATAGATCTATTTTTTTTCGAAAAAAAACACCTGTATGTGTTTTGTTTACATATACGCAATTTAAATACGGTTTCTAATTCCTTGAATACAATTTGCCCTTGACATTAAGATCAAAGGGCACCAGCATGATATGTAAATACAGGAAGTGACCGAGAATCGTACTACCTGTAGTTGGTCCGTATTGTTTTTTCCTGGTTTATGTTTTTTCATTTTTTATTATTTATTGTATTCAATTTTCAAATATTCTATGACTGTCTTGTACATATGTCACAAATCCATATCATTGGAAATCAAACTAACAGGGTCATTTAAATATTATCAGCTTTTAGTGCACCAGCAATATACGTAATTTATCTACAATGTCACACTCATTTCTATTATATTGGATAGAATTCTATGTTTTATCTTTATTGATGACCACTCTTACCTTTTACTCTTAGGTAGTTTTCAATATTCAATATCTCTTGTTGCTACATGTACATGTAGCTAAATTTAATGATACTGTTTTGAGTGCCCTAGATCTACAGTCTCGTCCTGTGATTGATTTCAAAGTACCAGAGAAGTAAAAAGCTCTATCTCCATGTGACATTTTGAGTGGATTTGCAGATTGCATAATAATGTTCTGATCGTAGCTGGAGGCAAAGAGGTCATTCATAAAGCGTTCAGATCCAAATGTTACCTTTTATATGTTTGTTTACAAGTATTTATGATTTTTACCTTTTATTTAGCGACGTCTGTATAAAGAAAATGATGAAGCACCATGACGGTGTGGAATTCTGTGGAATAAGTTCCTGTCGCCTGGCTTTGAATTATGGATTATCAACCTTGTTGTGAATATTCCTACACATTTTTAACTAAGTAAGTTCAAACCTATTTCAATAATCATAGTACTAGTAAATTAAATGATTTTTATAAAATATGATAATATTATTTTATTTACTTCCTGTTTTGAGCAGCTGTCTGATTTCTAAGGTAATATAATATTATAGATTGAACAAAGAAGGAAAGGTGGTACGTTTAAATTAATACACTATTGGAATTGTATTGTCAAAAAAACTTGGCAAAATGTATGTTTCTTGTTAGAGCCCACCATTCCCCTAACCCCAAAACATGAAAATCATAGGATACTATCTTCAACCATGCGCCACAAGCTGCAGAGTGAACTCAAGTTGACGTCTGGCCCACGGCCCACTTTGCACATGACACGCCCCTTGCCAAATTCCTTACTAAACAGGCTGCTAAAGACACTGATTATCCGGTCCTTTGTATGCTCTAATCTTGTCGTAAACAGGTAAAATTAACCAAGTAAGGTAGTCAATGCAGAAAAGGACAATCTAAATACAATCTAAATACTGACATCAAATAATATTAATTGTACAGTTTCTAGGGGAACAAAATGAACTTCCTACTACGCTAGTTTATCAAATCTAAGCTTTCCCTCAGCAAATCTTTTCCGTATGATTTGGTTTTTTTTTTTAAAAAGAGACATACACAGTATTATACCTATGTTAAAAGTGGTCAACGAGGAAGTATCTTAAAACCCGGAATTTAGACGGTTCCGAGCGGTAAGCCTAGAATGCTTTGTATCATGGCATGATTGCCTTAACATGCAACTGTACATGCTAGAATTAATGTATTAATGCATACAAATAGCAATGTATTGTTTACAATAATAAGAATTATTTCTTGGTAAACTTTCATTAAAATCAATGGAGAAAGTGAAAGAAATTGGTATACTGAACTCTCGTATTAATCAATGTTCCCTCGGTGAAGTAAACAGAAAGAGATGATATTGGTGTGCAGGGCAGCGTTTTACAAAAGAACTTACGACCTAATTAATCACAAACTTATCGATGTTTTATTCTCATGGCTGTAGTATATAATTATGGACATCAGAGTAGTTGTATAAATAAAGCTCTGTCTAAGTTTAGTTCTTTATATATCATTCCATGAGACTGAAAATATTTATGACTTTGTGACGTAAGTTCTTTTGTAAAACGCAGCCCAGGTCTTCAGAGACTTCGGGATGAAATCATAATATTCATTAATATATATGTCTTAATTAATATAAAATATCGGTATCATTTTGCATGTACTAATTGTTATCTGCACATGTATCCATCACGAGGGAATCAAACAAACACGATGTCAAACAAGATCACTGGAACTATTTCATCAATACAAAAATATTACACAGCCAACACAACTGTAATTCTAGACATTTCCAATCTTAACTTATTGAATTCAAATTAAATGTAGGCGTTATTGGTTAAGGACAGTTATCAAATTTCCCGATTGAGTGGGGCTTATCATCAAAACTCCAGTCTATTATTTCCTTGTCCGTTAGTTGTATTTTCAATTCCTATAGTATTTACCGATTTTAAGATTTGACATGGACAACCTTCTTAAAACATCTGCTCTATTTGGTGGTTCATGCGATTTTGATGGTTGCGAGCAGTGCAGAAAATTAAAAAAAAACTGGCGTTAGTTGTTTATGATTTTTGGGGCAATAATCACTATACTCACTGTTATAGTCCGTATGTATTGTACCACTATAGAATGTGAACAACTGTTCATAGATACATCTCTTTACTTCGGACCTTAATTGCTTATCAGTGCGTTACACTGAAATATATAGAAGATTTACTCGGCACACCTCCTCCTTCATATAATTAAGAAGGGACTAGATAATATGGAACCCCATCGCTGCCCTATGTGGCTATTTCATGTGAAGATGGTGCTTAACTATATGAAGATGGTGCTTTTTTATATGAAGGTGGTGCATTTTTATATGAAGTTGGTGTTTATTATATGAGGGTGGTGCTTTGTTATATGAAGGTTGTGCTTTATCATATGAAGATGGTGCTTTATTATGTGAAGATAGTGCTTTTTATGTGAGAATATATTATGCTTATATAATAAAGCACCATCTTCATATAACAAAGAACCGCCTTCATACAAAAAAGCACAATCTTCATATGATAAAGCACCATCTTCACATGAAATAGCCACATAAGGCAGCTATGGCGTACGTTCCATAACTAGGCATATTCAGCTTAGCTGTACTGAAGGCTAAGGATACAGAGTTCTGAAAAATTCAAAGAATATGTATGCAAACAAATTGAAAAAACCAGCTAGTTAGATCGTTATTCGATTTTTCAATGCATATGAAGCAAGTCGAATTCCGTATTTAGTAAAAGTAATAATATATGGTAAAAATACGAAGAAAAAGTGAATATTTTTGCGGCTGAAATCCCTGAAAGATACACCATTGTTAAGATCCTTTATACCTTGCTGTTATTGCATGCTATTGACAATACATGTGTGTGTCTAACTTGTTTCAGGCCTAGCCATTGACGGAATGTCCGGTCGAGATGTCCAACTTAACCAGCCTGCCATTTTCTATGACGTCAGAACTGAGTGTCACGGAATCAACCACTCAGTTATCTCTTGGCGTCATTCATGCCGTGTATCCACCAATCCTGATTCTGGTTGGAGTCACGTGCAACGTTTTCATCATTTTGGTCATGCGCACTAAACAGTTTTGCAGACAGTCTACAGCGGTGTTCATGACAACTGGCGCTGTGAATGACGCCTTAAGTCTGTTGATTTCCATGACAACACACTGGCTTCATGTTAGTTTTGACGGAATCTATTATCAAAACGAGGTTAAAGACATATGTCGGTTTCTTGACTTCTACGGATGGGGGAATTGCGACTATGGAATTTTGATTACAAGCACAATGACTGTTGACCGAGCGCTAGCAATGACATTTCCCTTAAAGGTCAAAACAAAGTCAGTGAAGCGAGCAAGGGTCACTGTTGTAATCCTTCTGCTGATTGTGGTGGCCAAGGAGTTTCATTTTCTAATTGGATCTCATATGGTTCCAGAATCAAGAAAAGAGCGCCTCTGTGATGTTTATCCACAAACAGATTCATACAAATTTTTCTGGAAAGAGGTGTGGCCATGGCTTCACCTTGCCTATTTGTCTCTCTGTTTCATTACTATTATATGCAGTAATATAGTTCTTGTCATTCAAATAATCAAATCATCAAAGTTTGAAGAAAGCATCAGGAAAGATTCAAATTCATTCGACCACTCCAAAGGAAAGGACCACAATAAAACTAGTTATGTGAAAAGAACGAGAAAACAACTCCATACCATCGCCCCAATGTTGATAGGAGAATCCATTTTGATGCTGATTTTAACGTTTCCTTTCTCCGTGCAGCTGTCTGTGTCGGAGTACAATCCGGAATTTTACCGCGCGCCGGGAATGGCTCTGTTGTTCTCGGTGACTTTCTACATGTTGTACACCAACAAGTGCGTCACGTTCTTTGTGTATCTAGTGACCGGCAGCAAATTCAGGGAGTCCCTCAAACAAGTGTTCTGGAGGTGTCTCAAAGGGAAGGGTGGGGTGCGGAGAAACAGGTTCAACACCTTTTCTCAGTGGTATAAGAAGAGACAGGGTGGCTACTCAAGACAGGGCGAGAAGGACCCCGCGGGAAGCCCGTGGACCACGGAGAGCGGTTCCAAGGATCCCGAGACCCCCAACCCTCGCTTACACCACGGCAACTTCGTGTCCACGCATCTCTGACTGGCCACGTCCTGTTGTTGTACACCCACTATTACTTTTTTGCGGTGCCATAAATGGATGCACACGTTCTGTTTGTTTTATGAAAACAAAAAATGTATAGATTTGTTAAATTCATACGAGCTGTGCTTTGTTAAACTTATTAAAGAAAGTATGTTTATTGTTTTGACTTAAAGTCATTAAATGTTTTTAATACCTAGAACGTTAGGTTGCAATTATTTGAATGCATTTTGTAATTTATAAAGAGTTATAAGCCAATGCTTTAACGTTTTCTAACTAAATAAGGGTTGTTATTTTTTCCCAACTTTCACAACATACCATGCAGTCTGTGATAATGACTTACGTGAATCTGTATATGATGAGCATAATAATGTCTTCTATAATCACGTGTTCATGAGAATGTACTATACTCTGTCCCAAGATATTTATGCTGCACATTTGGACGATTTTTAATAAAAATGCACAAACCTGTGAAAGAAGTACAATTGAAATCGATGAAAGGGAAAATTTCCAAGATAACTCCATTCATACATTATCATTTTCCCCTCGTAATAATACACAGGAACGAAACCAGATATCCTACGGAGATTTATAATAGGGAATGTTGACTTTTTTTCTTCATTCAGAAATCATTCGGAATACCTCGCACAAATTTTCAACGTTATCATCCGGGCTTCATTACGGCTGCAAAATCCCCGTAGACTTTCTATTTTTAACCGTGTATTGAAACCTGACAAGCTAGAGGGGGCATTTCAAACGGGGAATCTTGGGATTTTTTCATACTGTTGAATGAACATCGTCTGAATCAAGAGGTATTTATAAATATCGAATAATTTAAGAAAATATGCGGCAAAATTATCTTGGGACAGACTATAGTATGCAAATTAGTCACTGTCCTGTGTAAAATTTCGAATTTACGATGATCTCCATTTCATGCCAAATTTCATTTCAATTGCTGAAAATGACTTACTTATTGAAATGCTAATCGGCAATCTTTGCTTTACTTATAGCAATTGGGATTTTTTTGTTATACTCGGCATCTACGAGGGTTGTTCGGAAATTATTGAGACATTTACTATTATTTTCTTGGGAAAAAAGATAAACCCTTGAAATTTCACCAAAACATACACCAGGATAGAGTTTACCAATGTAAAAAATTTATTGTTCATAGCATGATTAGATCATTCCTGGTAAACTGACCAAATTGCCATCGCCCAGTTACCCGGCGCAACCGCAAACTTACTGCAACGTCATTTTAACGCTTCTTATTGATCCAATGCTTTAAACACCTAACAAACAAAGTGAAATTAGAATAAATTCTTCATTTCTCATATTTTGTTTACATTTCAAGATGTCAACATTCGTATATTCCCTCCATTCTTGATTTTTGTGGAAAAAAATCGGGTCGTTTCTAACCGAAAGTCAAATTACTGTGAAATATCTCCTACAGTGATTCTGTGTACATATTTTAGAACTATTGACATCAGTTAGTGTGTAAGAAGTAATTGATATTTAGTCACTTTGTCTGAATTCTAGCTAAACAATTAGTAAAAAAGACTATAAACTGAAGTTCTCTATCCCTTGCCATCGTATATTTTTTGTTAAAGCAATTGGGTGGCATTAAAAGGTCTTTTTCCGAAATTTCCATCAATTTGATGTATATTCGCTGCGCCGCCTTGACGTCAAATTTCCATATACCGTCGTTTTCAAATTCCTATTGCTTGGTAAATATATCTGTACCATATCCGTATTTCAGCTCAAACACCAATGAAACTTAATCAAAAGTTAGTCACAATAAATAGCAACATGAACATATATAATCTGATTTCTTTTAGTATCAGCTGTAAGTTTGCGGACACTTAGATAGACGATGTATTAGTTCTCTTATTCTCCGAGTTTATGCTTGCGCCGGGTACCCCGACCACCGATTTGTTTATCTACCGTTGTAAACAAAATATTAAACATTTTTTGAATATTACTTTCTTTAATTATTTGTTAAGGTTTCTTCAATGTTCATGCCAATTTTCACCCTAATTCGTCACTTAGAAAGGGAAATATCCGTGTTGTCTCAATAATTTCCGAACAACCCTCGTATAGTGTAATATTTATATTTCCATGTGAACTCACTTTGTTACTAACTAATTTTAACGAACATTTGATATATTTTGCAAAATTCAATCGCTTTGTGTTTTATAATGGAAAATACACTTCATAATTACTTCATCCTTGAACATTTATCCCATGAATTGCTTAATAATGTCGTGAAATTGGTATCAGGTTTGTGAGGTACCTAACGCACATGAAAGCAGGTATAAAATTATCTGTTGAAAAATGACTTCCTCTTTGGTAAAATGACGAGAGTTAAAAGGAAACGACCGAAATTGGTGTCATCTAAGAATGGTCCCTTTTGAATTTTTGTTCCATAAATATCGAGGTATTGACTTTGTTTATGCACATTTTTAAGTTAAATGTTATTCAAAGTGAATATTTCAATATGCGTTTGATACACTGCCTCTGGGGCTATTAATGGTGTGCATTGAATTGGACATATAATAGAATCAACTTTTAAAAGCATTCAGTAAAACGGTTGTATAACCAAAACAAGTTCGGCACTCAATGAATTCTTTTATTCAGCGGTTATGTAAGCCGACATGGGGCTCAAAGTGGGACAGAATGAGATGACAGCCCGACAGAGAAATAGACACCCCCCGGTCTCTATAGCTGAACCATTCACAGTCGTGTATGAGCCGACATTTCCACACACGTTCCCTGGCACTTATATCAGCTTTGGTCCCATTCCAGGCAGTCGTTAAGGTCAGACGACACGTTCCTCGAGAATCTTTTTTGTATCTCCTCGTAATAAAGAGTTCCAATAAAAATTATTAATTTTATAATTACTTTAAAAATGATCAAAATTTACTTCAAAATGGTTATATGTGTACTTGGTCGAGTGGTTAGAACCGTGGCCGCTCTCTGCCAAAAGCGTATAGGTTCTAGAGGTCGTGAGTTCAAAGCCCCGCCCCGGCGGAGATATAGTTCTACTTTAGTGAATTTTGCTGTGCTGTAGATGTATTTATTTTATATCAGCAATTCAAGTGTATTTTCAAGAAGATTATAAAGGAAATTGCATACTCTAGTATTTTGCAGAAATGCCTGGTAAGGTACCCTAATTTTTTGCAAGAAAGCTTGTCAAAGTAGTAGTAAACCATTAACAAATTCCCGGAAAAAGTTATCTAAAATTGAGGAACGTGTCGTCTGACCTTAAAGCCCCTTCCATGGAGTATCGTGTTGAGTGGTCTAACTACTAGACAAAGTATTTGATATATATCGTTATCCTCAACAGCAATCATCTTTTCTAATATGCACCATTTAAACATATATAGCCAAACGAAAAGAAAATAAGGGCGAAACTGACATTATTACCGGTATTTGTCAGAATTGATAAAGAAATGCATTCAGTCGAAGCGCCGTGAACTTGTCGAATGAACTGTTAACTTCACCAGACAGCAATATAGCATTTTCTTTTGAGCATGCGATAGAAAAGATTTTTTACAACAAAAGTTATGCATCACAAATGTTTCTAGTTTGACTTCGTTGTAATTATACAGAGAATCACATTTCTTAAGTTCTCTCTGGTTCAGATATATAACCTTATAACAACAAATTAGTGCACATCAGTCGATGTAAGACCAACAACAGGGATAACTTATACGTTACATTATTTATAGTAACGCCTATTGCTTAGAATATCTGCTATAAATAGCATTATTGGGCATACATGTAGAGTGTACTAGATATTGAGTCTTGCTATTAGTACTTCCAGTTCTTTGATTTGACATACTAGTAGCTCCGACAATGCCGGCATAGTCAAATAATGAATTAATGGAAGTAATCTCAAAGGAACAATTTAATTTGGGAAATAAAAAAACATGTACATTTTATGTAGAAATGGCGACAATTTCCACGTTAGCGACGCTTTGGGACGACCGCCTGTTTAATCAAAGAACCACAACTCCAACAAAAATAGCAGAATAATCCTCCTGATTAAAACTATAGAAGCTGTGTGGGAAGTAGAGCATACAAGATGTGAATCGTTGTTCAACCGTCTTATACCTAATATACAATGTACCTATTACTCATGAACCCAACTCTTACACACGATGGTTTACTCAGTCAACAAACTTTTAAAGCAGAATGAAACAAAGATATAAAATTTTTAAAATTTTATTAAAAAAATAATTTTCAAACATTTCTCGCTCCTTCTCTCTCTCCCCTCTCTCTCTTTCATACATACAAGATTACAGTTTATACAGGTATAACATGTATTTATGATATATGCCACATGAATCTGTCTTGGCTTTTGTAGGGAATCTCGAAGTAAAATGAACTCCCTGCCATATGTTCATGAACTAATGAAGACTTTGTTTGACTTATAAAAAGTTCTTCTCATTAAATACACGAGGAATCAGCTGACTATTCTGGGAATTAATCTCACTCAATGCTTTAATGTTGTCTGTATTGCCTTGTCATCAGTCATCAGAACTACAGGATGGTCTACAAAATCAACCAGACAACCATAATTCAATCTTCATTTTGCACAAATGCACTAAAATCATTAAAATTTATCCACAATGCCTAAAAATAAAACCTATTTGATGTACTTGACATGTGAATATTTAATATTTTCATTATAGGCTTGTAAATCTGAATATTTTAATACAACCAGTGTAATAATGAAGTAGGGGCTACAAACATTGTTTTGTCAATTGTTTTACTAGGTTTGGTCTGTGATGGTACAATGAAGTGAAAACATGCCAATGCTCCAAACTTTCTGTACATATGCAAAAAAAACTAACACATTCTCATACACCGTATAGTGGTGCTATAAACCCCGTCCCGCAACAAATTGTGCGAGAGAATAGTATGATGAGGACAATGAAAAAAGATTGAGCCTCAAAGTTCAAGAAAAGACTATAGGGAACGAGATTACAGGCCGCTACTCTTACCCCGAGTCTAGGACAGGAAGAGGCGGTGGATGAACTGCCCTGGCTACTGCCGCCCCCCGCAGACTCCGAGTCACTCGGGCTCTGGTTCTCCTTGCCTTTCTGTGGCGACTGGAAGAACTGAGTTGATGCCTTTCTGCCAGTCTGGAGTCGGCCTTGGACACTGCCGAGTTCCCGCCCGCATATTTAGCTGATTTACCTGCAGGAGAAGTTTCACATATCATTAGGCGCCATAAAGATAATAAAGCAGTTTCACTCACAATGACTGAAACTTTCAGATGAAATTAGCAAGATTTTAAGATCTAAACTTGAATGGTTTGAAGTCCTTTTAATTTCTATGAGAAGACCTAATTCTTAAACAACTTATGTTTACATACCACTTGGGGAGTTACTTGCTGATGAACTGGGTCCACTTCCACCCAGGGCCTTGCGTGGGGCTCTCGCTGCAACAACTAGGTAAAAAAGAATAAACATCTAATTCATACCAGTGTTTTACTTCTTAAAAACTTTTATGAAATCGTTCAATTTGTGTACAAGTCACCGTTTGCAACTCAGTAAGCCTCACTACATTAATCAATGACACCCACACACAGCGGACATGTGCAGGTTTCGGGACAAAAAGATAAATACAGCCAAACTAATCAATGAAACCTGTATCCTTTCATGTAAAATGTGTTCAATGTTACCTTTCCTTGAAGCAGAACTAGATCCACCATCTGCCTTTGTTCGCACCATGATCGGTTTGTTGTTCACAGCTTTTCCCGCTTCTGTTGATAATAGCAAATTTGGCGCGCTTTCCTCATCGGAAATACAAATAGCCTTTATAAATACAAAACAGATGTCGAACAGTTTCAAAAATTCCGTAAATAAGTTTAATCATGTTTTCTCAAACGACTACTTGATAAACGTATTTCTGCTTAACTTCTCAGGTATGCTATAGTTTTTAGCATCATTGATTATTAGCATAAAAAAAATAATTTTATTCATAAGCATCTAAAGGCGTCGGAAGCTAATTGAAAGTGGAATAGGAGTGGGGGTGCATGAGAAAACATATATATATATATATAGGCTGAAACAGATTTTCAGACTTTATATATTATAAACAATCCCATCTAACAGTTTAATGCCATTAGCATTTTTTAAAATAACTTACTGTTATCGTATCAGAGTTACATCATCATTCATGTTGCCTAAACAAGTTATATTTAAAGGTGGTATATGGGACACCTCCATGTTGTGACGTAATGTATTTATATTTATCGAAATGAATTTTATGAATAGTTTCTTTCCCAATATTGCCATCTTACAGCGTACGTAGCACAATGGGTTAGTGGGTTCACTATAGATTTATAAGTAAGTAATTAAGTAATTTATTTATTTATAGTGACATGTGTATACATTTCCAATTTTAATATATTAACAACAGTAATAACATAGATTTAACACCAGGCCCGTCGGGTCTATATGTATATGCCACTTTGAACACATTAAATATGAAAAAAGAAAAGAAAAGAACACAGCATCAAGCGGTAAACAAAAATATGATGCATAAGCATAAAGCTTCCTTTAGAACCATTGAGTTTGCACAGTTCATATAATACAGTACATATATATTTTCTGAACAATAAAGATTGTCTACGAGTAAAATAATGATATAAGTATTTGGCAACATGCCGAGGATAATTTGAAATAAGAACAATTAGTGCATCTGTGTCTGACAATTCTTGTATAATTGATTAAATCCAGTATTTTCGAAAAGGATTCTTCTATAATCGTAATATAAAGGACAATGTAATAAAAAGTGAATTTCGTTTTCTACACTATTTTTACAACAAAAATACTAATTCGCTCCTCAACGGGTTCGCCGTGGTATCTACCCGTCTCAATTCTCAATGGTAAACTGAGCCAAAATTGATCGCAAATATTTAGGCATATCTAAAACTACATAATTTTCTCTACAAAAAACTGTTTTAAAAAGATGCGTAAGTACATAGTTTTGGAATATTGATGATCTCACTGTTCCAGAAATTTGAGTAGAAGACGTGTATTTTTAATTGAACTATATTTGTGTCTACGATCATTCTAGAGTCAAAATAGAAATCTAAATCTAAACTGTGAAAAATTTCTTTTAAATCACTACACCAATTATTCCTACATCTGTTGTAATCAATTTCAAATACATTTCTTTTGATCCGTTCATTGTCAAAGGACAAAACTCTATTCAAAACTCTATTACATGAATCCAACGTCTATATTGACTAGGTATCCATCCAGTGAGTGTCTCCATAAACTGACAAAGTCGGCGCAAAACGATGAACTTCAAGAACATAACGAATTGCTCTATTTTGAACTTTATCTATCGACTGAAATTTTTTTGAACCCCCAGACACTGAATGCATAGTCCAAAACTGGAATGACACAAGATTAGAATAGTTTCTCGTATGAGTTAAACCTAAAGTCTTAATTATTATTATGTATTGATGAAATAATTTTCCCAAGAGCACGTCCCCCTGCTTTAGCTAGCCTTTCTCCATTTTCCATAAAGTTTCCTGAGTAAGTGAATGTTATTCCCAGATACCTATGATTATCAACTGTTTCTAGCTTATTAGGCCCAATGGTAAATTCAAAATTCGTTACTCTTGCCCTAATTTTCCTAAAATGCATACTATTTGACTTGTTGGTGTTTTTAAGTACTCTCCAAAGTCTTCACCACTCATGTAATTTATTTAACATACATTGTAAATCTTCTGTATATTTGGCTATCAAAGCAATATCGTCTGCGTATAACAACATGGATAATTTGCGATTTACTAGATCTATTCCTACATCTAGATTATTAATTTCATGAACAAGGTCATTGATGAAAATTGAAAATAAGGTTGGAGATAAATTATCACCTTGTTTTACATCAGTTTAACAATCAACCAAATTGAGGTGACCAATATATCGCACACGATTCTGAGCTCTGATAGATATATTTTTTTTTTATATCGAATTATACATTTAATAAAAGTCACGAGTTCGGGATTTTAAAATTTTTACCTTTCCAAAATTTATTTAAAACGTATAAATATTTTTTCAAAGTGGGTTAACTTGGTCAAAATTTAACGCACTTTGAAAAAAAAATTCAAAGTGCATCGATTTGGTCCCAAATTCAAAGCACTTTGAACAAAAAATTCGAAGAGCGTTGCCACACAGCCAGTAAATGTAAACTGAAAGCTTCAATAACTTGCTGCGAGTGCGACTATTTGAATGAAAATTATATGATGCTATATCCACCATTTTTGCTGTAGGTGCTTCTTTTTTTTTGCAGCTATAGGTACAGTAGCAAGTGTATTTATTCAGGGACGTATGTTAAATGTTAGTATATACGTCCCTGATATTTTCAATAATGAATTGTACGTTTACATTGAATATTTACACAGCTATACTATGTTATTTTGATGATAACTCAATTACATATTTCCTTTTTATGAATATTTTTGCCGTTATTTTGGTGAATTAATAATAGTAAGGGAAATATAAGTTCTGATTTGAGGAAAATATTTAATTTTAATAATCAAATCAATGTAGAGCATTTCTTTCCAGATTCACCTGTACTTGATAAAATCCCAAGTTCATATTTAACTTCATGAAGTGATGGTGTGTAAATTTCTTCAACTAAGCAATGTAAGTTTCCTCCTTTAAAAAAGTTCAAACTTATCAATAAATTTTAATACTTATAAATAGTTTCCTTACATCTTTTATAAATTCCTAAGAGATGTTCCACTGTTAAATTAGTGTTAAGATGTCTCTGCTATCATTGTAGTTATTTCTTATTTTCTATTATCCAAACAACTTGTGAGCACAGGGGCAACAAAGAAAAATAAATCTTAAAAACATTTCTCAAAAACAAACTGTCTCTAATAATTAGCACAAGGCAATCCAGCCATGAAAATCCATGTAGACATTACACTCATCATTGATAATACATTGGATATGATCTCTCAGGTGCTGGATATATATCTGGATTCATTTTGCACATACCTGGTCACAACCAAACCAAATAAGAGGGCAATTCTTTTAATTTATTTTTCACATTTGATTTATGGAGACAACTATAAAAGCTCTTCCACAGATAAATGAACATTCTGAAAGGAACCCGACATTATACAATTTGTTTTTATAATACTACAATAAAATAATATTATATATACATACAATTGATATCAATAATGAATTACATGTATTCCATTTGCATGTAATAAATATACAATTAAAATGATTCAACATACACATAATCATACAATATGTAAATGATTGTAGCAAGGTTATACATCACCAATATAATCGTGTATGCCTTTAGAGAGTCACAGATCACAAATTATTAAAAAATTACATACTGGTATATAGATTACCCCTGGTAAACATAAAATGTATTGCAATTCTGTATTACATTTTTGAAGATGTTTTTTTCTTGCATCAAGAACAAGCTTGTCAAGAAAACCTTTTTTTGGTCTTATGGACTATGCAATGTTATGAATTATAAAGTATCAAGAATGTTAGTGTAATTAGAACATGTACATGTGTTCATTTACCATGTGATTAGAATAATACAAGTGTTTCAGCCTAACACTGGATACTGGTGCTCAGTTTCTAATATTTCCTTTCCACAGGAAGAAAACAGAAGTCATCTCACAATCACTGACATTTATCCATCGTCTCCCTTCCATACATCCATCGTCTCCCTTCCATACACTTCACCCATTCATCATTTCACCACACTGGGGCCTTCTCCACATGCCAGACTAGGATTTTTCTCCCAGCACACTGCTTATCGTTGGGCTATCTTTGTCAGGCAGGGCTTTACGAGTGTCTAATATTTTGTCTATAAGGGCAAACTGTTGACTTCGTTCCTCCACTTCCTCGATGGGTGTCCAGGACATGTCATGCTCCAGTCGATACGCTCCGGAAAACATGTGGGGACAAGAAGCACCCCATTCCTGGAATAGAGAGAAAAACAAACTGAATACTGCCTCACGTGAAATGGATATAAAACTCATCTAAGGTTCTAAAAACCTCAACCTCAAAGTATTTTTTTCATCATGAAAATTTTATATGTTTTCAACCTTTCTAAATGAAATGAAATGTTTATATTTAAAAAAATTATCGATGGTATCCATGCATTTAACAAAGTTATTGCAAATATTCCCACAATGAATGACATAGAATAAATAAGTAACTTGAGATCAAATTTGAAAAAAGAGGTTGTAATGGTGCATCAGTTGCTCAAACTCCTTTACCTAAATTTACAACCACTTGGCCATCATTCCCTTGAATATGTAATATTAACTCTAGAAGACTAATTAAATTTGACTATGTAAAAGACAGATATAATGCATAAATAAAACAAGAGATGCATGTGAAACACTTATGCCCCCCTCCCTTGGAAACATCCACACAAAAAAATGAAAGTAAACTGCAAAAATTTGGAATTTTTCTAAGTCCAAGGGGCATAACTCTGTCGGAAATTGCTCTATCATACCCAAAATCAAACTTGACCTAGATATTATTTAGATAAACCTGCATACCAAATTTCATATTAATATGTGCACCCTCTGAAAAGAAAATGAGCGGAAACTGCAAATAACTCGAATTTTTCTAAGTCCAAGGGCCATAACTCTGTCGAAAATTGCTCGATCATACCCAATATCGAACTTGACCTAGATACATTGTATTATCATGATGAACCTGTATACCAAATTTCATTTCAATATGTTTATCCTTTGCAAAGAAAATGAACGGAAACTGTTGGTGGACGGACCGACAGACCAACAGACAGCAGCAAAGCAATATGCCCTCCCTTCTTCGAAGGGAGCATAATAAATTAATGGGAACAAAAGTTGGTTTACAGTAATGATCATGTCAAACTTTCTAACCTCTGGAGATAAAATGGACATGTACTTTTGTCCGGAATCTCGCTCATACAGATAGTAAGTGGTGCCTGGTTTCTTGACGAGGTTACAGGCGTAGTGGTGGAGCTTGTTGTCTCTGTTAGCTTCCTCTAGAGCCTAAAATATGATCATAATCAAAGTACTGAAAGTAAAAGACAAGGCCAATTCTGTAGTTATTTCCTCCAATTCCAAAAGCTTAAAATGATGAAACAATTTAATAAGAATTGAAATGAACCATTAAAAGAATTTATTGCAAATTAAGAATTGCTGTTAAAAACATAAAAATTCTCCTCCACCCCCTCCAGTGATGATATCATCTAAATATCTTGTGTGATAAGGGATGGGTGAGACAGTTCAAACCTTTCGGGCTCTTTCCTGAAGGTACCGGATCTGGTTGGCGATTTCTGTCAGTTTGCTTCCTGCTGTGGCTTTGACAAACTCATCAGCCTGAAGGAAAACCTCAAATAGTCAGCCAACATGGCAGCCTTAAAGGCAACTGGACAGTCAACAAATCAACCATGGACCATTCAAAAATTTAAGATATGATTTGTCAAGTTATAACGTATCAAAAAGTAAAAAAAATATATGAACTCTACCATGTTTAAAGGGTACCTGCAGCCCAGCCGATGTGAAACATATGTTAAAGAGTTTATTTACCAAAATTTAATGCAAAAAACCGCATCGAAATCGGTGCAAAAATAACGGAGTTACGCCTCTTCAAAGTGGCTATTTTTACCTGCGTTGGGAAATCTAATCAAGAGAAAACAGAATTGGGCGATAACGAGGCTTCAGCGGAAGTGACGTCACTGGGGCCAACACGAGGGAAATTTCCTTACAAAGCTATACAAATTAAATTCGATTTTTCAGCCAAAATGATTGATATAGGTCTGATGTTTTGACGTATCTTGTTAATTTAAGTATTGTAGATCTAGACATTTGTATCCGTTATTATTTTATTACAATCAGATTTCTTTTTAAAGGATGTTAAAATTTGTTATTCTCGTCGCCTTTTTACCGATGGATACGATATCTTAAAACGCTTACATGGGCAAATTTATGTTCATTATTCATTTTATTGATTACATAATATCCTTTCACACACGAGTGATCCGAGATAATGACACAGGTAAACTAACGAAGCCACTGCTCCAGACACACGTGTGTCTGGGGTATGTATACACAAGGTACACGAGTCTGGTGAACAAAGAGAGGGTTTCACACCTCTAGACTGGTAAATTGATTTGTGTATAATTAGCTTCTCAATTGTTAAAGATAAAAACATAAAAATAAATTAGACTGTGTAAAATCAAGCATTCGTCAGCTAAAACATGTGTATAGTCCGTCAATCAGTGAATAAAGAATCATGCATGATACTATTAAATAGTAAAACTAATGTTCGAAGAAAATGCCTTATTGTTACTTATCTTATCACTTAAATAATGACAAAAACTTACAATTCTGCAATTGAAGCCTTTTTTATGTGATCAAGTAATTATTTTGGATTTATAATTTCTTATTTAATAAAATGCAACTTTCTTTCGAGCGCTATGGTCAGCAATTAAACGCTTTATAACTCCGTATAGCTTAAATTGTAATACTGACAACGAATCATTATGAAATCTAAATAAACTGGAACATTTTGACAAAGGATGTAAATAAATGTAAAATTAAATTCCATTATCGTATTTTTTTAAAGAATACGAGACAGACATAATCATGCATGCAGCCATCTTGGACTTTCGCCTTGATCCGTTTATAATCCCGTGTTTGTTTGTTAAAGAATGCATACTATTTTGATTGTTATTGGTCCGATATCAATATTATTGAATAATCGGGCGACGTCATTTGTAATGTTATGCCTTATACGAGGAATAGACCCCGAGTTACCTTTTACGAAATATCATTATGTATTATCAATATTATTAATCAGTTAATAACGTCACTGAGAAATCATTCAAAAGAATGACAAAATTAACAAAATATGTTTCTTATAACAATAATGCTTTGATTAATTGTCATTTTGCTACATATGGTGTGCATTTATATGTAAAATGTGTTACACATTTGACGAAATTCATGAAGCAAACAATTGTCCGAATTCGGCATTTTTGTTCGATAAAATACGGGTTAAACTCAAACGACAGTGTAATTAGTCATCCAGGGTTGATAAGGAAATAAAATAACAGAAAAAATTGTTCATATATCGATAAAACAATGCAAGAAAACGAACGGTTTTCATACGATATTCCTGTTTCTCATACAGCGGCGTTGACCCCGTGACGTCACAGTTCATCTCGCGCCAAATCGGCTTGATTCAAAACTCGTTCAGGTGTGAAATCGGGTTTTCCCCAAATATCTCGAAAACTACTTATGCGATCGCTGTAAAATTTTCAGGATGATGTTTTTACACATAGATCTCCATTATATAAAAAATTGACCGGCACTGCAGGTACCCTTTAACATTTAAATGAGGGTATTTTCCTATATATCTATAGGGAGCTCTTCTTCTAAAGTATATCAATACTAAAATGGTCATGACCATGAAATCCTCTTATACAGTAAGCCAACTTTACAGCCTCAAAAAGTAAACCAAATTTACAGCCTCAAATAGTAAGCCAACTTTATGTCCTCACAAAGTAAGTAAACATCACAGCCTCAATTAAGACAAGATATATTTGGATGTGATATAGTTAAAATCCCCATCCCCCTCTGAAATTTCTGTTTTCCCTGGCTTTTTTTAAATGATTTTGATATTTTACATGCCAGTAAAACGTCATCTGGAACCAGCACCATTACGGAAACTGGATACTTGCTGCCTCCAACAAAGCAAATCATTAACAAAGCCAGGAAAATATCAGATATTTCAAACTGACCACCCCCCCTCCCCCCAAAAAATTAATAGTACTAATAATACATTATAGTAAGAAAACTGTATGATAGGAAAACCTTTTGAATATTTGTGGCCAGCTCCACCAAGTCCATTGGGTCTGCATTCTTGTTTGTTCTGGCGGTGCTAACCAACTGGACACCACACGGCCGGCTGTTACTCTCCACCAGCTGCACTACAATTACATGATCACGAGGTCCAATCAAATGTAAAAAAATCAAATACAATCACATTGACAGCGAGTTAGTGTTGATTTTTTTTTGGTGATATATGGATGCATCAATGTTTAAAATGTAGAAATAATAGGTCTGTTATGAAAATTCAGGGAAACTGGAGTCAAAACATGGGTTGATTCTTGAAGCGTAGACCGTCTTCGATTCCAACATTTACAAGTTTTCCAGAACCAAATATGAGGGCTTGCGAAGGAAATGGATGCTGTGCCTGTCCACTTCTCAAAAGAGAATATTTCAGGGGGTTTATCACAGCACTAAATTTGATGGAATGGAAAAAAACTTGACCAGACTAAGATTCAACCATTCTGATCGTCATACACATTTGTGCTGCCAATTTTATGACAGGTCTCTGAAGTGTTATGAAAACTTAAAGAAAAGGCATATTATATATGTATCCCTGGTGTATTGATTTTTATTTTAGCCTCATTATTGTTAATTCATGTGATTTAATCCTCTGACATGTCTTGATTATTGTTAAATAATTTATGAAATTAAAAATGAAATTGTTTTATCGTTATGTAAAGTGACATCCTGAACTGACATAACAAAGACTAACCCGGTCCACGCCGACATACACCCGCTACATGTGCCCAGTTTGACAGTTACACAACCACTGACCATTGCTGTACATGTCATTGTCGAATTGATATTGACTTAACAAACAAACCAATACTATATAAAAGTTATTATTTACCTGCTTTCGTATGTGGAGGCGGATTTTGACTCATTTTTCTATATTTCGGATCTGCAATTATGTTTCACTGATCTCTATGTCAACTTCGTACCGTGTTTCACCGGAAATAAACATTCCGGATCGGTCGTGTTCATTTATATAACAAAAATGACGTCACTCATTCTAAATAACTTGTTCTTTACTTTTTCGTGCAAATGTTCGACCGATGACATTATTTTAATATCCATTGTTGGAAATACAAAATACTTTTTAAAAATGTCTAATAAGATGCATTTTTCTATATTTCTACCATTTTGGTCAGAACTTTTGATTTAAAAAAAAAATGTACCATAAATTTACGTTAACGTGCTATGTTTATGGGAAGTCATTAGGCTCCGACGATTCATGATTATCTACCAAGTTTTTTGCAATTTTAATGAAATATATTCACAGATACATCAGGGTTTTGTAGCGTTGGTGCATATTCGCATCCTTCTATCTTTGGTAGGTGCATATGCAAATGAAGTGAATTTCCCTGTGACGTCAATTATCACGTGACTCCGAGCTCTCTATCAACATGGCGAGCGGGGATAAACCTGCGAGTAAATCAGGAGCCGTGGCTGTTAAGGCCCAGGAATTCCTTGTTGGTCCACGCTATGTTGACTTGAAATACATTGGAGAGGGTGCATACGGAATGGTTGTGTAAGTTATGGCCAGCGACCTGCAAACAACTGCAGCCAAGGGCCACTACTCTACGATATCAAATTATTTTTAATTTTTTCACTAGTAATATTAACGAGATGTAGAAATAGCAAGACAAGTTGAATGAGCCTGTATGGCTACATGTCTTATTTCAACATATACAATGACTAAATTTTGTTTTCATCAATTTTTTAATATGAATATACATGCGGTATGTGGATCCATGTGTACCATGGAGTGGATTGATTAAATACCATCTATATTGGAAAATGGACGTTAGCTGAGCCAGCTTATGGCATTCCATTCTATTGTGCAAAATATGTACAAATAATTTGTTAGTGCACCAAACGTTTTGATGAACGAGCCAATTGCCTGTTGATTCAGTTTAATTAACTAATTAATGTGAAAACTCGAGATCTTATAAAAGTGGCATAGCCATAGTATTTGAAATATAGTTTTACAATAGGACTAGTGGGAGTATATGGACCAAGGATATTTGCCTGGTGATGAACTGGTAGAGCTCTATAATAAAAATAGTCCAACTCTGTTAATTTTGAAACAAGTCAAACATGGTCCATTGTACAATATCATTTTAACGATAGTAAATTCTATTATGGTAGAGTTCCTGAATTGGAAAACTTTTGTATTATATGCTCACTTCTCTTTTCCTACTATATTTGTATTTAACAAAAAAAACTTTGTTATTGAACGATGAATTGAAGTATATTATTAAATTGCCATTTCCTCTGTTACAGGTCTGCCCTGGACACTGTAACTAAACAGAAGGTTGCTATCAAAAAGATCTCACCATTTGAACACCAGACATATTGCCAAAGGACCCTCAGAGAGATTAAGATTTTAACAAGATTCAAACACGAAAATGTGAGTAAAGTCAATGGTAGAGAAATTAATTAAAACCATTCTAACAAGGGCTTGGACTTTGGGTAGTTGTGTCAAACAGCAATAGAACGTAGGTATGTCTATTTTGTTGCTGGCCCCTCAGCCATGGCTCTTTGAAATCAACAAGACTTGCTGGCTTTTGAGCTTAGACTACGCAATAGGTGCATATTTCACTTAAAAATAGCATCTTTTTCAACTTGTTTTGAGGAAAGTAGAAATAGATAGTTACGCCCAACCGAAAGTCCATGATCTTGTAAAAATGGTTCTAACACAAGCATGATTCACGAGTTCTCTGTACTCTACATATATCAGAGAGGATCGTAACTGAGCAATTCCAAGTTTTGTCATATGAGGTGTGTTCAACCAATTTCAGCCAGAATATACTGACATGGTTGAGTTCTGGAATTTTTTATGGGGAATTTAGTTATTGCATGATTGACATGTGTTATGACTGATGTTAAAACTTATTTTAATTGTTGTCAAAGAGAACTTTTTGATTGGACAAAAAATATTGGGAAAAATTACAAGTTAAATGGGGAAAAAAATCAGTGATATATGCAAGAAGAAGGGCCAAAATTCGGACCTAATCATTGACTGTAAATAAGTCACTGCCTTCCCTTTTTGAAAGAAAACAATCAGCAAGATCATCCTATACCCCTACCCCCATTACACTTTCCCTGGACAACATTTTATAATATGTTAATTTTACAGTAACTAGTACATCTGTACCAATTTGATTTTCACGTGGTTATGTAGCTGTCTAATGCTCAGTGTGTGAAGATGATGTACATTTTAAGATAATGGCATTGCTGCATAATGACACAAGCGCTGTAGATAGGTGCTTTATTGATTAATTATTGATGACATTTTATTGAACACACTTAATGGACCGGGTACAGAGATGTCGTCAGGCGATATCTGCTGATTTGTTTCAGGAACATGTTATTGACTTCAAGACTCAGACATTTTATATTAATCAGACAATACACCAATGCCTTCAATAGGTGTATAGATAGTTAACTGTTGATTCTGTTTAAAGCTGCTTGGTCCGATTTTATATCAAATTTTATGCACGCTTTTTAACGATGGCTATGCTTAGTATATGTGTAATAATAGACATTGCAGTAGTTTTACCCGTCAATTATGCCAAATTTCAATGAAAAAAAATACGTACAAAATTTGCTAACAAAACAAACGACATTAAAAGGTACCGCGTTACTTCGCCTCATGTTAAATTTTACCCCTGACGACGAGACGGGTATGGTTGTATTACGACTTTGACATCGCTTTAAATAAAGGTCGAAATGATCAGACAAAATACAAATATACATGTGTATGTTTTGTTCGCTAATATTTCCAAAATCTGCTTTCTTTACAATCGATGCATAGCATGCGGGTTGAATAACCCCAATCATTCGGGGGACGAAACCAAGCGGTTTTCCCGTGATGCATTTTGGTTTGTTTTTTCGTTTGCCCAAAGAGAAATTATTTTTATTTACTTTGAATATTTCTTATTTTGAAAGGAGACAAATTCTGCTGGTGTAAATAGGAGAAAGTCCATAACTTTCTAAGATAAATGATTTGTATGGAAAAAATGTTGATACTGTAATTACAAAAAAAATAGGATCAAGCAGCTTTAACATATTATGAAGGGGAATCATTGAGTATATTTAAGAATAAAATCATTTGTAATCTGTATCATAGATCTGAAGGTGGGCATACATGACACACTGTTATAAAACACCTGGTGGGGGCTGAGGTCTATGCATTTAGAACAATAAGTGATGTAGGGGTCAGGAGCTGTGAGAGGAAATATTAAAAAATATTACATTCACCTAACACCCCCCCCCCTTAAAAAAAAAAAATGTAGAACTTTTATTTTAAAATACTTTTGATTTTCATCATATTGTACATGTAAATGCCTCTTTTTCTAGTGTTTTTTAATGAGATGTTATTGTCAGCATTCTTTCTTCAGAAAAGTGGGGGAAAGTTAATATTGATTTATGGAATTGAGTACTAGCATCTTACGTTTTTCATCAGAAGCTTGATATGCTGTGTTATGACTTACAGATTACATTTATTACCATGATTGGAATTCACAGAAATCTTATTACTTTAATTTGAGTCAGAGGTGATAGAAGTTGGATCTAGACGTCAAATGAACCTCTGACAAGATTCTAGTGTCATTGACTTGGATAGTTCTTGAGGCTGTTTTTTTTCATCTTTCGTCATAAATAAATGTGAACAGTCAACAGTTTAGGTTGATGAGAAAGATTGAAACATTGCTAACATGTAATATTTCTCAGGGAACTTGGATTAAACGGGCTAGTTACAATAATTATGAGATGTTGTGTTGGTAACTTGATAATTTTCCTGACTTCTGTACATTGTTTTCAGATTATCAATATACAAGATATTCTTAGAGCACCTACCATTGATGAGATGAAAGATGTGTATCCTTTGATTTGCTTGAAATTGAATTTGACTACTTAATTTTCAACAGTTTAAAGACACAATGTTGTATTATATATTATGCTGCAGTACCTGATATAATAAATCAATATATACATGTATATCCTAAATTTTAATGAACATGCTGTTCTTATATTGCAAATTTTAGATCATTTTTGATTGATATATTTTTTTTAACCTTAAAAAGTTAGAAGTTCTATTAAAATTGAAATGATTATAGTATATTGTAATTATTTAGCTTTAAACCTTTAGATTGCTGTAAAGTTATGATAATAATGGTCTTTTTTAAGAAAAAAAGAAATTCTGCAAGTGTCAGAAATTATATGATTTATTGAAATTTCTTGTACATATATCAGAAGAAAACAATAAAAGAAAGAAATCTAAGGTCCACAAAGTTCCTTAACCCTGATAAGTTACATCGTCCAGTGTTTGATGGAAACATTGAAATGATTATAGTACATTGTAATTATTTAGCTTTAAACCTTTAGATTGCTGTGAAGTTATGATAATAATGGTCTTTTTTAAGAAAAAAAGAAATTCTGCAAGTGTCAGAAATTATATGATTTATTGAAATTTCTTGTACATATATCAGAAGAAAACAATAAAAGAAAGAAATCTAAGGTCCACAAAGTTCCTTAACCCTGATAAGTTACATCGTCCAGTGTTTGATGGAAACAGATATGTACAAACTACTGAAGACCCAGCAGCTCAGTAATGACCACGTGTGCTACTTCCTGTACCAGATCCTGCGCGGCTTGAAGTACATCCATTCGGCCAACGTCCTTCATCGTGACCTCAAGCCCAGCAATCTCCTCCTCAACACAACCTGTGATCTGAAGGTGAGTCTTTCAAGCCCAGCAATCACCTCCTAAACACAACCTGTGATCTGAAGGTGAGTCTTTCAAGCCCAGCAATCACCTCCTAAACACAACCTGTGATCTGAAGGTGAGTCTTTCAAGCCCAGCAATCTCCTCCTCAACACAACCTGTGATCTGAAGGTGAGTCTTTCAAGCCCAGCAATCTCCTTCTCAACACAACCTGTGATCTGAAGGTCAGTTTGTTGACCTGAAGGTAAGTTAAATGATCTGAGGGTCAGTCAGATGACCCTTTGTTAGAGTGCTGAAACACACTGTAATATTTTTTATTGAATTAAAATATAAATCTGATATTTTCTTCAGTTTTCTATGCCATGGAAAAAAATCTTATTATTTTACTTGTTTGCAGTAATCTGCCTTTTGGCAGTAAATAGTTATGACTTTGTATCAAATGTTTGCCTCTCAAAGTCTAAGTGTGCAGTGTTATGATGTTCTTTCTCTCCTAGTAATAAGTTCAGAAATAAGTTATTGGGTTTCTGTTACAGATTTGTGATTTTGGTTTGGCTCGAGTAGCTGACCCAAATCATGACCACACTGGATTTTTGACAGAGTATGTCGCAACAAGATGGTACAGAGCCCCAGAGATCATGCTCAACTCGAAAGGCTATACCAAGTCAAGTAAGTCAGTACCAAGTCAAGTAAAACGTGATACTAAGTCAAGAACTAAATCGTAGTACTGTTACATAATTATAACCTTGTCTCACTCTGTTTACAGTACTCTAACGATGTTTTTTCCCTTGTCTCCCTCTGTTTACAGGAATGTAAAGATGATTATAACTTAGTCTCACTCTGTTTACAGTACTGTTACAATGATTATAACCTTGTCTCACTGTTTTCAGCAATGAATCAATGACTATAACTTTGTCTTACTCTGTTTACAGTACTGTAACAAAGATTATAATCTTGTCTCACTCTGACAACAGTACTGTAACAAAGGTTATAACTTTGTCTCACTGTTAACAGCAGTGCAACAATGATTATTACCTTTTCTCACTCTGTTTACGGTACAGTAACAAAGATTATAACCTTGTCTTACTCTGTTTACGGTACTGTTACAATGATTATAACATTGTCTTACTCTGTTTACGGTACTGTAACAATGAGTATAACCTTTTCTCATTGTTTACAGCAATGTAATGTTAATTATAACTTGGTCTCCCTCTGTTTACTGTGCTGTAACAATGATTGTAACCTTGTCTCACTCTGTTTACAGTACTGTAACAATGAGTATAACCTTTTCTCACTGTTTACAGCAATGTAATGTTAATTATAACTTTGTCTCCCTCTGTTTACTGTGCTGTAACAATGATTGTAACCTTGTCTCACTCTGTTTATGTTACTATAGCAATGATTATAACCTTGTCTTACTCTGTTTACAGTACTGTACACTGTAAAAATGATTATAACCCTGTTTTCCTCTTTTAACAGTACTGTAACAACGATTATAACCTTGTCTCTCTCTGTTTACATTAATGTAACAATGAATATAACCTTGTCTCCCTTTGTTTCCAGTACTGTAACAGTAATTATAACCTTGTCTCACTCTGTTTACAGCAGTGTAATTATGATAATAACTTTGTCTCACTCTGTTTACAGTTCTGTTATGATGTTTTACACTTGTATCACTCTGTTTACAGTTGACGTCTGGTCTGTTGGCTGTATCCTGGCAGAAATGCTGATCAACAGACCACTCTTCCCAGGGAAACACTGTATCCTCTACATGTCAGATCTTTACATCTTAAGTATTGAAATGTGGGGGATATATCTAACAGAAATTGAATATTGGAATCTATAGAAATTAGGGATGTCAACATTTGACTGTGGAACAATAGAATATATATAATGAAACAATTGATATTCCTGCTACTGAGTATTATCATATTCAATAATATCTTCATCTCTGATCCCAAGCTATAATAGAGCTCGATACGTGTGCCTCAATCTACAAATTAGTAATTAATGCTGGAGTTCTAAAACTTGCCCAGTGTACTTTCAGTACTTTGATTCAATATCTACTCTATTGAGCGCAAGACTGACTTTATTTGTTTGCCATATGTTTGACCTTGCATTTAGTCTTGTTTATTCTTGTGATTGACCTTTTGTTTGCCCTTGTGATTGACCTTGACTCTGATAGACCTGGACCAGCTGAATCACATTTTGGGCATTCTGGGATCTCCTGGCCAAGAAGATCTCGACTGTATACTCAATGAAAAGGTCAGTTCTCACCTTCTAGACATGTGATGAAATCTCTGCTCAAAAATATACCATGAATTTATACAAGTGATGTTCATGTTTTTCACAAATGATAATCACCTTTTTAGATGGCTGGAATAATTAAAATGCTCCATGAATATGTTTGTTACAGGCCAGAGGCTACATCCAGTCCCTTCCTTATAAACCCAAAGTCCCATGGAACAGACTGTTCCCCAGGGCTGATCCCAAAGGTAACGGTGCTACTGTATACTTATCAGTGTTTGCCGGGGACCACCATACAAATGATAATGCACCATAAGTATCCGGTTCAGTAACTATGAAAGTTAAATAAATATTGCAAGTTGTCTTTCTTGAATACTTGAAAGCCTAATAATAATACATTGATTCTATGCAATTTGGTATCATAAGTTGCAGATTCTAATACTATATTACAGTTTTTGCTTAATGGTACTATATAGTTGCTTAAGACAAGGTATGTTTTATCTTTATCTTCAGCCTTGGACCTTCTGGACAAGATGTTGACCTTTAACCCCCACAAGAGACAGACAGTGGAAGAGTTACTGGCCCATCCCTACCTAGAACAGTACTATGACCCAGCAGACGAGGTATTTATACCCCACCCCCAACCCCCCATCCTTGCATGGAGCACCCCACCCCTATGTCTAATAATTTTTATACCCCCGCAAACGAAGTTTAGGGGGGTATATTGGTTTCACCCTGTCCGTCTGTCCGTCTGTCCGTCTGTCTGTAGACGCAACTTTGTCCCCCCTATAGAATTTTTTATTACTGCATGGAACAGTTTGAAAATTTGTACATATGTTGAACACCATCTGAAGATGTGCACCTGCAATTTTTTTTAAGATCAGACAAGATTTAATGATTTTATGACAGTTTTCATTTTCCTTATTCTATATATTGTACACTAATGGTGAAAAGTAAGGGAGGTAATCCTTACAGATTTTATTAATTAATTAATAGAAAACACTCTAAAATATATTTATATAAATACATCCAGATGGAGTTTTTTGTCTTTATGTCTTAACTAATAAAAAAAAATTATTTTTTATAAGTATTCTATCAACTGACAATGCAAAGTTTTTGTTTGTCAATGATAAATTCTTAGGAGCTAATGAGAACATCAAAGACAAGTGTGGCTGAATTCATTTGTCCCAAGGGAGCCATTATCTGAGCCATGGTTCAGATGGAGCATGTGTTTAGGGGAAATTGATAATCTGTAAAATGGGTGATGGTTTTGGGGCTATTTTAAAACTGTTTCATGTAAACCAAAAGGTCTATCATTATAAGGAAATAAATAATTTAATTATTAATAAAGAAGTTAAACTATTTTTAGAGGTTGTTTAAATTTATTTGTCAAGTAATTTGATGAAGTGACCCTATTGGGCATTAATTTAAATGAAATTCAAAATTACTGATATGATTGTAGTGTTTTGGCAATTTTAAAATTGTTTGTAATATTAAATTTTCTTTTTTACATATTTTTACATAGTATGGTAATTATGGTAATGTTTTGGGAGTTTATTAAATTTAACAAGCTCATCAAAGAAAATCATAGTCCTATGGGATCAATTTTCTGATATGGAGTTCAATTGTGCCATAGGAGAAAGTGAGGAAAATTTGAAACAACTAATTGCATCTGTCAAGACTCTTATTAGAAAGATATTGAAAGTTTTATCAACAGAAGAGCATTGCTTGGCTACCGGTATTTATATTCACTGCAAAGGGAGGGGTTATTGTCATTTTGTTGGTTTTTCTTTAAATCAATTAAATTAAAAAAATATATCATCAAATACATACATTTGTAAATGTATTACTGTTATAGATATGTATTTACAGTGAAATTCTGACAATTTTGATTTTAATTTTTCTTTGATAACTATTTTTTTTTTTTTTACAATTCTAGAATTTTTTTTTTGTATGTGTTCCAAACCTTAATTATTATTCAATTCAATTATTTGTCCCATTTGAAATTAGCCTAGCGGGGGTATTAGTCCCATTAGGACAGTTCTAGTTAGTAAGGGTTCACGAGAGCCCACTCTGTTGGTCACCCCCTCCCATGTATAAAGATAGTGAGACTGTACTATCAAGTAAAGATTTGATAAAAATACAAGGCTGCAACACAGCAGCCTTTTGACAGATTGATAGATCTATTCATTGAATGTCTTCCTTTTTACAATAGATAGAATTATTTAGAGTTGACCTGATGATAAGAAATCCATCACAATACAAATAATGTCCATGCTGTTAGGATATTAAAATGGAAAGTCATTGGTGGTTTATATAAATACAAAGTATTCTTCATTCTGTGTGGTTTTCTACCACATGACACAGAAAATATTTGAAGTCTGTCAGCAGGGTCACCTTTTCAGATAGAGCAATCAAAAATTTTAATATCATCAAACTTGAATAAAAGTTACATTGACTTATGCTAGCAGTATTTGGGATTTTATTAAAAACTGACCCTTTTCTAAATAAATAAGATATTATAGCATATATTATGTAACAGTATCACAGCACAGCATTGTATACATAGGATATTGTGTATTGTGATATGAAAACAGTGCTCCCTTTGATAACAGTGACTTATTTAAATAATAAAACTTTATTTTGATTCACAGCCAGTAGCAGAGGAACCATTCACATTTGAGATGGAGTTAGATGATCTACCCAAAGAGCGACTGAAAGAATTAATTTTCCAAGAGACAGTGGATCTAAAGAAGAAAATGGGAATTGCTGATTTATAATAGGGTAAAGACTCTCTCTTGTTATCTTTCTCATCTGCAATACTTTGACCTGTAAAGGAACTATAATTGTGTAGAAAATATATTATTTAATATATGATTGATTCCTAGCTCGCTGATTGACTAAAGTCCAACATTCTAGAAAAATAAAAAAAAAGTTAGTATTCACCTGCAAGTGACCTATGAGGTGATTATAACATATGATTTTTTCTACATTGGACTAAATGTCCACACTGCTGTGATTGTTTATCATCATCATTCCTGTCGTCCAATGAAATTTTGCATTTCTCAATGTGTTCGGCTCTGACTTTAAACTATATAAAGGTTATAAGGTTTTCCACTTAATTTGATATGTCTGTATAAATTTGTCACTAAATCACCTCTGGGCTCAGTGAATATTGTACTTGTAGGGCAGCTAAATCATCGTATTGACCTATAAAACAGCAATAATTGTGAATCATCAAGGCTTAATGGCAATTTATGCCTCATTTGAGCCCCTAATATAAGTTCAAATTGACATAAGTGCATTTAGTTGTTTAAGTGGAGTGTGCAAGCAGGTGTAACTGAAAACATCTGTGCGATAATGTATACCAGTAATTGACTTTAATTAGATTACAAAAGCAAAAATATGTTACATTTAAAAAAGACTTGTTGGTTTACTATCACATTGACAGTGTAACAAAGAGCTGATAGTGTGACAGATTCAAGTATCACATGCAGGTATAAACACATAAAAGACAATGCAGACATGAACAGGCAAACATCGTAGACTCTAATGTTTACTATTTGTTTTTCTTCCAGATAAGACCAAATTTTGCATATCTACAGCTTATTCCATTTTCTGAGGCACAGATAATATTACGACATCAATGTGTATAGATGTGTCAAGAAGTCAATGGATTTAAACATTCCATACAAACGCCACAAGTCGCCGCCGCCATAGAAAGCTAGGTGGTTCTCCTCTGGACTCATTCTGGATCTGACACGACGGCATTTGATCTTTTTTTTTTAATATTGCATAATCACTGTAAGAGCTTACAAGTCAGTGTTGTTATAATGGTAATCTTCCACTCCTCATTTCCTGTACAATGAATAGAACGTTGTTAGCCTCATTGACAGACTCTGTCTTTATACCTCTCTCAGTAGAATTTTCGTTTGATATGAATCTTCCTATGATTGAAATTATCAAACAAATGCAGACTTCTACATACACAAGACTTGATTATTCTACACATCTGATTTAGTTAACTGTTTTAGGAAAGAAATTACAGTATATTTATTAAAGGACTACACCAGAGAAGAAAGCACAGCAAGCAATACACAGCTATAAATGACCGGGTCTAGTGACTTTGTTGACAGATGAATTTCATTGATCTCTCTCCAATGTATTACCGTACATTTTTAGTGAATTTTATTTTGAATTTTTTTGAAATTTGAGATCACATTGAAACGTAATGCAGCATGAAGCTTGGTCCCATGGAGGGGACATTAGTAGTTGATTCTTTAATTGGGTATTTTACATACCTTTGTTATTATCTCATTTGTTTTCTATGTTGTTGTCTTTTTACACAGAAAGTTTAATAATAAGTGCTAGCATTTCACCCATTGGAATATATTTACATATAGTTTATTTGATTACTCATATTTTGTGTACATATTTCATATATTTGTATAATTTTGGATAATGGTTGACCTAAACAGTTTATTTATTATTAATTCATAGTTTTACATGTATTGTAATCAAGTTTCTACATTGATAGAATGGGTTTTTTTTATGAAAAAGTAAAAGTCCATCGCTATCAGAATGAGTCCCGCACTCATAAAAGACATGGATCCATTTAAATTATTGCAAAACATTTTTGACTTCATACATTGAAAAATCTCCAAAGACTTATTTATACGTAAAAGGCATTGTCATTCCATTCAGGGGAAACTGGTCAACTCATTTAATCATTCATTGGTCCAGACTGTTGATTTTAGAGTAAAAAATATTACATATAAGGAAAACAATTATTTACGAAAAAATAGCATTGTTCCTGCAATAATGTCCACAGTACATAGGAATTTTTTTTATTTCATTCACCGTAATTTATTACATATAAAGCATTTTCGATTGCCTCAGCAGATTATTTAAAATTCATGATGCTTAGGTAGAAACTTAAAATTATATATCCAGACTGATAGGAATTTATACTGTTATTTTTTTTTTCGTTATCTTGGTATACTTTCATACTACATTGACTGTTTCTTTATATTAGCTTTGACATATACAAATTTATATCAATATTTGTCTCCCTTAGCATATAAAACTGGTACCAAGCTTATTCTTAAACTGGTATGCCACAGTTTTGATAGTCTACAGTTTCAGCTGATTATGTATATTTTATGAATACCCCCAGGGAGTGGTCTTCAAACCCGCCCCCTCCTCCTCCCTACCCTGATGTGGGGCAGTTGTTGTATTGATGTAAACTGTATATATATAAAGAGTACATAGACCCTACAACTTATTGACAGTCCTAATTGTTAACTCTCCAAAATGTTGTTGTCAAAATTATTGTGAATCTTTGTCCAAAGATTTTGTGTAATTTTGTCAATCGTTGTACAAAGTGAATATAATCCTCGTCTCTCCAGCATCTCTGTGGGAGTTCGCTGTACTCCCTGTGGTCTAATGTAAGACTAGGCACAAATACTAAACTGGAAAAACTCACTTAACTTGGTTAGTTATACCAGCATCCAGTGTTAACTGATTTTTTGAACTGTCTTCATATTTTAACTAGCTTTTTATATAATACATGTATGAGTGCTCTTTTTGTAGAATCATCATCTGAATACACTTTATAATTTGTTGTTTGAAGTTCAGCTGTTCCAAGTTCTAAGTCAATTAAAAAGAGGAAAAATAGAAAATGTACATATTGAAAATGAATATATGTATGTTAAAATAAATTAATTCATATTGAAATAAGAAGACAGAGTATTTATTGGCGGTTGTTCGAATTACGCACTCGAAAGTAAGTTACAAATGCCAGCGTTCCCCTCTAGCTTGTCTGCCTGTTCGGTTGTATAATGCCACACGTTTATTTATATGATTTTAAGCAAAATAATATCTAATGAATTGTAAATGTATAAAAATAAAATGTTACGCTGTTTGATTCAGACACTTGCTTTAGAAAAAAATGTAAATAACTCCGTCATTCTATAAATAACTATCATTCTATAAATAACTGTCATTCTGTCGAAGCATTGGTTTTCATTGGTGCATTTCCTGGATGTTATAATTTAATATTTCAGACTGCAATTATGTGCTGGTCACAATTTTTTGTCTACTAATAAAAAGCAGAAGATTAAGGAAGTGTGTTGTTGATTATTAAAGAATTTTCCGCTCGCCAGGTGTCCGTCTATAAAATAGCACAATAGGCTAGCACAGCGATGAGACGGATGTATAGAAGAATCTGAACAAGGGTTTAATATTTCAATCACATATTAATACAATGATATATATTTTTAGGTTCTGTGCCCCCTTATGTTTTTTTTTATATAAGTGTTACATTGCAGTGAATGTAGCCTGTTATGTGCGCATATGCTTGTAAAATAAACAAGTGAATTTTTTTTTAGGTATTTATGCATGTAGGTATATGAAACCTACTTTTGGCGTGTGAGCGATCTTTGAGGTCAATTTCTGTTTTATTTCCCCAACAAATGACAAATGTTGGGAAATAGTGTTTAATGGTTCCAGGTGTGTTGTATCCATCTTGTTTCGCAAAACGATAATTTTTTTTATACTTACATACTTACTTAATTATAATTGCTGACGTATTCCACCTTCGGTCTTTTAATTAAGTGATGCTTGAATTCGTTGCATTATTTTTTTTTTCAATTTAAAAATCAATGATTCCAGAAAATAAAAGGAATCTCTTTGAAAAGAGGTTACCTTTACCGGAGATTGCCATTTTTTAATTTTTTTTTTCAATTCTTGCTAGTTGTAATTATTTAAACTTAAAATGAATTAACACATCACAGGGATGCGGTTTAAATCTCTTTTTAAAGTTGTTTGTGTTCCAGATGTTGACAACAAAACAAAACCTATCTAAAACGAACGTGACCCCTGGCCCCAAATGATCAATTTACTGACGACACACTCCAGTGAGGACGACAATGACAGTCGGTAATGCTTAGCGGCCCATTCATCCAGGACAATGCCGTCCCCACTCCCCGCTCATCGGCTGTTCATTGCTGAAAAATAACAGGTGAAAATAAATTAAGCCTTTTAAAGAAATGAGCCTTTACAACTGGTGTGTGGGGAAAGCATGTGGCAAGCGGTGCTCCGAGGGAAACCTCCAGCCCGCCAGATGACGCGAGCGAATTGGCTCGGCTACCGACCAGGGTATGGTCTGTCTTAAACAAATGATTGTGCATATTGTCCCCAAGTCTCTATTTGTTGCAAGGTAGAACAGATTTGGCATCATTAATAATTCAGAGTCGATACCATGAGGATCAGCGATCTAAGGAAGAACGGCTGTTTTCGTGGCTACGATTTGTCCAGATTTACCCCATGCTCTCTGAGGGCCTACGAACCTCTGAAGGTAACTTTTGGGTTGTATATCAATAATTAATATCACCGAGAAATTATGAATTGATTAAACGATTGATAAAAAGTAGATGAATATGTAGTTGTTACTTTAAATTGATGAAACCAGAAAAAGCGAAATTCTACTACGTGGTATTATTGGAAGTCCTGAATGTGGAGTTTATTCATATAACAAGTTGCACCTGACTTTTGCCGGGAATTCACCGAAGGAGACAATTGGTATCGTTTAACACCTTTATCGTGCATAATTTTGACCGCAACATTTTTAAATGCAGTGGCCGTGGACGAGACTTACTTTTCTATATATATAAGTAAACAATTATAACTACTTTATTGGCGAAGGACAAGGATGAAGCACTGAACAATTTTAGCTGTCGAACTGTGTAAATACAGGGTATATATATATTACAACATTTACTCGATTTTATTGTTTGGTCTTTCGTGCATGTGGAAATCCAATTTGAGAGAAGTTCCTGTCAACCCCGGTGCAGTATTTTCTTCAGATTTTCAGGATGAAAAATTGTTAACTCGTCTCGTCCCAAGAATTGTCAAACTCATTCGGCATTTTTGGGCATTTAATGTAATTGTGCAATTGCTCATTCTTTGGGTGTGTAATTTAAAATGTGTCTGGGAATTTCACCTATTTACTGAAGCAGCTACGCGGTTTATCGCAGTGATTTGTTGAATGTCACATTTGCTTCATGTTACATATAGAATCAATCACCGAGCTTATTTGGTTATCATTTTCCAATACGTTAAATTCGCATTTAGAAATTGACTGAAGAATAACCAATGACGATATTTGATACTGATATCGAAGCTTAAAGAAGAGACAAGACGTTGTTCCTAAACAAGAATTTGATGAAAAATGATAAAACTTCTAAAGGATATTGCAGTAGAATTAATTTTAAAAGGAAAAAAACAGCAATTAACTACTACAGTGTACTATTTTTTCTAATAGATTGACCATCTTATTTAATCAAGATGCTGTAAATGAGAACATTCTATACATGTTGCCTTACCTTGCAGCCCTTGCTGACCAGCAGGTGCGACAGTGACCCTGTCTTCTACGTCCACCAAGGTCATCTCCCAACCCACATGCGGAGCCTGCGTTTGTCCCGTTACACGGACCAGCGACTCACCCGACACGCGCCCGCACGTGCACGTCGTTTGATGGTCACCGGCGGGGTGGTTGCCCTGTTCCTTGTGTCTGTGTTGTGCTTCTTGCTGTCGCTGTATTACTGGGGGAACAAAGGCTACGATGCACCGCCTTCTTTGGAGGACCCGGAGTCAAAAGTTTCTACAGTCAATGACAAGGTTAGTCTGATTTTAAACGTGCTGTTACATGTATTTAATCTTTTAATATATTTGGAGATATTTATATATATACGGGTAGATTTTGGTACATAGGTTATGTAAAAACCTTTGTAAATATGAACATGTGGTTAGAAGACATGCAACCCAACAATGAATGCAATGGATTATTTGAACTTTTTTGAAATGAATACAGCGATAAAATTTCTTTATTATATAGAAGCAGAAAAATGCTCATTCGGAGCGTATTTCTATTAAGTTAATTTTTAAAATTTTTGTTCAGTCTCACATTTTTGTAAATTATTTCAAAATCTTGCCAAATTTGGATTCTCACAATTATTTCGTAAACCATTTTAATATGATCATAAATGTACTTATAATTTTGCTGCTGTCCGACAAAACGTTTATTTGTTGTATGTGCCCTTAAACCATTGTCTAATTTTGCAGTTCAAACCAGAAAGAATCAACATAGAAAGAAACAATACTCTACAGAAAATAAAAATCAAAGCCAACTACGAAAGCATTGTAAATTATAAGAATGGTAAGCTGATTTTATTAGTTAATCATCTGCATGTTTTCTCTTGCTCATTGTTTACAATCTTAATATTTAATTTTATGGACATTTTAATGGTATTAAACGTATACACTGATGTTGCGTTGACTACTTTTGCAGCGTTGCCGAATCACAGCGTCAGGTTGCGCTGTTCAGCGGGCACCTGTCCGGCTTACTCGGCCTTCCGATTCAAATCTTCGTGTTACCAAGGACGCTGTCAGTGTAATGGCGAAAATTACCAACAGAAAAACTGTCTACGTACGTTGCTTTTTGAAAACTGTCAAACGCACTAAAGATTCTAAAAACAATTGAAATTGGCCTGTATATGATATACATGCTACAATATATTGGCAAATTCAGTATTTATCACAGCCTTAAAGACTGAGTTATAAATATGTCGTATCCTCTCGACCGTATATCTGTCTGTCAGTTCATATTTTATTGTACTATCACGTCTGTTACATCTTTGTCACCACTGTAAGGACATGTTTTTATTCTTCTTTTTTTATAAATCACAAAATTTGTTTTATGTATTTTTGGTTTTTTCCAATTTTTGCTTTTTCATTTTAATAAAAATCATGACTTGAATTTTACAGCTAAGTATGGTGACTGCTATATTGAGGAGAGAAACGACAGCCCCGTTGGGGTCTACAACAGGGGGATACGTCCCACAGTCTATTCCTGCCGATCAGCAACCAATGGCGGGAACAAGGTTCACGTGTTCAGTAACTTCGGTAACAGCGCGAGCAATGAGACGACAGTGGAAATCTCCGGGGATTCGCCCGACCCCGTGTCTGTAGTCCTGTCAAACTATCACAAAGTCCACTGGAGGGTGATCGTAGGAGGGACGCTAGTCCCAAATATTTATCTGGTAAGTTCGTGTTTTAAAGATAAATTTAAGGCATACAAGTCAGTATATTCGCCCATCTCATAGAGCTCTCTGACCCTTTTATGCATTTATCGTATTCTGTTATAAATATTTGTACTTCTTTCTTTTTTAGGGGTGGGGGTGTGTAGGTGGGGTAATAGAAGCGAATAAATGGATAATTTCTCATATGAACAATATATATTTCTTCCTTTGCTAATGTAAATGTAATGGCGTCTATGTTGATATCGTTTTGATTTTTTACTCTAGGTTTCCCGCCATCACCTGCGGCGGTCCACGGTGCGCGTGGAGACAGAGCGGGGGGTGCCCGGACCCCCAGTAAACAGAGTGTTCTCTCACGTGGGGTACGGGGAGGACCAGTATGGGGGGCACACGGTGTCATTACTACGGACGGTCAGTCAGCGTGTGGGACACATCTCATCATTTACCGGGGTCGCCTCGGCCGACAGATGGACAGTTAACTTAGACACGCTAAAGTTTTTGTCATAATGGATGATATTGACTTTGTTACAGATATTTCGTCATTATTTATATTGGAGGTTTATAGATTACTTGAACAAACTGTGGTTGACGTTATAGTTATTTGGGATTTTTTCCTTGTCTCTCTTTTGTCTCTCTTTCCTGTTTGTGTTTGGGTGGGGTGCGTGTGCATGCGTTCGTTTGTGAGAGAAATAGGTCTAGAAGGAGATATACATGTATGTATCATATTTATTGTTGATGAATAGAAATAAAAAAGTTATTGGTTACTTTTTACCTACTACAGTCGATCTCAAATATATAAAACGCTGTAAACAAGTTTCAATTTTAAGCACGCACGCATAAAAGGCACATATATATAAAGGCGACATTTATTGAAAATAATTAAATTATCTTTGATATCGTAATGTTAAGAGTTTTCTCTAAAGACGATAAGCTTTTTTTAAAAAGCTAAGCTTGTAGATCTATTGACTCGTTAATGTCGTTTTACCCATCGTCCAATTGTTGACAGTAATTCTTCACTCTGGAAACATTGATTTTCCATCAACACTTGCCCGGTAAACTTGTCCAGTAAACACTTTCATTGAAAAATTCTAAAGATAGTTTCTTTTTAAAGATAAAAGAACATTAACGAGGCCGAGTACAGAACGAGTACGCACGCTTTCGCGCAGCGTTTCATTTGTATTGTGACGTCATCTTTTTGCTTGGTTGACGCCATGGCGTGATAGTTTCAACTGCAGATATTCAGCGAAAATTTTTGAAAATGGCTCGTTTAATGCGTAAAATTAATGTTATATTGTGGAATAAACATAACTGTCTCGAAGTATAAGCTATATTTGGGCTCGGGTCGAAAACGTGAAGAGGGTTCAGCAGGCCTAACCCTCTGTAAAGTTTTCTTAACCCGCCTAAATATAGCTTAATTCATATATTTCAAGACAGTAACCATGTATTTTATATTAATGACCCTTAATATGTGATGTTATATATTTTTGTATTACTTAAATATGTCTGAATGCTTTAATAATACTATAAAGATCACCTTTTCCGCCTTTGTCAAATAAAAAATAGCCATTATCTGACAAATCTTGGAAATTGGGCATACAAAAATCAACTTTGAAAAGACCCCTGGAACAAACCAGGAGGTAAAAGGGTTTTTTTATTTGACCATTTGATGCCTTTTAGCAATAACTCTAATATGTGAAACAGAAAAAGAAATCCCTAGGGCAGAAGTTTAAAAAATGTGCAAAATTGATACATTTCAAGCAAAATCTCATAGGGTCCTATGTTAAAAATTAACAAACTATGAGATGACCCCCAAAACAAACGGTGTGGTAAATATTTTATTTTTTAATCTTAAAATAATAATTATATCAGTAGAAATTCAGGTAAAAAATTTTATTAAAAAATCTAGGGCAGAACTAATTAGACCCGGCCTCGTTAATTTTGTAGGTAACACGCTACACATGAATGGCAGCAATGGATGATTTTTAAATAGTCAAATTTTTTTTAAAGTAATTCTGTACAAATGTTTGCCCAGCCTCACATTTTCTTAAATCAGTTTGTTTTGTTTAAACTTAACATTTTCTAAATTTGGATACTCACATTTATTTCGTAAAATAAAGGTTTGTGACTATATTCAAACTTCTAAACCAGAGATAATCATCGCAAAAAATAAGCACCACCTCACAAAAAACAAGAGGCCCCTGGCCTTGACGGTCACCTGAGTAGCATAGATCATATATGGACCAGTCAAAGAGTCTCGTCATTGGATTTGAAGACTTCTATGATTTCCCCCCCGTTTCTAATATGAAATGTTTATGTTTTGGAACATTAATTCACAAAAGATTGGCAAGAGACAAGAATCAGAGGAACTTCGGATTATCTAAACCCTAGTTCCAGGGTCTAAACTTTAAAATATTTTGGTAAAAAGAGACCTGCATGCCTTTAATGGCCAGTCTTTTATAATATATACAATTTCATTTGTAATGCACACAGCGTGCATTGCACCGGAAAGTAAAGATTTCCTTTAAGGGGGATGTGCGGCCATCATTTACATTTGAGAAGAAAAATGTTAACACTTCTTGTACTGGCTTGTTTCTGTCCAAAACTTACTAAAACTGTTGTCAAAAGATACAACAGCAATAAATATGACATTCAACATGTTGTTTTGTTTTCAAATTACGCATACAGGGTAGAACAATGCGTATTCTAATCACTTAGAACTGCGCAACTATAGACTTGAATTTAAGAATTAAAATTCTAAAAAAAATATGAAAGGTCATAAGTTTGTCCACTCTACAACCATTTGTTGAGAGAAAGGTCAACGCTTGCTTAAGTTGTAACTATGTCTCAAAAGAGGGTACCCTATTCTTAAAATGGGTCTCAAAAACCATCAATTTCCACGCGATAATTTTGTCTGTCTATGGAGGTACATAAAAGTTATATTTTCATTGGAAAATATATGTGTATCTATACTACTATATTAAAAAAATTTTGGTCTTTAATACCAAGAAATCGGAAGAATACTGTCTTTTGTTTTATATATTTTAAACATCATTGGTACTTGGAGATTACCAATTTGTTTTTATTTTTTTCTCAGTTAAGCTTCGCTAATTAACAATCAACGAACATTCCTCAAAAAATCCCGGAAATCACCTGGATTTTTTGGATTTTACAATCTTGCGCTTGCGCAATACATTCACGCTAACGGGATCTTTAGTTTATGTTTTCACAATATCGCATCTGCGTGAATAAACTCAGAAATGATAATACAAATACGGGTAATTTTTTATTGGACTTATGTTATACATTCTGTTCATATAGATTAATGATTTCTTATGAGAGAAAGTATAAAATAACAAATATACATTTCAACTAGGTATTTACTTTTGTCTTCGTGATGACAAAAAATATTTGATTACATGCAAAAAAGTTACATTATATTTGTTAGGAGAGTCAAGATAGAATATGTTTTATCGTAAAAATGAATAATGTCATACGGACCCAGTTTTACAAAGAAAATACGTGTACGTTGGTGAAAAGGTGTTGAATTTTTCTATTCTATCGTTTAAAATTTTCAGTTGAAAGGTATTTGCAGTCTCAGAAAGGTTTGTTGTTATGAATCTGTCATTTTCAAGTAAACTTCATTAACTGTCTCCAAATTCGCTCCGGAGCGATTCTGCAATTTTCTGCTACATAACGGGTATAAAGGAGGCATTATAACTGTGGTGAGCGCCTTTCCCGAGACACGGTTAGATTATTCAAACATAGGAAAGTGTATTGAAATTAATAGCATTATTGTTGGCTTATATATAGCTTTGTTATGTAAATGTCAATCATTAGGTATGTCGATGTACCTATTTCGTAAATGTACGATACGCAATGTCAACCCGTGCACGCACGGGTCAAAGTCTAGTCTTTTATTAAAGGCAATTAACTTTTAAACCCTATCCTACTTTTAAAAAGAATTTAATTTATTCTTAAAGAATTAAAACAATACAATTGGAACTAGTATAGAGATGTCTGTCACATTCAGCCCAGATTGTTTTGAATTGACATTTATTTTTTTCGATGAAAATTTAATGTCAATGTGCCCCCATAGACATCGGAGTTTTAAGTATAGCATGGAATTTTCTTGTTCTTTTTTTTTTTTTTTTTTAATTTTTTTATTTTGACATTTTCAATTCACAATTGCATATAAACATGTCATTGGTATAATAGCAAGTGAAATTACAGTTTCAAAAAAAAAAAAAATTCTCATTAGCTAGTGTCTTATATATATATATATATATATATATATATATATATATATATATATATATATATATATATATATATATATATATATATATAGCAATATATATGCATATAAATATACAATTAGTGAAAGTTATAGGGGAGAAAGTTCAGAAAGAAAGACTGATAGTATTATGTACAGAAACATTGTATTGGAGCACTTAGATAAGTAAAATTGTCAATCTATTGACATACATACATTTATCAAAGTCGATTTTTCATTGAAAATTTCATCAGTCAGAGTAGATCACAAATCTGTTTCAAGTGTTTTTCATACTGAGTGAAATTACAATTTTTTAAAAGTAAATATTTTTCAATAAGTAATCTATTGGTTATTATGGTAAACAATGCACTAATATCCAGTTTGGGTACCATTTTGTATTTGAATTTTCTTGTTCTTGTAGATTCCATTCTGATAAAAATAGAGTATCCTATTTCGACCTATTTCGAGGCAAAGTTACAACATAAATGTGCAAGATTCAACCTTTTTCTCAACCAATGGTTGTAGAGAGTACACCAATTAATAATTTTCTAAGTGATTTGAAAAGCATTGTTCTGTTCTTGTTAATTTGCATACAAAACAACATATAGAACCTCATATTTATTGTTTTTTTTATCTTTCTACAACAGTTTTGGTTAGTTTTGCGCAGAAACAAGCCAGTTTAAAAAAAATTACATTTTTATTCTCAAATTAACCAGATGGCCGCACATCCCCCTTAAAAGGACACATGTTTGATATTTTATGACCAACTGACCTTGTAGTTTTGAAGGTGAAGTTAAAAATGTAAATCTGATAACGG